>JACBFG010000017.1:2191461-2351364 GCA_013435955.1 Diaporthe sp. HANT25 | reverse complement strand
CACACACACACACACACACACACACACACACACACACACACACACACACACACACGTGGGTATTAGGTCTGCGTGTGTTAGGGCTGGATATTGGGTCTGGGTATTGGGTCTGGGAAAATAGGTTGGGTACAAGGGCGTCTTTCTCTGATAGTGTTTGGTCTTCTAGGACGAGCGTGCCAGGCTAGCAATTATCAAGGTCTGATTTCACCATCTATCTGTGTAAACATCTGCGGAACAGCACGACATGATTTACGCGTTGAGGAATGTGCGATCCTATGTGAATACGACTTGACAGCAAGCAATGGTACAGAGCCGTCTCAGCGACGAGGAAGGTGTCAACAATGATTCAAAATCAGAAGAGTAGTGACCAAGGACAAGAGGACTACAACGGCAGTATCGGCACGGCAGCAGTCCCTATGAAGCACCAATCAGCCAGAAACGAACGCTACCCGAAAACATCACTCAGGTACCGATCCTCCTTCTGTCTCATCATCCACTCCTCAGCCTCCTCAGCAGATGCCTCGGGATGACCCTCGCGGTAGATACGCACACACACGTCATGCGTGCTGCGGCCGAGCCTGCTCGCGCTCCCGCAAACGAGGACCCTCGCCCCATCCTTGAACAGCTTCCTCACCTCCTCCCTCTGGCCCCAGATGACATCGTCCGCGTGGGCCGTCGCCTGCCCCTCAGGCGCGCGCTTCGAGAACGCCGTGCGCACCTTGACGGCCCCGGCGGCCTCCCACGCCGCCAGCTCGTCGCGGTATAGATAATCGTCCTCATGGTCCCTGCAGCCGTAGAACAGCACCGCGGGGCCCAGGGCGGCGGCGGCGCCTCCGCGCGCGCCCGCGACTGCTGCCCTCTCCTGGACGAAGGCGCGCATCGGTGCGATGCCCGTGCCGGCAGCGACCATGACCACGGGTGTCTTTGGGTCGGGTGGCAGGCGGAACTTGGATGAGGCTGTGCCGCGGACTGAGCAGCGCAGGCGGGATCCGGGAGGGAGGTTTGACAGGTACGAGCTGGCGACGCCGGTGAAGGATCCGCGGCCGGACATGGCGGGTGCGCCCTCGAGCACGTCGTAGATGATGGAGCACGTCAGGCATGTGGTGCTGTCGTCGTCCGCTGCCGCGTGCTTGGGGAAGGATGCGGTGGTGCTCGGCACCGGGGGATAGGCCAAGGGCGACGAAGAGATGGAGTACTGCCGTGGAGCCAGGGGTTGAAGCATCGCGAGGTACTCGGCGAAGGACAGGTCGCAGCTGGGGAGTTCTTCGAGTAGGTCCAGCACTGACACGCGCTTCTCTAGCACGTCGCTGCGGTAGATGCTCGTGTCCGACGCGAGGGTCTTCAGCTTCTCGGAGGTGGGCAGCTTCGCCGCGAGAGTGGCGACCTGGCGCTGGGAAGCCGGCGTGGCGAGCTCGACTCGGGTGCCGATGAGCTCGTAGGCGGTCATGTGCTGATCTTGCTGTTATTTTCTTCTGTGAGTAACAATTTTCGGGGCTTGGTTAGAATAAAGGACACAGGAACTTACAAAGCCGGTTAGGTGTTCCTTCGAAGTCCCCGTGATGGCGAGGAGGTCATCCGGATGTAGACCAAAGCGGTTCATGACACGGCGGATCTGCTCCCGCGGGTTTAAAGGCAGCACCACCAGGTAGTCGCCACTCTGGTACCTCTGTCCAGGGGGCAGCAGCACCTCCATGTGCTTTTTCTGCGGGCCGACGCCCGCCTTGACGACCTCAGTGTTGGAGAGAACGATACCACTGGTGATCTCCGGGCCGGCCAGCTTTGATGGCGCCTCCGGGTGAACAACCTCCACCTTGATCTCCTCGGCCGTGACCTCACCTGTGGCGCCGCTGAGCTTGCGGAGCACGGGGACCAGCCCGACCTTCCAGTCCTCCCAGGGGCCGAGGATATCCTCGCTGACGTCGACGAGGCCCATGAGCGCAATGCGGGTGGCACCGAGCTGCTCCATGAGGCTGTCGACCAGCCTCGGGATGCGGTGGAATGTCCGCACCCAGTCCTTGTTGCCCGCGCCGAAGACGGCGTAGCTGACCCCCTTCAGTAGGCTATCGTCTCCTGCGGCGACCCGGGTCTCGAGCCATGCGACGAAGCCTTTGGCGTTGTCGGGGGGCTGGCCTTCGTACGACGAGGTGATGATCAGGACGGGCCTGTCCTTGGGGAGGTTCTCAACGGCCTCGTCTAGGTTGCGAACCCCGTCTGGAACCTGGAAGCCAAAGCTCGGTGCTTCGTGCTGGAAGTCCTCCCCATAGGTCTTGCATGTGTTACTGATGCCACCGAAGAAGATGGAAAGCGGTTTCAGGTCGGCACTGCTATAATCCTTGAATCCTTTTCGAGCATCACGCTTTGCTGTCTTCTTCTGACCAGCCGCAGGATATACCTTGTCTCCGTGCGGCGCGCCAGCCAGTCCAACCATCTGGAACACTCAAGTGTCAGATACTTCAAACCACATAGAAACCTCTAGAATCACTTACCCTGTCCTTGCCCGGACGACGCCGGACTTTGAAATAGAAGTCATCGGGCTTGATAGTCAGCGTCGGCTTGATCTTGAGCTGGTACTCGGGGTCAGCCAGCTCGATGTTGAAGCGCTGAAAGATTAGCGCCCAGGCGGTGATCATCTCTTGCTCCGCGATGGCCCTGCCCGGGCAGGCCCTCGCACCGGTCCCGAAGGCCTTCCACGCATTCTGTGGGTTCTGCTCCCACCCTCCCTCGAGGAAGCGCTCCGGCCGGAACTCGTCGGCATCGGCACCGTAGACGCTGGTGTCGTGGTGCAGCCCGCGGAGATTCAACAGGATTGCCCAGTCCGGCTGGATCTTGTACTTGCCGCCGATCACTGTCTCGCGCTTGCTGTGGCGCTGGAAGGACGCGATGGGGCCTAGATATCGCAGGGTCTCCCTCATGGTGGCCCAGAGGTATTTCAGCTTGGGAATGTGCTCGAGCTCAATGGCGTTGTCGCCTAGGACCTCGTCGACTTCTTGAATGCATTTTTGTAGCTTTTCTGGATGCTTCAAGAGGTTGTACACTGTAGTGTTTGAAAATGATCAGTTTGGGTGGTGGATAATTGTCTTTTGTGATGACAACACTTACTCATGAAGTTCATAGTGCCCGAAGTCGTTTCATGACCAGCTATCTGCTCAGTGTGTCAGCTAATATCAAATCCAGTTCACCCAGACTCGAAACTGTGTCCGGTCATGGCAGAGACTCACCAGAAACGTAAGAAACTCATTCGAAATCAGCTCATCAGACATGGACTCCCCAGAGACAGGATCCTTCCCGTTCAACATGACATTCAAAAGATCGTTCAGCTCCGGCTTCGGGTTCGCCCTCCTCTCGGCAATGACACTATCACATATACCATGCATATACTCGATATTCTCCGCCATCCTCCTCCGCGAGAAGTACCGCAGCGCGTTCTCGACGGCGAGGCGGTTCGTCGCCTTGCCCGCCTCGACCAGCGCCTCGGCCATGGCGGTCATGAAGCGCGGCGGCTCCTCGGCGTAGAAGCAGTTGAAGCGGTAGTTCATGGCGCACAGGCCGATGACGTCGAACGTGAGCCGCGAGAAGTCGTCAGGCCCGGAGACCTCGTTCTCGGGGCCCAGCCGGTCCCACTTCAGGATCATTTGTGATACGCAGTCGACCATCTGGTCGAACATGCGCCGCACAGCGATGGGGCCCATCGCGGGGATCAGGATGCGGTGGCCGACGTACCAGTCCTGGGGTGGGAAGCATAGTGAGAATGACGGCTGGTGTCGTTGGGGAGGGAACGGCAAGGGATACTTCAGGCTAGGCCTCGAGCACTCACATGTTCGTCCGAGTAAGCTGTGAACAGTCCGCTCCCAATGAGAACCCGCAGCGTCTCGAGGTTCCCCTTGGTCGTCTTCTCGAAGCGCGACTCGTCGCAGACCTCATCGACCAGCTCGTGGCTCGAGACCACGACGACAGTCCTCCCGAAGAGCTTGAGGCTGTAGATGGGCCCGTAGATGTCTGCGAGGCGCCACACCGACGAGACGAAGAAGGTCGGGTCGATCTCACCCGCGTTGCCGATGAGCCACTGCTCGGGCGGGTGTGGGATCGGCTCCCCAGGGCCGTCGACGGTGGGCTCGACGACATTGTCTGGTTTTAGGTTCGGCTCTTTCTTGTAGGGGCAGGCCATGGCTACGGGAAGGCGATATTGGAGCACTTGAGTTAAGAAACTGTCTCACTAGACGAGTGGGAGGATAGAATAGGCCCTCGTGATATAATACGGTGCAAGCTGGGTGGAAATTCAAATAGCTCTTGGCTCATTGGACTTTGCCTTTATACCTTTACTTACCAATCCGGTTCTACCTATAGCTACTGTGCAACTTATCGGACCAGAGCTCGTGAGGATAATGCATGGCTTAACGTCCAGCTCATAAATGACGTTGATATAAGGCAACCGATCACCGAGCATCTATACTCCTGCAGCATAGTTCCAACAACATTCGCAACTAACGCACTTCCACACCCCGAAGTAACACCCCGCAGACGAATTGGCGAATCTGCTCTCATCGGACGGTGATGCAGGAGTCGTCACCCCTCCACACCCGCTCTTCCGCGCCAGCACTAGGGGGGCAGAGCCTCAATAGCCCACGATGCTAGTCGTCGATCTTCATAGGCTGGGGTTGCATTCCGCGATGCTAAGCTTCGAGGTCTTAATCAGCGACCAGCATACGACTAGGAGCCCGCGAGGAAATTAGCCTCGGTATGTTGAAAAAGGTTGGGGAATAGCGAGGCAGGTTCCATCGCGCGCGGTGGTTACGTAGCTTTTCGATACAGGAGTCTAACTTTTAGGTATGGATCATGTCACATGAGAGCTAATATAGTCTGTGTCCATCACTAGGAGATACAGATCTGACCCCAGAATCCCTATATGTGGATCACCTGAGTACGTTCTTTACGGATAAAACAGACAACGCTCATCACAGGGATCGAGTCACTCCCCGCTACGCTTCATGAGCAGATCTAGAGACGCAGACATATGCAAGCCCGGTCGCCTTATCACAGTGATAGACCAATTAGACCTTCACTGGAGCACCACGGGGTTGCACAAAGACATCTAGACTAGCCGGCCCAAAGCCAATGCTTGAGACCACACTCGGAACTCAGCCGAGGAGGAACTTGGTGGAAAGAGACAGTATTCGCTTTTTGTACGCCTAGCTGAGGACGTTGAATATACATTGAGAACAAGCAAAAGTCTGATGATGCACAAAAGAGGCTATCATTTGCCCGGTATACCAAAAGCCGCTTTCACTCCAAGCCATGCGGTGTCATGCTATGCTAAACGCTCTCTTTACGATCAAGAACACCCACACCCTCCCAGCCCCTTCCAATATGCACGTAGTGTGTGCGTGTACGTATGATGTAAATATCTCCCACCCGCTCTTCCAGTCTATCTTGTTCAAGCTTTGTATCCATTGTCCATGTCACCACAACTCAACGACCCTTGATGGCATGTTTGGGGGGATCAATCTTGTCGATTGCGGCCCTCTCACCTCATCAAAAGGCGTGTCCCTGGTGATGCGGCGGCATAGGGCTCCTTGGAGTACCTGGCGTTCCTGGCGTGCGAGGACCCTGCGGCACAAACTGTCCTGGAGGAGGCATCATCATGGGTCGACTGAAGCCCCCTGGGCCAGGAGATGCCCCTCGCATCTGACCTGGGCCTGGACTCTGCATCCTCATCGGCCCTGTACCGGGACCCGGACTGTTCATCCGCATTGGCCCTTGTCCCGGACCTGGAGAAGCCATCCTCATCGGACCTTGACCAGGGCCTGGAGAAGCCATTCTCATCGGACCTTGTCCGGGCCCGGGGCTGTTCATGCGCATGGGCGGCTGCATACCGGCACCCCCGTACCCACCCTGAGGGTGGCCGTACTGAGGCCCACCTGGCTGCAGAGGTGGAGGGCTCATAGCGTAGCGTGGCCCCGGGCTCATTGAGCGTGGGCTGATGGGGGTCACTGGCATGCCTATCCCAACAGGCGGGGGAGACAGAGTGGCTGACCTCGGCGGGCCGGGCTGCTGTCCGGGGTAACCTCCACGGCCCATACCAGCGTTGTAGCCCATGTTGCTCTGCATTCCCATACTGCCACCATACATTGACGGGGCCTGAGCATTCATGGGACTCATGCCCATGTTGCTCAAATTCCCCATGCTCATGTTCGACGCTGCTCCATACATCTGCTGCTGGGCATACTGCTGTTGCTGCTGAGCGTACTGCTGTTGTTGCTGCTGCGCATGTTGCTGCTGCTGGCGCTGTTGGATAGCGTTCTGGACGGTCTGAGATGAGTAGCCCTGCTTCATCTGAGCCTTCTCTCTCTCGCGCGCATCAATTGCCCCAACGAGGCCTGGCCCCTGGGCTTGTCCTGGACTGCTGTTGGTAGCCATGCTGATCAATGGCGTCCCGGTGCTCCGGGCCAGGTGCTCTTGCTCGCGTGCTGACAGAGTTGTGCTGGCTCCTCCGCTACCATTCATTCCCAGGACGTTACCCGAGCCTCGGGAGGGAGGGCGCTGTAGCAGATCCGCGCTACCAGATCTCGAGTGCCGTTTGCTGAGATAATCCTGACTGGGGCTGCGCCTCGCCATTGGCGGAGAAGGTGCCATATTTGCCAACGCGTTGCCCGAGGGAGTACGCTGGTGTGCGTACTGTGGAGTGGTCGCCGCCGCCGCTCGTTGCGCAACAAACTCCTCGGGGGAGAGGGCTCCATCCCGACCGCTGCCACCGCCGACAGCCACACCGGGCTGCCAGGCAATACTGCGACGTTTCAGCGTATCCTCGGACTCATTGCGTGCGTGACTGATCTCAGCTGTGAAAGGGGTGATGTTCGCACTAGGTGTCGTGGGAACAGGTGTCTTCCGCGGTCCAGGAGAGAATGACCTTGGAGGCTGGGCTGCGGGCGGGTTAGGTGGCATCCAAGGTCCACCAGCGACAGCCCGTTCGGCGCCATGGGCAAGGTTGAGTGTAGGGCCAAAGTTGATATCCGGCATGTCAACCCTTGACCTGCCAGAACCCGAGTCCGACGCTGCTGTGTCTCCCACCGTTTTCAGCACACCGGCACGTGGTCTCTCCCTGGATTCTTGCGTTTCGGTGGACTTCCGGGTGCTGGCGTAGTCAGGGCTGTCCGTCGAAGCGGTGTCATCATAGTTGCTACTGGCCTCGCTCCTCATCGTTCCCTGACGCTGCCTTTGCCGCATGGCATCCTGCTGGTCATAATCACGAGGGTGCGCCTCGGGTGAGTTGACCAGTTGAAACGCACCTTCATCTAGAATGTGGTTGCGCAGACTGCTGTTCGTCGACGGGGAGTTTGGCGTCACATCGCCTGTGTTGCTCCGCGAGGATCCTTGGCGTGAAGAGGCCGCCTTGGACTGAAGACTATCCGTCCGTGCGGGCAGAGGCTTCCGGTGAATCGGCGGAGATCCGACTGTCTGCAAGGGTGGAAGTGGCCTCCGCTGAGCTCCGGGCGGTGGTGTCCTCCGACTATTAGGCGGAGGTCCACCAGGTCCAGGGTTCTGGTATTGCTGGTGCGGGTTTTGAGGTCCAGGTGGACCCATCATCCCAGGAGGTGGCCCCCTGTTGTCTTGGGAATACCCAGGCGGCGGCATTCCACGGCCTCGACCACCTCCGTGAGGCGGTGGCGGAGGCCCGCGTGACCCTGGGGGCCCTGGGCCGGGAGGATACTGACCCCTTCCACCTTGATTCGGCGGGTAGGGACCTGGGCCTGGGGACGGTCGTCTCTGCCCATCCCCATGAGCGCCAGGTGCCAAAGGTGACCTGGACCTCTTCTGTTCCAGACTCATCTGTGGTGGAGGCATGCCCGGAGACCGCGGCGGAGTGGGGTTTCCGCCCGGGACACTCAGTCCTTCACGAGATCGGTTCTCATTAGCAGACATTCCAACCGAGTTAGCATAAGCGTTGGTATGTACCGCTAAGCCCCGAGGGTCTGCATGCCCAGACGCGGATGACGCGCTGTGCTCATCACTGTATCTCTCTCCGCCACCTTCCATCAGGGCAGGGTCTGTGTTAGTCTGGAGCGCAACGCCCAGCTGCTGCAGGGTGGCGCTCGACAGACGGCTTGTGGCTCTCCGAAGCTCTGGGGAATGGTATGCCCTCTGTGTACGAGCTGTAGCCGCATGTTGAAAGGACGGCGGTGCCTGAACAGGTTCCGGAGTGCTCATATTGTGCATACCCTCCAGATCCCGCACCGGTGGGGCAAGCCCTGGTTGGTCATCCTCCGAGCTGACACGTTCTGGTGTCGAAGCAAGGTCATTCGCGAAGCGTACGGGCGTGACACCACGCGGCGGCGTCGGGCCTTGCCGTTCGTCATGGAGATGTGGCGCGAAGCCTTCCAGGCTGGTCGGTCCCCGTATCTGGGTGTCTGAACTGTTGCGCTGATGGCCAGCCACTCCAGCCATGGGGTTCGGCCCACGAGCCCTGTCGCCGGGAGGAGCCGAGTCATTGCGCGGGCCAGGGGTCGAGGCAGAAAACGAGCGAGAAGTCCGCACCGAAGGGCCATCGTCCGCAAAGCCCACTCCTCTAGACCTCGCAGCACCTGGCACAGTAGGGCCGATACTCAGGCGCTTGCTTCTTCGGCTGTCGCTGCGGGCCGCCGCTGGCGTATCGTCCACAGCATTCATCCTCTGGCCCGTCAGCTCTTTCAGCTTCTTCTTCCATTCCCGCTCCGACCACGATGCACTGCCTTCGGTGAGAATCAAATTCACCACGTCGAGAATCTCCAAGTAGCCGTATCTTCTGTGTTTTGGCATGGCGAACATGAGCGATCTCGCGTCCAGGACACTCGCGACCAGGCGCCCAGGACGGCCGTACAAGCCAAAAGTATCCCAAGTCGGGAACATAAATCTGAGCAGCATCTCGAACCCATTGACGGCCGGGGGCACTTCGGGCATGATGAAGACGAAGCCTTCGGTCGATGAGGGCGGGTCGGAATGGATTGTGATGTTGCACTCGATCTTGATGAGGGTTGAGGCGTCGATCAGGGACTTGGCCTGGGGATAGATCGCATAGCAGGAGTAGGCATCCGTTATTGAGGCGATCGGCTTGGTCTTCTTCTGTTTCTTCCCATCTTTTTTCGCATCGTAGAACTTGACATCGCCTTTAAGCACGGGTGGTTTCGAATGGTCGTATGGAGATCTCTTCCTCATCTCCTTCTGGTGCTTCTGGAACTCCTTCTCGTCCGGCGGTGAGATGACACACCAACACCGTCGCCACGGGACTCCAGCACCAAATCGCACGCGCACCCAAGCCTCCGTCTTGAATCTTGCCCTCTCCATAATGAGGTTGATATTATTCACCGTCCTGCCCTTGCCGGCGATCAATGCGCCGGTGTAAGCTTCTTGCAAGGTCGAATGCTCGAACATGGCCAACCGGATTCCTGCTGTCCACTGTAGCAAAGAATGGTGCGAGTTGAAATGGAGCAGATATCGATTCCTTCCTGCCGTCGATATGCTTAGAATATTTTGCAATGGTTGCTCGTCGTTGGATCTCGTGGGTAACGATTCGATCTGCAAGACTGGTTAGTGCCCAACACCTACGCATGCATTCATTCTCGCGCTTTGCCAGCTGTCAATTACCATTTTTATCGAGGCATCTGTCAGGTTGATAAACTTTGGCAGCACCTCGCCATCCTCACCGGCCGCATCGAGTTCTGCGGCGTCCCATAGGGACAGAACCGTCCCCACAAGCTGCGCGAAGCATTCCGTCCATGTTCGGTCTGGGTTGGGCCGCCCATCTGCAGGAGCAATGTCAGAGCCAAGATCTAGGGGCCGAGCGGCAACATGAACCTACGTGTATTCTGATCGTCGAGCTTGAGGAAGTACCCCTCCTGGTACAGCTTGTTGGAGTGGCTGTTCAGGAAGGTGAAGATGGGCTGCAGCTCCGGGGGCGTGTCGTCGCCGACGTCCATGAGGGGCGGCTGGAAGGTCTGTACCATAGACAAGGGGCGGCCAGAGTTGCTGCGATTCCTGCCCCGGGGGTTGCTCGTCGCGGGCGTGTCTACGGGCGACGAGGGGTGGATCGGGGACGAGGGCTGTATAGGTGTCGAGTTGCGGTGTGGGTTCGGCGCACGCAGCGGGTTTGGGCCGTCGTGAGGAGGCGATGAGTTGGGCGTCGAGCTATGTGAGTTTTGTCTGCTATGCCCAGACAGCTGGGACATAAACGAGAGGACTGGTGATTATTTGCGAAGCATCAGCACTGATTAAGAAGGAAGATTAGACAGGACAGGGGGGGACGACAGATCGTCCCGCAGGGCGGCCGCAGTGCAGCAGTAAGTTGACCGGCTCGAGGGGCCTAGAGTGACTGGGAAATTTGCCGTATGGGGTTGAGGTGGGTGCGGGTGCGGTCTGGTGCAGTGGTAAGGGTGGGGGTTGTTCAGGATTCGCGGCGATGTGTCAGGCTATCATGCGGTGCAGCATGGCAATTCATGGGGGGGATTCTGGGTTGTTGGTTGAGGGCGAAGGAGAGCGAGACTGGGGGGCGGGTGCGAGGCGAGGCTAGCAAAGCGGTTGCGCGCAAAAGGTGGTCGAAAAGGGCAAGGGGAAATGGAGATGGAGGAGCCCTACCGCGACTTCGACCCATTTTTGTCCTCCCCAGAGATCCCTTAATTGCGCGTCGCCCTTTTCCTTCACGCTCCCCCTAAAAATGGGAGTGGTGTCAGCCAGCCAGCCGCCCGAATGTGTCTGGGCTGGGAGGGGTCTCGGCCGTGCCAGAAAAAGGCAATAACTGGGACGGGAGGGCGCCAGACAATCAGCGGGAGAATACGTCAAGGGCGGGATGTGTGCGCTGCTGTTGCTGGATGGAGTTTTTGCCTGGAAGTAGTTGTCTTGCTCTCTGGTCAAAGAGCCTGGTCCGGATAGCACGGCGCTGTCTGCTGTGCCTGCTGCGCCGTGGGACAAAGGCTCCGTTCTCACTTCTCACCGACTCCCCAATTCATGTGATTTGAGACCAAAGGGTATGGAAAAAGGAAAGATTTTCTCACAGGCTGATGTGCCAGCGCCGCTTAGCGAGAGACGGCCTCACACACAGAGAATGAGCGGCAGGTGCTGCTGGTTGTTCAGATGCTCGGTGACGCTCCCGTAAGGGACCGTGCAGCTTCACGTCGAGCTGGGACAGTCGTCGTGGCTGGCGGCGCAAACTCGCTCGGTGCAGCGCTCAGCAAGGCCGGCCGGTGCAAATCGATGGTCGGGGAGAGAGTCGAGGGTTTGGCCCAGGTAGCGCCTGGTTTCAAAAGAGGGTGGAAAGGAGGCGAGACGAAGGAGAGAAGGTTCGGAGTTGCAGAAGACGCTGGAGGTGTGAACTTGCACGGATTATTGATGCAAGAGACGTACGTGATCCGCGCGACAAGGGTCTGGGCACTCATACGTCAGGTCACCAAGTTGCGCTGCTGCTCCTGCGCGGCTCCATTTGGCATCCAGGTTTCGTCTCGAGGTAAAATGGCATGTGGCGTCTAGTCCGCCGGCAGCGAGGTTGCAGATCTCAGTTCAGCCCCGTGATGTGCTGTTGATGTTGCTGTTTTGGTAGCGTTGGTATCAAGATGGTCGTCCCCTAAGACAAGTCAAGCAGTGCCGTGACCTGTGCATGCACATGTGCCATCTGCCTTGGTCGTATTGTAGGGCAGAGCAGCAAACGAGTGGGTTCCAGATCGCCGCCGAGTTGCTGTGTACAAGGGGGGGCTGCGACAATCCCAATGGTTGGCCGTCGACGGCGACACCGTTGCCAGTGGCCTCGCGCTTGTGTGCGTAAGCTGGCCGGGACAACCCCGTGATGATGATGAGGTGGACGTTGGACGCAGTCAAGTAAGTGCGGCGGCGAGTACGGCAGAGCGAATGACAAGGTATAACAAGAGAGTTTGTATGCCCAGGCGAGGCCAGGACGAGTCAGTAGTCAATAGTATCTGGCGAGGTGCGCGGGCGTGAGTGGTGACGTTACTGCCCGAGGCCGAGGATAGCGGTTGCGCCGTCCAGCTGGGTGGGTATGGTATGGGTAGGTAGCTTCCCGAGACCGCAATCCCGCGAAACGAGAGAGAGGGCGAGAGGCGAGGGGAGGAAGAAGAGGGTTTTCTCGAGAGGCTTGCATCCAGGACGGGATCTAGACCAGCCGGGATGCCGTGGAAGGCGACTTTCGTTATAATTATAATAGCTTTGGCTGGCTCGCAAAAAATAAAACAGGCCAGGCGCCCGGTGGGAGGTGTGTGAAGCTGCTGCAGACCTGCAGGCCAGGGGCTGACAGCCATGTCGATTTGGCATCGGATCGATTCTAGCAGGATAAAAGAAGGCTTGGCCCCGTCGACCGTCCTTTCTTGTTTTGTGACTCCCTGGGCATTCGGTCCATTCCAAATGCCTTGCCTTGCCTTGCCTACCTTGCCTAGGTACTTAGTAGGCTGCCTTGGTCTAGTCTATGATCCGCATGCTCTGGGCCACGATGGCCTAGCAACCCGTAGCAGCCCAAGCATCCGAGGTCTGCAATGGCATTTCTCCTGTGTCCCAACTCCGCCTGGGCTCCTTTTCATGTGTTTGGTGTTAAGGTTCACCAGCGCAGGAGTGCCGGCGAGCACGACGGCTTGGCACGCCTGAAGCATGAGGCATGGTAGTGACGATGGAAGCTATAGCAGGCATAGCAGGCCTCCTCAGGTCACGGATCCTGACCACGCCGGCAGGGATCTGGCATCTCGATTGGCACCAACCTTGTACCCGGGGGGTGTTTAAGTCAGATTTTCCCCAGCATTCGTCCTCTCCTTCGGTGTCGTCGTCGCATGTTTTGGCCCCCCCTCCCCCTCGCCCTGCTTCCCGCCTCTTGCGTGTGTGTGTGCAAGTCCTCTGCGGCACTAGTCGGCGCTCACCGGCCTATGAGTTTCGCACGCCCAGGAAAAAAACAGTTAGGCGAGCCGCTCAGGTGGAGGCGGGCTGCCAGACTGCCTCGTAGCTCCGGGTACTTGGGCCAGGCTAGTACTGTGTAGGTGAGGTTGGAACGCGCGTGTACTGCACACAGGCAGTAGCTTGGCCGCGCTACGGACTGAAATGGCCGTGATTGTTGATGCCGTTGTTGCCGTGCACCCCCAAGTACCCGCCTGTGCCGTCTGCACCGTCCGCCTGCATCTGGGTCACCTGTCTGGGCGTGGCTGTCTCGGGCTTGGTCACACCTGACCGCTCGTGGTACTTGTGTGCTTCTGTGTGGCTGCGAACGGGGTCAAGTCGCAAGAAGCGCCGTGCTCTGCGAGTTGAAGCAAAGCGAAGCGCAGCGGATGCACGGCGGGTGGGCTGGCTCCCAAATCTGGGCGGATGGTTGGTTCCTGGGCCTTCTCTTCCCCTGCCGGGGGTGGAGGTTGGGGGGTCGCAAATGCATATTCGGCCATGTATGGGAAAGGCACAGCTCAAACGCAGGTACGGATACGAAATCCGTGAGATACGGGGGCAATACGCCAGTAAGCCCGAGGTGTATTTCTGCCCTCCCGAGCTGGTGTCGCCCCACACAAGGCCAGGCATCCCCAGGACCCTGATGAGAATCATCAACAGCAGCAAGCTGGCTGGACGAACGGATGGCCCTCGGGACCCTGGGTACATGACAGTATTGCCACGCACCCGATACACGGCTTAGACCGTTGT
Organism: Diaporthe sp. HANT25; assembly: GCA_013435955.1. Lineage (NCBI taxonomy): Eukaryota > Fungi > Ascomycota > Sordariomycetes > Diaporthales > Diaporthaceae > Diaporthe > Diaporthe sp. HANT25. The sequence continues at coordinate 2,337,723 of JACBFG010000017.1, read as the reverse complement.
AGATGTGTGCAAAAGCTGCCTATTCCGGCCTGTTCTGTAGGCAATGTGGAGCAGTCCCGCCCTGGAGGTGTTCAGCTGCTCACAGTCTCCACCAGATCGCTGGATTGCCGTGCCGTCTGACAGCTAAATACTGTACAGCATCTTTTTGCTGTCAACACCGAACCGACTTAGAATAGACTACTTGATTACCAGCCACTGCCATGCTCCAGGACTGGCGGCAGGTTCGGATGAAGGTAGCGCGGCCCCAAGGGTAGCTGGACATCCTTTATGCACCTGCCACCTCGTACCTGCCCCGTCCGCCGCATTAGCGGCGATCTACGCAGTAGTGACCCAAGAGCCTGCGGGTGCTCGTCCTGCGTCCTGCGACCTGCGACCTGCGTCCTACTCTGCTACCGTGCGTCGTGCTCCGGGTTCTGGGTCTGGGCATGGGATGGTCCTTTTTTCTCCGCTGGCCATGTCTGTGGCTGAGGCTTGCCCTGTGGTGTCTTGGCAACACGCGATACACGGCGGAATCAGCGTCTTCAGGGAGATGCTAACACACAATCTACATTGAGTGGTTTCAAAGACAAGGAGGGGAAAAAACACCACCCTCCCAGCAAACCCGCTCCCAGCTCTCGGAGTTTGGCCGCTCCCAAGACTTCGGTCTAGGTCGAGAAGCCGTTACCCGGCCCCTCGGTATCCACTCGGCATGCCGTTGGGTACTGACAGATCAATGCCAGTCAAACATGCCAAACAGCCTGTCCAAGCCCGGCGTCAAACATCTCTCTGTGCTTACTCGCAAGACGCCCCATTACGCCAAGCCCCGTCCAAGGCCTCTTGGCCTGCGATCTACTGCTCATGACTGAGCGACAACATCAACAGGATGGTGCCGCTGGAGACCGGCACACGTCGTCGACGAGACCCCACACACGCGGTCCCAAGCCGTTGGGCCCCGGTGTGAAAGCTTGGCGTTGACTTCGCCAGGTGGGTCCTCCCTGCAATTCAACATCGATATCATGTTCATTTCATTCAATTACCTTCACTTGCTCCTCACCGCCGCTGCGTCAACCCGGTGGGATGGCTCTGACGACGCCCGGGTGGCCATGTTCATTCAATGTTGGGCCACCGGGGCACATTGCTCATCAGCCAGCAGACTGCCTGAATGAATGACAGAGTGACAACTGGAATGCGTTGCCATACTCAGCACCCAAGCCCGATCCTCTTGGCCCTTTTGCTCATCTTACCCAATAGTCGAATATACAGAGATGGTCCTCCCGGCCTTTCCGGCAGCCATCTCGGGGACTGCGGACTTGAATCTCCCGTCTCCCACCTGCAATGGGCTCACATGACTGTATTCGGAATGAACGTCCACCCCGGTCTGGCTCCTCGATACCAGCCATCACATATTGCTCAATGCATTGACCAGTCCACGCCGCCGTCACACGCCGTCGCATGCTCGTGGTGCACCCGGGACGCCTGGCGTCGCTCCCAGAATTCACCGCCCCGGAGAAACATCAAAAGGTCTCGTCCACCTGCATCTGGATAGGGCTCACAACCATGCCGCCGCCGCCGGACCCTGACGTTCCACCTTCGTCCAAGAGTCATTTTCCCCCTCGCCGCCAAACGCAAGACATGTACTACACACAGCCCCGTAACGCGTGTGCTCGCTCATTAGACCCGCCCCCACAGGTAGTTGATCCCTTCTGCTTGGGATCTCCCGAGGCGTGTGGCACGGCGAGATTTGATCATAAACTCGGGCATGCGAGCACAGCCTTGCTCATTACGACGCCTCTGACCATCGCGGGTACGCAAAATGGCGTATTCTGGCAGACGGGCAGTCAGAGAGTCAGACAGCCCGCCCAGACAGGTCTGATAGAGAGAACCCCAATTATCAAATGTCCATCACACCTCTGCACAGCCTGGCAGCACCCGCATTTATGAGATTCGAGGGGAGCTCGAAAAGTGACCGTCCGATCCCACCACTCGGCCGATCCCACCCAGGGGTGAAGCTACTTGCTTGCTTAGTCTAGCTGTCTAGGTGATCTCTCTCTCTTGTCTCTGCCGCCCGCCGAGCTCGACCTTGCCTAGACCGGGCTACCGACCTCTGCATGCCAAAAAGCAAACCTACCCCCTGCCCGCCTTGCCTAGCCCGTCAGCTCTGGCGAGCGCCTCGTACGTCCCCCACGGCGCCAGCGCACCTTTGTCTGTCTTGCCTGTCGGTACGTCGGTCAACCGGCATCATGACTGTTTTTTTGCGCACGCTACTCCTGCACGCCCATGTGGCTGGTCTGCCACTGGCTTTCTCCAGGATTTGGGATAACATGTAAACGCAGCTGCAGGCTCTGTGCGGGCTTGATGCTCTCTCTCTGTCTGTCCGCTCGCTTGCTTCCTCGAAGGATCCGGGCGGGAGCAAGCTTCCTGGACCTACGTCATGCTGCACTGGCTCCCGTCGTATTTTTCCTGGTTGGCCGCCTCCGTTCGGGGAATGGCTGGCGTCGCGTGGTCGAAGCGCAAGCCCGCCTGCCTGCACTGCACTGCTGATTCCCAGCCTCAGAGCTTGGGGGTCTCCTGAAATCGTGGTGACTTTGTAAGTGTGACGTGGGAATAGGTGCAGTGGCATGTAGACGTGCAACGACGCCAAGACTGGAAAGTGGTGATGAGATCTCAGTGACCTCCTATGCTTTGCACCGGTGCAGAGTCAAAACATGATATAGGCTTCGTCTCAATAGAAAGCCAAAGCCTTCAGCAAGGAACCCTCAAGGCGGTGGTTATTGTAAATAGTAGAAAGAGCAAGGAATCATAACATGTTTCTTTACCGGCCAGCTCCTAAAGATGGGTTCGGAGTCGGGATCTTGATAGTACCATACAATGTTCCTTGAGCTTTTCAAACTTTTAGGAAATCAGGAATCCTCTTTTCCCCGGTTCTCTTCCTCTGCCTGAGAAAGCATTCGAGGAATTGGGATGAAAAGGGACCCAGGCAAGAGGTCAGTGGACATGATGTTTACAGGTTTTGCCAAGCGCGGCCAGAGTTGGAGCTTCGATGATTTAAAACTGTTTACAGCAGCCGTCCACTATTTCAAATAATATCCAGACTTTTAATAAGTATCTAATCGAGTGTCTGTATACGCAGATAGATGAATTCTCGTTTCCATCCATTTCAATGGTACAAGTGCCCAAATCACATCATGTAGCTGTTAGTGTTGTTTATTCTACTTTTCAGACACGGTCACATTTCAAAATCCCCCTGAGAACTCATCCTGGATTTCGATTCCCTTCTACCCTTTCGGTTCCCATAAGCTTCCAACCACTTGTTTGTTGCATGTAAAGCTTTTTGGATCCTACTGCCTAATTCAGTCTCTGGAGATTATCCTCCTCAGCTTCCGGCTGTATATCTTTGCTGCGGTCCTCACCAGTGTCCAACGACTCCTCTTCTCTGATCAGTCTCTCCTCGGCCTCTATAAGCTCGCGATGCCTCTCCATCTCAATATTTGATCTCAGTTCGAGCCTACCTTTTCCCTCAAGTTCTCGCCTCGCTGCTCCGCACTTGATTACTTCCGCCTCGATCCTGTCTTGAAACTCTTGCTCCCTTCTTATTTCCTCTTCTTTCTCTTGCTCTCCTTATTCCTCTTCCTCTCGATGGCGCTGATCTCTGAGATCTTTTCCCTCGCGTATTTGCAGCCTTGTTGCAACCTCATCCCTGATATGATCCTCACATTTGCGCCTCTGGTACTGTCGGACTGCCTCCCGTCTCCTCTGTTCTTCTCGCTCGAGTGCATGTGCAAATCTTCTTTGTTCCATTTCTTGGTCTTGATCTGAAGGGAGTCGCTAGGTTAATATTCTCTTATGGGATGAACTTGTGGTACTAGATAAACAGTGAGAGTTATTTTGATGCACTCACGCGAAGGGCATATCCACGGAAGTTCATCTTCGAAAATAGCCCGCGGAGCTTGAAGAATGCAGCCTGGGACACTAAATTTTCCTTGATGTGGGCAAGACTTGTTTGTAGGGTGTCTCTGAGTCGGGCAGAAACCATCAAGAGCTTTAACAGGGCATTGACAAATGTGCTCCTGGCAGTACAATGACTATCCTGATGCCATCCGTGAATTATACACGGTGCGTCTGTGGCATCCGCGGACGTTGCAACCCCCTCCCAACAAGGGTCTTCGCGCTTCGTTCATCTGTTCATGGTCTGTCTCTCCTTCATCTTCCCCTTAGTCTTCTGACCCTTCAGAGTCTGAGTCTCCATAGGGCACCTCTTCCTCATGTTCTTCTGTCACTTCAGAGTCTGAATCCATATCGAGTTCTGACCATTCGTCGTCTTCGTCTGTCGATTCCGCGTCGATTTGTATATTGGCAGGTCGCTCATCGGTCTCTGGGCTTGCAGAGTGTCTTTCGGGGTTGTTTTCGGGTGAGAATAACCACTCAGGCACCTCTTGATTGTCTTCAATGTCATAATCCCCGGCAGATATGTGCTCTGAGCTTGCAGAGTGCCTGCTAGGGTTGCTTTGAAATGAAAGAGACCCCACCAGTGGGTTTTCAATGTCGTGATTTTGGGCGTCCGAAGAAATATGTTCAGCTGACGCAGATGATGAGCTGCCAGCAAAATATGCGTTGTGCTGAAAGTAGCCCACGTTGGGTATGACTGGCTCAGCAAGCGGCTTGCCAGGTAAGTCCATCAAGTCGAAGCTGGCAATTACTTCCGTTTGTTCAATTTCTCTAACCCAATTGATGACGTTCTCTTGGTGCTCTACTGTCCAGTTGTCTGTCGTATGTTCAGGATCGTCAGCCCATGGAAGTGAGCGAAGGGAGAAAGCATGAATTTCCTTCGCCACATGCTCGATAAGATTTTCCTTGTCTGCCGTAGCGCCGTCGGCCTCTGGCCAACTGCAAATCGGGCAACTCTTCATCTCGAATGGAGACGCGCGTCGCGAGAGGCCTGCTAGGACAGGAACACGATCTTGGCTGATAGAGCCTGCGTGCTGTGTCTTAGTGTGCCACACGAATGACTCCTCGTTAGGCAGTTCAATTCCCTCTTGACAGATGAAACATGTCCAATATTCATAACTGTAATGTTCTTCAAGCAGATGACGGCGCCAAGCATCTTTCGTGGGAAACAGCACGTCTGGCGTCGCGCAACTTGGCAGGATGCATGTGTATGGGACGATGTCGCCCGCCAAATGTTTTCTGTGATATTTCAGCACCACTACTTCACATTTATCGGGCGGTGCATGCTCTTACTTCCATTTTTCGTTCTGCGCCAGCTCTGCCGGAAGTGCTTGACAGCAACAAGGGCACTTGAAGAGCTTTGCGTCCTTTTTCATCTTTGGTGGACGTGGGTACTTGAGATTGGCCACGGTAGAGGACATGACCGTGGTAGTTCCCGCCACTCGAAACCGTGTGATATCAAGCATAGATGGGTTGTCAATTGCCGTCGCAGTAGTTGTTGTTCCCACTTCAGAAGCAGTTGTTGTTTCCTTTTCAGAATGAGTGGGAGGATTAGTTTTGGGTTTATCCTGCGCGGGATCTTCCGGATTGCCTGCTGCCATGTTTTGATTACCTGCAGGTGTATGGTGTGACTGGGGCTTAACATAAGCCATGGCGAGGTGTTCTGCGTGAGTTTGAGCGTATATAAAACGATTGCGGCGTCTTATATTGGCGTCTATTAGACGATTTTGCACTTCGGTCAATTCGGTGGTATCACCAGGACGACGCAACAATACAAAAATGAGATGATCTCTGAGTATCTGATGTTTGTCTGGTTTCAGCCGCTGGTCAGCCTTCTGAAGCCGTGAATGATTGCCTGAACGTCGGATTGCAACGGATATCCGGGCTAGTTGGTCGAGTATTGTCTCTATGTGCTTCATCTTTCCGAGCAGAGAATTGTCTGGGCCGAAGATCCTGGGGCTGGACTGCCCATGATCGGTGTCCGAAGCATCGGACCAGGGTGAGAATGATCGTGGTATATCTTTCCCTAGTGACTGATCCACTTCCAGGAGATCTTCGCCGTCACTAGATATCGGCGCAGGGTTTGGTGCTCCTGTATCCTCGTCAAAGTCTCTGCACTGGCAAACGAGCCCATCAAGAAGGCGGAGTAGTTCAATTATGATCTCTCCTGTTTCCGGTCTGGCGGCCAGCCTCGAGTCGAGAGATGCTCTGCCACGTGCTGTCGCACCCATGCTAAATATCCAGACGTTGAAATCGGCCAAGCGATTCTCGGCCCACTCGTCAGCCATCAACGATTCGATGCCAAGGCAGTCATTGAAATGATTAAGGCATGACGTCGTAACGTCGGCAATGCTTTCTTTCGTAGCCATGGGACCTTGTATGTAGATTGGAATGCAGAACGCGAAAAGATGAGCGTTAACCCCTCCTCAGGCGGTTCCTGACAGGGAGCGTAAGCAAATGGCTCATGCCTGCAGACATCTCGTGTAACACAGGCACATGCGGCGTGAGTGTTTCGCCGGGCCCGGCTGCATGTTCGGATTCAGCTTCGTCGACAGACCCCTCTTGTGGCTTGTTAGGCTCCTCGATTTCATGTGGGCAGGAACTTCAATCTTGACAGGTCAACAGACTACGCACAATCGCAGATACCTTCAGTTATCATGTCTCAGGGACAACTAACTTATATTCTCGCACCAAACTTCCGCATCAAGCCCAGTAGCGGCGCTATTGCGTTGGGCAGCATAATTGCTGACCCCCTGCGCGCCCACCGATCCTTGACAACTGTCGAAGATGACCGCCTTGCGAAGGACTACCCCCGTGTCGAGAAGTTCTCCGAATACGAGCGCAACATAACTCGCTCCGAAAGTGGCGAGTTGTCAATGGCCGTATGGGCTCAATTTGTCCAAACAGTCTCCGCAAAGGTTTCCGGCAGCCGTGGGACCCTTCATGAATCAACTTACAGCATGGAAACTTTGGAAACAGCATCCTTCGTTACAGATCCCAAGTTGGAAGAAATAGAGTCTCGGATTAATGTCCCGCGAATCAAAGCCATCGTCAATCCCGGTTGGCTGCCGGGCCAGCGGAAGCCAGTGTACATGGTGACTGGCATAATGATAGCCAAGGGCTTCACCGCATATCGACAGCGAAACAAACAGCATTCTGGGGAGGTTGAGGCCAGTGCGAATGTTCCCACGGCAGGGGTAGATGTGGGTATCAACGCTGCCAGGTCACATAGCGTCGGTGACAGCGAATCTTGGAAAGCCGGTGAGGATATTGTGTTTGCCTACCAACTCCTCAAGATTGAAGTCAAGGGTTTCAAAGGAACTAGGGTTGAATACGACGAGCTTCGCCACAAGGCAGCATTTTTGGGGAACGAAGACGATGATGAGGACGTCACTGAAGGCAATGACGTTGACGATGTAGAAGGGATGGTTTCGACGTGCAAGGCAAGACCCGCCGATTTGGCTGGTTCTTACAATTCAGCCGAGTTGATGACGTCCGAGTTTGAGGCGGGGAGGATCATGGTTGAGTGTATCTGTGCCCCTGACAATATGTTTTAGGATATCAAGAGGTTTTAGCTATCTCAAATTCATTTGTTGCTATCTTTACGGAGCAGAGAAATAATTCAGCCTTTGTCAATGCCCAGCCTATCTACACTTGGAGCATTGCGCGTTACTAAAGGCGGCTGAGTGTTGCCACGAAGATTGCCCACCGTTCTTCAACTGATACTCCCATAATCCCCCGGGGCCCCCACAAGGTCAAATATCGATTTTGCTCAATCTGTGATTCTTGAGACAGCTCCATAAACATCGCTTGCATTCCCTCACGCGTTCGCAAGCGACTGTCCACCATGGGGAAAGTTTCCCTAGCCGACTGGACCTGAACGTATCCTAGTAATACAGCTGCTAGCCCTGCAGCGACTGCTGTTGCAACTGAAGTACCGCTGCTGTATTTTTCTGTTGCGTTGTATTCACTGTTCCAAGCGCCAGGGACATCGCGACCAAGGGTACCAATTGCATTCTTTTCCAGGTTGTGACGCGGAGGGTTGAAACCCTCAAACTGGCCTTGTGAGTCGGTCGCACGCACGGAAATGACTGAATGAAGTCTGGCCGGAAATGCTTCGCTTTCGTTCGAACCAGAATTTGAGGCCGCGGCAAAATAGATGATGGATTCATCGCGAAGGTCTATAGACCTGCGAATCGCGCTCCGAATACATGGCTGATCATCAGAATAGCCGAATGACATTGATATTATGTCGGCTCTTTGCTCTGTTGCCCAAGAGATTGCCTGCCAACGAATTAGTAGAAAGAAAGCCAAGAGATACAATGTGCTGTGTGATGAATGCGTCACTATGAAGTGCAACGCCGAAGTACTGGACGTTACATGGCCTGTCACGCCTACTCAGGCACCTCAGATACCTAAGCAGTGGGGAATTGGAACACAACATTAGGTGGAAATACCTTACCTGCGCGACATTCTCACTTGCCCACACAAGATCATTAGTGTTCCTCGCGATGCGAGCGATGAGTAACTCCGCCCTCGGCGCGATGCTGAGAATAAGAGACACAAGGTGAGTTCCATGCCCCTGGGAATCTTGCCAACTGTCAGATGAATCAACAAAATCTCTCCAGCCTTTTATCCGATCCAAAGACCTGCTATTTTCGGGGAGATCGAAGAACGGGCCCCCATCGTCGAACCCGGTGTCGAGAACAGCAACCCTAACTGGTTTAGCCGGCGCATAGGAGCCATAAGGGACCGCTTCCGCTAACTCCTTATTTAACTGGCGCATACGTGAAAGCCATCTTGTTGATCCTTTCTGGCTTTCAGAAAGGGTCTGTCGCCCAGGGAATCGAGCAGCCGGAACACCTGAGCGGTCGTCACCTCCTGATACTGGTCTTGCGGCAACTCTTCTCCTTTGAGGTCGTAAAGGGCCGATCTTAGTAATGTTGTTCAACCAGCCTACTGCGTTGACTAGGACTTCCAATTGGTGGACAACGTTCTCCCACAGGGCAGTTCGTCTTTTCTGCAATGCAGTAAATCCCCTCGCACCACTCATATGAAAATTCTTCGGCTCTAAACAGAACGCGACGGCCTGCCAGTAGCTTGGATATTCGAAGTGATTGGCCCAAAGCTGGTCATCCTTCGCGTAAGAAAGAGCCAGAAGGAAGTCGCCGTTGATTCCTGCAGCAGTAACTTGAGCGCTATTGTCGCCGTGGTGGTCTCGTATTGGCGAGCCTTTCCCAATCTCAGCCAACATAATGCCGAGGGCCCTGATCTTGGGGTACGGGTGTATTACACCATCCGTTTCGTCGGTGTCGGCCACGGCAACATCGGTGAAGCTCTCCACAACAGAAATGTAGGGCTTCCACACATATATATCACCGCTTTGGTCAAAGTCGTCAACGGTTCTCGGCTCTTCCATAAATCGAATAGTATCCCTTGTCCAAGTCGTCCTGACCCAGTCGCATTCATAGTATAGCCAAACAGAGTGGGCTAGGATATATGCCATAACAACTTTCATCCTTGCCGTGAGAGTATATGTGTTTAGGATTTCTTCCAAAGGCTTGCCTTTGACGCCATGGACCTTCTGCTTGAGTGAATCAAAGCCAGATCTGTAAAGCTTTTCGCCTTGGATGGTCAGACAGACTCGAGAGTTGGCCTCCAATCCGCTGCGAAGTACCTTGCAGAACTCGTCAACTTCGCGCATCGTATCCGAGGGGAAAGTTGTCAACGGCTCCTCTTCTTCGAGATTGAATTTAACTCGCTTCCTCTCTGGTTTTTGAGACCTGCAGACTTGTCAGTTTTGACTGTGTTTGCTGGCAACTGTGCTGTGGGTCTAACCGTGAAACTTTCAGCTGAACGTCTTGCCACCGACCGGCAAAACACTCATTATAGGACGGTGTAGAGGAGAACAACATGTCGAATTCGGCTTGCGAAGAGTCCGTCGCGAGGTGGTTAGGCAGCTGGAGCAGGAGTTCTGCTAGATGTTTCCCCGGTTTAACTCCCTTTCCACATGTACAACACATATGCTCCCGGAGGGTCTTCCGAACGGCTGAGTGGATGTGACCTGGTAATTCAACGGGCGTGTCTTTCCTGGTAGGCACCTCCTCTAATTGTACCTGCCGTAGCTTTTCACGTCCTGCGAAGCCTCTCAGGAGAAGTATTGCATCCCTGCAGTGTTTGCCATGCCCAGAGGTGATATTGAGAATTCCTCGCTCTACTTCAGACCTAGTCTTGTTGTATTGTGTTGAATCTGGCACCTCTTGTACTATCGAGTTTAACCTAGAATGCACTCGAACGGTCGATATCTTCGGCCACTGAAATTTTGAGTCAGCTTGATGGGCGACAGATGATGGCCCGACTCCATCGCCACCATGATGGAACAGAGGTATGCGCGGATATAGCCCTCGCTCATCCAGGCAAATTTGAGTAATGACTTACTGCACAGATTTTTTCCACCTCTCTCAACAGCTTTGAGATTCTGGATCTCACTTGATTCCGCTGCTCAAGGTTGGCGACTCTCAGGTGCTCAGAAACAATCCAAAGCTCCGCACCTAACTCGGCACACATCGGCCTCTGATGTTCGCGACCAAGCCTGATAGCAATCTCTGCCACACGGCCTAGAGCGATCTGCGCAACGTCTATCGGGTCATCCATGACTGCTCAGATCGCACATAAACGTTCAGCGTCCTAGACCTGGGAATCTGAATTCACGGATGAGATCGACTGTCGTGAGGTGGTCAGCATGAAGTGGCTGAGGATGGAGCCGCCGCGTCCTGTAGCCGCCGGCACGAGCTGAGCCTTGTGTGTAACATGGCATCGGTATTACCTATTCCCATTTAGGTGGGCTGCATAATCCTGGCCTGCGTTGCCTCGTATTTGTACAAGAGCATATTGATGCGGTCCGCATCTTACTTGCTTCTCTTACACTGGGAATTGTGTGTTCTTCTTTCCTCAGGGTGCGATGTTTATCAGTCAGCAGAGCTTGGCCTTACTTCACCATCGAGACACAAGCAATAAGACTGAGTACGGTGTATTCCACAGAGTGTAGGTATTAATTGAAACATCTGATTCATTTCTTGTTTCCCCATGCATGAACAGCGCAGCGGGGTCTAGTATTGACGGCATTTAACCAGGCTCACCTTCACTTCTCAAGTCCTGCGGCTCAATGACTACTACGGGAAAGTAGAATTTTAGTGCTCAAAGCCCTCAACTAAATATCATAGGCTACAGCTTGGAACACATTCGCATTTCTAGGTCAGGGATCCCTTATCACGCGTCTACCTTTCAGGATGTCTATTAACCCAGTTTTAAAGTACAGTAATGGGTTTTCGCAGAAGTCGGTTCTGGTTTAGTTCAGTGACTCAACTGATCTTGCTGTAGATGGCAGTTGACAAGCCTGCTAGACATCTGGCCGTCGTGCATATAATCCAGACTGTTTGTAAGCAGGAATGTCAGCTGTAATTCCTATGGCGCCTTGTGCTAGCCGCAGTAAGGATAACTGTGTAGGATCATTCTCAACTCCCAACCCTAACCTCCTCACGCCCTTGTCCTCATGAAATTGAATTCTCCGAATGTGTTGATAGCGTACCGCCGGAAACCTCAAGTTTAAAATGTCTGCGGGGTGTTTAAGTAACCCTGAATTCGCCTCTTTAGTCAGCCTGATCAAATCTCGGATGAACAAACCCGCAGTCACGAGCCTCCGTGGCTTCTTCCATCCGTTATTCGGCCGATGAGTTGACATATCAACCTCTTTACTACATTGGAGAGGCTTAATAAGTTACCACTGTCGTTGTTGACCAGTGCAGCTTCTCTGCCTCGCTATGGTGTGGCTCATTGCAGACTTGTAGCACTAATCTGAACAAGGAACACTACGGTTTCGTCCGTCTTTCGGCCGAAAGCAAGATGGATTGTCAGGCAATCTTGGCCTGGATACCACTTCTTGTAGTCTGACAAATCGTCGAAATCGATGGCCACCAGCATGATTGAGATTTCATATTTATATAAAAGCTACGGTGTGATGGCTCATGTGTTGCCAATGAAGTCTGATATAACATACACATAAACCAGTTCCGGTCGATGAGGGTGCTTCTTTTTTTTTCCGCCCACGGCTACCATACATTCTTTCCACCAATTTGTTCCAAGTTCATGATAGTTTGACCAACATGGCTCCTACCATTCTAGTTGTTGGCGCGACTGGCAATACCGGCCGAGGCGTTGTTGAAACATTGCCGAAGTTGCTAGCTTCAGGCGGTGCCCTGTCTGACCATCGAGTCGTTGCCTTAACACGTTCTCTGGACAGTCCAGTCGCACAAAGGCTCTCTAAACTATCTGGTGTCGTCGTACTGGAGAAAAATTGGGTTCACATCACCTCTGACTGGCTGCGTGAGCACGAAGTCGTGAGGGTGTTCATTGCACCCCACAACCAGCCAACCCAGTTTCCTGAAGAATCCGCGTTCCATCTTGCTGCTCTCAAAGCAGGTGTCCAATACGTCGTACGAATCTCCACGACCGCTCCAAATGTTCGACCGGACTGCGATGCCTACTACCCACGTTCGCATTGGGCCATCGAAGCGCTGCTCAGCTCGCCTGAATTTAGTGCCTTACAGTGGACTTCACTCCAACCAAATATCTTTTCCACTCTATACCTATCGTCGGCCGCCGAACTGATCAAGCAGTATCGCAAGACTGGACAACAAGCGGCGCTCAGGCTGATGGCATCCGAAGATGCCCCGGTTGGCATCGTCGAGGCTTACGATGTTGGAATCTTCGCAGCCCATCTATTGCGCCAAGAGGATACTACCGTGCATAACAATGCCAGATATGTGATAAATGGCCCTGAGGATATCACGGGACGGCAGATTGTGAAGACGGTTGAGGAGCATATTGGTACCAAGGTGCAGAGTACCAGCTACAAGGATTTGTCATTCATTGAGTCTATGGCCAACTCAGTGCCTCAAGGAGACAGGCACCTCATATTGTCCATCAAGGATGCTCCAGTGACTGCGTGGGAGGGGAAATGCACGGCTTCCACGACCAGTAAGGAGGTGCTGGAGCTTGCCGCACCAACTCGGACACCTGCTGAAGTGCTGGAAGCTCTGTTGGCTGGAGAATAACATGGTTTTTGCATATTCAATTGGGGATCTTGTATGTTGAATTTGAGCCAACTTAGCGAAGGTACACGTTAGCTGCCCGTGGTGAATGCATGTGGTGTCCTAAAGCTTGAGCGTACCAGAGGTGCTCAACTATGGAGCAATTGATTGACTCAACAGTAGCAGAAATCGTAGTCAAAGATTATATGACAAGGGAAATCCATTGAATGGGCAAACTCAGAGGATTTCCTGAATGTATATGAGCTCCAACACTACCTAGGTGTTCGTACTTCTCAAAGTTTAGTGTAAATCAGTCAACAAACCTAAGCTTCATTTCACCTTCCAGATACAAAAGAATATGATCCAATAGTGCAAATCCCACCGGGTTGTAAAGAGTCTAGTGCTGACGGCAGTCAACTTTCCCTATCGAATCCTGTAGCGCGATTGGTGCTCCAGGCGAGTCGGCAGCCGCGTGCAGTGGCGGAAGACTTCAAATTATTACAGTTTACAACTTGAACCATACTTCGGAGTTGATTTCGAGGTCTCCCAAGGAAGCATTGCATATTTGGTAAACTTTTCGCTCCGTCTTCTACAAATATTGAGCCTGAGGTGGGCGCCGTCAGCCACCATGCACGTGGACATCCCCGGGCCAAACCGAGCGAAACCCGCCTCACCCTCCTCGGCCCAACCCTCATACGCCGTGCTCCTATCCGGTACCCACGTCACGGGCAAGGAGACCCTCGCTGTGTCCTTGGCGAAAACCCTGGACTGCCGATGGATCAAGGCCGAGATGGCTCACAACGCAGCGACCTTCGGGGCGCGGGCCCAGGGCCAGCGGGGCCTCGACTACGGCAAGGTCTTCGGGCGGATCTGGTCTTCCAAGTTGGAGCGGCTGGGCTTCCTGGCGAGCGGCAACGAGCCCGAGGTGAGAGATGAGCCCGCGGACGAGGCGCTGGAGGGAGCAGCGCTCAGTGGGATGCAGCAGCAGCAGTGCGCGGCGGTCCTTTCCTTGTACCATATGCGCAAGCCCGCTCGGGACGCCATCCGCGACGCCTTTCTGGCGCGCTCCGTCAAGCCCGTCTTCGTCATCCTGCACATCACCGAAGAGACACTCTCCGGGAGGACGCTGGGGGCAGAGGAGCCACAGCTAGCCGAGAAGATTATGGCGCACAAGATTGCGGATATCCAGGAGCCGCTGGCGGAGGAAACGGATGTCATCCTGGTGGACTCATTGCGGGACGTGGATGCGTTGTTCCCGGAGATACTGGAATCTGTTATCCGGCTGCTGCAGGTGGAAGAGTGAGGGACGACGACATTCCCCATGTCGTCGAGTCCAAATGACTTTCCTTCGGCAGGTGACTTACCTACTCACTACCTGGACAAGTAGGCTTGACATATACAGCTATGTATGTGACTCGAGGGCCTCCTTTCATTCGACTATGCTTGCAGTGGTGTGTAGGGAGATCCGTTTTTGAGATAACTAGAGACTATAATTCGTCAACTTATAAATCCCACAAATTTCTAGAAACCAGAGATTCGCACCTGCAAAAATGGCAGGTGCACCGGTACATAACTCGCTCGCCAATAGCCAATTTTCACTTGCACCATACACACACGCGCGTGCGCGCGCAAACAGAATTCACATAACCAAACCCAGGCCCATAACCAATCCAATACCCAAAACTTAATACCCAGACCTAATACCCAGACCTAATACACCCAGACCCAAAACACCCAGACCTAGACCTAGGAAACCCAGGTGGGTATATGAATTAGCTATGGGGGTGTGGTGGTGTTTATCGTTATCAGTGAGCAAGTGTGTACCGGTGTACCCTCCGTTTTTGTAGGTGCGAATCTCTAATTTCAATTCCTAAGACCTTGGCCAGTCTATGAAGAAATTTTATTAACGGCCGTTTTCAAGTGTAGGCCGAATAGAGCAAAACCAAATATTGGACAAGTTGGTATCATCTTGTTTAAATCAAGAAGATGATATATACCGACCAGGAATGAGTGATAGTGAGTGAGAGGCATAGTTGAGAGTTGGAAAAAGAGTATACTCAATACTTGGTAGTCTACAGTTTGGAATATGTCTCCATTGGCAGCAACTGAATACGTTAAATCAAAGCCGACTCAACGATTTGCAGATGAGTTCTTATGATAATTGAAACTTGAAAGGAAAGCCTTGAGAGAATGGAAATGAGGCGCTGAAAGATGGAGTCTTTACAAAATTAGGTTTGGTATCAAACTTTGCCATCCACTTTGGCAATTCTTTAAAGAAAGGTAAGGCGACTGGATGATTGTCTGCCAATGGCTCGACCAAGGGGCAGGGCCACCTCAGACTGCAGGGGTTTAAATCATCAAGGGCTATCCCCATTCAAGAGGCCGATGACCGGCCTAAGCGGCTGACAGTCCAGGAGAGCAGGCAGGACGGGACTTGACCTTTCATCCTTTATCATTTTCGAGAGACTATCTTCCTTCCTGAAACATAGACTTCGAAATTGTTTCAAAGATCTGCAAAGTCGAGTAAACAGCATTTGATAGCACATCGGAATGTTTCTTGTGCTCGGGTGACGATCCGCGGCCCGACCCCCCTGCGTAATCCCTGAATACCACTTTAAGCTCCCGCAGCGATAGGCTTATCGCACCCTCGCACCACTGCGACGGCACTTCCCAACCGAGCGAGCAGCAGCGAGATCTTCAACAATTTTCCAGATCCCTCGAGGTTGCGAGCAACACTGACCAGCAACTCCCTCGAGTTCTGAAGGGCCTCATCGCTGGGATGAGGAAATTATTCCTCCCACACTCGGCCTCCATCCCTCACCAACTCCGGAAGGCCCTGTTCGACTCCGCGTCGCGCGGCCGCTTCCCGTCGCAATGTGTCTCCTTATCCCGCCATGAACGGGAGCTGTTCTCGTCATCCTCAACAAACGCCCTGGATGCCGCGCAGGCTTCAGAAGCCGGCAGCGGCTCGTACAACTCACAGCGACCCGATGGGCAGGACCACGACCGGAACATACGCGAACAAGACAAGTCCCGGACTATCGCGGCGCCCCCGCCCAGGCTCCCGTACCGCTTCGAGACGGGCATCTCCCTCTTCGCCAAGCGCGCCCCTAGGCCCTTCCCGCCTCCCTTCCTCTCTCCGCCCTCGGGCTCCTTCAGCGACCCTCTTAGCACGCACCACCAGAGTCGCGACCGCCGGCCCAAGGTCAACGGTGAGTTGATCAAGGGTTGGACGAATGGGGACGATGCTGCCTTCGCCAGCGAGTACTTCGTTGGTGCCAACGACGGCGTGGGCGCGTGGAGTGCCCGTCCGAGGGGTCATGCTGGGTAGGTCTACTCTCTTTCTAGCTGGGGGCCGTGAGAGAATCTCTGGGGCTGACGCTAAGGATACAGACTATGGGCGAGGCTGATCCTACACTTCTGGGCGATGGCCATGAGTGAGGACGCGTCGCGACCACGCGGGCCGAGCGATCCACCCTACCAACCAGATCCGGTCACATACTTGGAAAAGGCCTACGAACAGACGAAAGAAGCGACGTCAGGGCCCGACTGGCAGGGGACTACGACAGCCACAGGGGCGCAGCTGTTCTACAAGGCGGTAGACGATGCGGAGCCGGGGAAGCCCCCAGCGACAGGCGAGAGCAGTAAGACCGCACCGATATTGTACGTAACAAACCTGGGCGACTCGCAGGTGATGGTCGTGCGGCCGAGCTCGGGGGAGTTGATTTTCAAGACCAAGGAGCAGTGGCACTGGTTCGACTGCCCCCGGCAGCTGGGGACCAACAGCCCGGACACACCAGTGCAGAACGCGGTGCTGGACAAGGTACCGATCGAGGAGGGCGATGTGGTCCTGGCGATGTCGGATGGGGTGATTGACAACCTCTGGTCGCACGAGATCGTGGAGAACGTGAGTAATAGTGTCAAGAGGTGGGCGGCAGGGGATGTGGGGAGGAGAACAAGGAGCAGTGACAATCCCGGCGGGAGTGGATCCATGGCCTTTGTGGCCGAGGAGTTGATGCTGGCTGCCAAGACGATCGCGCTGGACCCTTTCGCGGAGAGCCCGTTCATGGAACACGCGATCGACGAGGGCTTGCCGAGCGAGGGAGGTGAGTCTGTTCTGATCTCATCTTTCGTGACAAGGCGCAAAACGCTAACACTGTGGCTGTCAGGCAAGTTGGATGATATCACTGTCGTGGCGGCGCTGTGCACGCGAAATGATGATGTGTGATCACCATGTTTAACTGGCACTGTCGGGAGTCATGCCAGCAGTGATCCGTTCAGACCCAGGCCGGAGGGAAGCTGGAGTATGGTGGCTTTTGCTGTCATGGGGCTGCCTATCCTGTCGTGAGCGGCTTGGAAAGGATATTGGATCGAGGGCAAAACGTGGATTCAGCACCGGGAGTTTTGGCGTTTTTGGACCGCCTTGTACGCGGTCCCGACTTAGAAGAATCGCTGCACTTGCAGCGGTCATTAGCGGCTCACTGCAACCTTAATCTGTTGATCAGCCGCTGTCAGAGAAAACGGTGGGGCAAGTAGACTACCGCACCGTTTGTACCTTAGGGGACCTGGCGCCCGATAAGCGGTAAGCTACGATAACAAAATATTTTGAGAGGACCCAAACTCCAAACTTGACGTCGCGACATGTAGAGCGCAGTATACTGGAGCCGAACTCATTCCCATTCAATTCTTCAACAAGCAGTAATTTTCTCCTCTCCTCCAAGCGCCTCTGCATACAACACAAATCAATTCAATCACAGCACTTGAGCGCCCACCATGAGAGGCAAGCGCTCAAAACAATACCGCAAACTGCTCAAGCAGTTCGAGCTCGCATTCGGCTTCCGCCAGCCCTACCAGGTCCTCGTCGACGCCGAGCTCGTCAAGGATGCCCACCGCTTCGCAATGGACCTGCCGCAGTACCTCTCCAACACCCTGCACGGCGAGGTCAAGATCCTCATAACCCAGTGCTCGATGCGCCACCTGTACGCGCAGAACAAGGAGCCCGGCGTCGCCAAGGTGATCGACAAGGCAAAGGACTACGAGCGACGGCGGTGCGGCCACCACCCGGAGGAGTTCCCGGAGCCATGCTCCACGATGGAGTGCCTGAGTAGCGTGGTCGGCCCCAAGAACAAGCACCGCTACGTTGTCGCCAGCCAGGACCAGGAAGTTAGGGCAAAGATGAGGGGGATCCCTGGTGTGCCGCTGGTGTATATCAACCGGTCGGTCATGATTGTGAGTCCTACCACGCTGGATCTTCTATGCGCTCACTGTTTGGTGGGACTGGGATGTGAGTGAGTGACGCTAACCACACGCAATACTACAGCTCGAGCCTATGGCCGCGGCAACGACGAGAGTAGTCCAGAAGGGCGAGAGGGCCAAATTCCGCGCGGAGCTGAAACAGCCAGACCCAGCACCAGGGGAGAAGAGGAAACGAGAGGATGGCGACGACAGCGAGGGGAGTGACGACGACGACGATAACGCCGCAGAGAAGAAGGACGAGGAGCCAAAAAAGAAGAAGAAGAGAAAGGGCGAGAAGGGCCCGAACCCGTTGTCGGTGAAGAAGCCAAAGAAGAAGCCACAACAGCAAGAAAGCGGCTCAAAACAAAAACAGGAGGAGAAGGCCAAGGACGACGCATCAACAGAGCAGCCTGCCAAGAAGAAGCGGAAACGGAGGAGTAGGAAGGCGGAGGGTGGTGCGGACGGGGGCGATGCACAGGACACAACATCGGGCCCGGCTGAGGCACAAGTCACCGCCCCGGTCGCAGCCGAGGACTAGGAGAGCAAATTTCGGGGCTTCGTTTGAGAGGAAGATCGATCAACCATGCTCAGGGAGTTCTAGTGTGGTAATAGTGTGCCAACTCGAAGGTACAGTTTGGAATTGCAGATGATAGATACCCTGTACAGAACGGGGGAATGATACCACATGCTTCATTACGCACGAATTGTTCCAACAATCAGAGCATCAGTCTGTCACGTTATATCAGTGGCAAAGATTGGACAGAATCTTTGCAAGCCTATTCGATCCGGGTCAACAGCGACAGAACTCTTGACAGCTAATGATGCTGGTAAATATGTACAGGAGTCAGTATCCAGGTGGACTCGAGCGAACCCCAAACCACATAGGCATATAGCCAGCCGCCTTCAGGGGAGCCACCAAATTTTTGTAGCCAGGAACACAGATGAACGCAGATAAAACAGAGAAAAGATCATAAAAAGAAACGCAGCTACGGACACCATCGTCAGAAGCTATCAATCAAAGGCCATATCCACCGTAAACATAACTCTTCCGCCTCGTTCAGTGGTCATTTCAATCTTGGTGGCCTTTTGCAGGGTTTCAATGATCCGTCTTAGCCGTCATCGTCACCATTCGTCGTAAGGGCTCAAACAAGGAGACCTCAATCCAGACGTTCACGAAAGGACTGCCGGATTCGTAGCAGTGATGTAGAGACCTGCTGAATATCCTTCGTTGTCCCCAGCATTTGGTGGAAAGAAAAAGGGAATGGCCAGCTATGTCGACTGGCAAGACAGGAGAAATTATAGGGGGATCCGCAATGTCCCCAAGCAGCACCGATGCTGCGATCAATCAGCCAGCGTGACAGACTGAGTCGTTTGTATCATTTTGCTGGCAAGTCTCGTTGGCAATATCAGACAGAAATGTTTTGTTCGTGTTGTGTTCCTCAAGACATGTGGTGCAGCACCGTCGTGAAAATCGTAAGCATTTGTCTTCGATAGACAAAGCACAGAGCTTGTTGTTTCGTAGCGCGAGCGCTTTTCGTAGGTTGACAATAGTCCCGTTGGGAGAATCGATCGATAGGTCGATTGTACAACTGCATCACGTACTCGTCAGTTCAGGCGTTCTGTATTCTGGCTTCAGGTCGAAGGCGAGGAGACTCACGCCAAGTAGGCAGAAAAGTGGACAGCGCGTAATAAGCAGCCCTCAACCTGCCTGGATGGCAGTCAGAGACGAGAAAGCATTGCTCTTGTGATCTGTTATTCCCAAAAGAACAAGTCAGTAAGCTTATCCCATCCCAGCGGTGTTGTGCAAGGATTAAAAACATACCATCATCGTCATCACCATGACCACCGCCAAACTTTGCAGAGAGATCCTCGTCGCTCGTGATCTCTTGGATCGAGAGTATAGTCACCGTGTTACCGGGAGTCGACGAGTTGACATGGTGTACAGAAGTCTTGCCATCGGGCCACGCATACGCATCGGCGCGGAGATCACCGCCTTGCTGCTGGTCGCGAACGTGGCCGTCGTCCTCGTCCTCGTAGATCGTCCACTGCGGCTCAGAGCAGGCCGTCGCCGCCGCCGTCATCTGCGGGCCCGGGTTCGTACAGTTCCGCTCCATGTAGGCGTTGATCTCCTCGGGGGTGGGGACGTAGGTGTTGGCGGCCCACGCGCTGTTGTTCCTCTTGCCGATGAAGGAGAAGTCGAACTCCTTCGGAGCGGAGTTCTCGTCTCCGAAGGCTGGCTCCTGTTGAGAAAAGCCATTGTCGTGGTACTCGGTCCAGTTTCCCGGCTGGCTCTGGAAACCGTACTGGGACTGCGTACTGTACTGGGACTGGGGTTCGTACTGCAGCTTCGATCCGTACTCATGACGATCTTCATACTGATAGCTCTGCTGAGGCTGGGTGAAGCCACCAGCGGCATATGAAGACTTGTTGTACTGGAACTGGTCCTCAGTGGATGGGTCGTAGTAGGAGTCTCCAGAGAAATCACGACGACAGTGGGCGTCGCTGAAGTGAGCAGCAGAATTAAAGCCGTTGTAAGGGCGGCTGTAGGAGCCCGGGTTGTTGGCATACTCTGCGCCAGGTCCATGGCCAAAGCCACCAGTATCGTAGGGAGCGCCATAACCTTGATTCATGCTGGCACCATAGGCCTTGGGAGCGGACGGTGGAGACGACTGGGGCGCCCATTCATGTTGGTTCATCGCGAAACTGGCGTGGCCGTGATCTTGGTACCGCTGCTGGGTCTGCTGCCACTGGGACTCGAGGGGAGGAGTGGGTGGCATCGCGAGATCTGTCAGTTTCTGACCGGTATATCCGCCTGCCATACCGTCCCACTGGTGACCACTCCCAAAGGTTCCTTGCGAAGAAATTCCGTAAGCGCCATTGTATGCCGGCTGCTGAGCCCAGACGCCGGAGCCAAGAGCTTTGTACCGGAGGGTGTCACCGATATTTCCACCCATAGTAAGACCGTCACGCTCTGGGGGGCTTCCAAAGCTTGTCTCCGCAGGGTTGCGACGAGCACGAAAGCGCGCAGACGCAGCTGACGTTCTCGAGGTGCCGGAGTTGAACTTGCGGGAAACACCAGAGTCGTTGGTACCGCGCGTGGTGGGCCTGCTGCCGGAGTCGCTCTGGTGGACATCCATGGGCGAGGGTGCGTTCTCAGGTCCGCCGAGAGGAACCCGAATGGTCGAGCTCATGTCTGCCTGGCAAGCCTTGTCCGCAGTGTAGAAGCCGGCGTCTTTCATCTCAAAGTCGCCGTTTCCGCTGGCTCGAGACAGGTTTCCGGTTTCGTGGTGGGAAACGTGGTAGGACTTTACATCACCCCCAATCACAGAGCTGCAACCAGACGCGGACTCGACGGAAGGAGGCTTGTAGGAAGAGCCCGCAGAGAGGCGAGCTCCTCCGTCTCCAGCCTTGTTTCCAAAGTTGAGCGTCTTGTCTGCCTCGAGGTGCATCTCTTTGAGCTTCTTTATGGTTGCGATGCCGTCCGAGGATGTGTCAGAATCTGTCTTAGTCTTGAAGGAGCGGTTCTTGAGCATAGAGCTGGTCGCTTCCCTGGACTTGAGAAGGCCCGCGCGAGCATCGTTCTCTTTTCCAGGTGCGCGTTTGGACGTGCTGGTTCGATCGTCCTTGTCTTCTTCAATGTCGCTGAGGTTGGCGTCATGCACCTGACGCATGAATGCCTTTCGATAGAATGTTAGTGACTGGAGACCTTGGACTCGTATGCGATTCGATACGTACCTTGTCGAAACCGGAGGTTTCGCTGCTGATCTCGCTTGCCTCACGAAGATTGTGCTCGTAGCCAGGCGATGCCTCTCGACAGGGCCTGCAGTAGTTAGGCCCGGAGGACTGGCCTGGCTTGAGGGGGTTCTCGCGATGATATTTCTCGGAGCGGACGATTCCACATCCCCAGCAGTAGTGGCGCTGGCCGTACCAAGAAAGGGGTTTGCCCTGATACTCGTGGGTAATGCGACAACGGCCGCACCAGTTGGGCTGCATCTTCTGGTCGACTGCAAGAGGGTGTCGCTCTCGGATCTTATCTGACCTGATCCTGCCACACTGGTAGCAGATCCAGCGCTGCTTCAGAGGCTCGAGGTATGGGTCTACCTTCTTGCCGTGCTTGCCGTACTTCTCGTGGCCGTGTTTAGACCGTCTGAGCGAGCGTTCGTGAGATCGGTCCTGAGAACAAGCCCCATCGTGTCTATCAGTGCTTGACACGGTTGTATACATGCCTTTGTTTTCTCCGGTCTGCGACTTGACCTTGTTGGTCTCATGTTTGTTGGACGACAGTCCCAACTGGTGACGAGATTTGAAAGGGTTGGTAGGCGAGTTGCTAACGATGGGAACGTAGTGGACGTGTATATCCTCCGAAGAAAGATCTGAGGGAGCTATCTCACGCTGAATCCTCTCAACCTCTTTCAATTGGCGATAGACAGAAGGCTTTCCCTCATGACGTGCTTGGCGTGACAGCCTTCGTGATGATTTGGTCAAAGCCTCATCGGCATCCGACTCAACATCACCATCGTAACGATGAGAGTTCTTTCGGTGACGATCGTGGTGATCACTGGCACGTGGAGCCATCTTGTCATCACTTGGCAGATACTCACTTCGACCTCCTAGGTGGTGTTTGCTGTGCTTGTGAGCATGCCGGTCCTCAATGGAGAGATCTGAGCTTGAGCTGTAGGACCATGTGAGCTGATGCAGGGGGTTGAAAGCACTGGGGAAAGCTTACAGACGACGCCTCGACTTCATAGTCGGAGTTCCTGGGGCTGATCAAGGCTAACGAAGACACATTAACCTTGCCTGCGACAGTCTTGCAGTAGGCCTTTGGGTTCCTAACTCGATACCACTGGCAAAGAGCAGATGTTGATGGTGGTGCTGGGAGTTCGTCGCTGGTCGGGCGATCCCAAACAGACAGAAAACAAGGAAGAGAAAGAAGGTACACTGTGCAGTAAGAAAGTGTGACAATGAGGCAACCGCACCAAGCGATCCTCAAGTAGAAGAAGGCAGGTCAGAAGGGAGATCAAGGTGTGGAGGAAGATGAAGGAAGGTCGGCAAGAAGATACGAGTTGAGATTTGCGGCGTGATTCACGATGTGACGAAGAGATCTTGATGCAACGAGCAGGCAACCTTTGGGGAAGCAGGATGTTAGGAGAGATGGACTAGGGCAAGTGGTTCACGACGACAGCGGCAACGCAGGTGACTGGGCTTTCATAAACGGCCTCGAGATCAAACGAAGACCAGACGAAGATCCGATGAACACCAACGGCCAGCCTCTTTGTCGGGGGAGTTGTAGCGATTCAGACATGAGTGGGTGTTAGTGGGTAGCTTCGTCCGATTCTTTCCCTTGAAACCATTCAGTGATGGAGGGAATATGAAAGATGGGCTCGCTCACCTTTCCTCACGACCCTGCGTGTGAAGGCCTAGATCGATTCCTAGACAAAAATATCACCAAAGCAGTCACAAGGGACAAGCCACGCAGTGAGCAGTAGAGGGAAGGCTTAATGAAACAATTTCGAGTCTTCTATTGACACGATCAACTTTTGTACATCGACGGCTTGCTGAACCATTTTCCCTTGATAGTTCTGATGAAAATCCCTCTACTTCGTCCGTTTTGTACATGCAGTTCTCTACTACTTCCCGCCGCTTACTCAACTCTGAGTGTTCGAGCGCCTCGCTTCTTGACGGGCTTCTTCTTCTTGGAGCCTTTCTCGAAAGCTGCCACGGCACTGTGATCTCTGCCGAAGTTGTCGAGGTCCTTGACCTTGTAGATACGGATAATCCAGTTCTCGCTGGTGAATGCCTCTTCCACGGTGTTGAGAACCGGGCCCTCTGATGGCAGACGGGCTCCACGGACACGGTCAGTAGCCTGTCCCTTGGGGAAAAGATTGTGGTAGTTGTGGTAAGACATCTTGTACCTGCGAGATAGTTAGTAAGGGAATCTTATTGTTTGCCTGGCTGAGGGTATAAACTCACATCAGCGAGTTCTTCATGGTATCAGTGGCTCCGTCATCGACACGGTACTCTCCACGCTGCGTGAAGAAGTCTCGCTCCTTGACCTCATCAGGCCAGATGCCTTCAGCAATCCTGACCATCCAGAGGAACTTGTTGATATCATCACCCGAGTAGCCAAGAAGACCACCAAAGACAACAAGAACATAATCAACCTCATGCTGGCGCATGATGGGGTAGCTGACTTCCTCACGGGAGCTCATAGCCTTGCCGACGGTCGCGATGTGGGTGTTGTTCCATGTGTTGTTGTCGACAAGCGTGGGCCGATCAGCCATGCCACCGATTTGGTAGCCGTAGTCCCACCAAGACATGATCTTGGCATCCTCCTTGGTGTTCTGTCGCAGCCACTGGTAGGCCTCGCGGTAGTCGTCAATGATGTGTTGACTTCCATCAGGCATACGACTGGCCAAGACGACCGACGGTGAGGAGTAGGCGTTGGATGTGACCCAGGTGCAGTGCATCACGAAGAGGATGAGGTAAACAAGCATTCCCGCGGCCACGACCAGCTTCGACGTCTTACTGTAGATGCCAACAATGGGCTGCTTGGACGGGTCCGAGTGCTTATGTTTGTTGCTCTTGTCCTTCTTCGTTGGGGCGTCGCCGGCCTCGGCAGCTTCATCTTGAGGCTCCGGGCTCTCGGCCGACAAATAATTGTCCAAGATGGTCGAAGCCGCAATGGCTGCCGCGACGACAACACATGGTGTGAGCGTGAGCATGAGACGGACCATCACACCAGCAAAGTAGCTGCCTAGCACGGCATAGCCGATGAGGAAGATGTGCTCGTCACCCAGCCTGTCGAAGCACAGGTAGATACCAGCCGGGAACAGGTAGATCAACATGTTCAGGTCGAAGAAGAAAGCCGGCCAGGCGGTCGGCTGGTGCTCCGAGACTGATGCAATGATGGGGATATGGACCTTGGCGTATCCGGTGTCGAACAGCGAGTAGAAACGTCCTCCCCAGGCTGCAATCTTGCCCGTCTTGACAAGCAGGACGTTCGCGCCAATACCGACCGCGATGAGGGCAAAGAAAGACACCCATCGCCATTTGTTAACTACCTTGGGGTCGAACATGCCCGTGAACCAGTTGAAAAATCCATAGAATTGCATCAGGCCAAAGACACCTTTTCAATGTAAGCAAGAAGTCTTTCGGCATGTGTGCAGGCGATTATTGACTTACCGAGAGCTCCAAAGTGGTCGCTAGTGCTGATAGCCAGGAAGTTGATGAAGGGGACTTGCATAATACCCAGGAATCCAATCGCGTAAAAGGTGGTGTAAGCGACATACAGCCGGTTGCTGTACCTGCCCGAAACGCAGAGCATGAGACTGTGGACGGCGATGAGGTTGTCGATGAAGGTATATCCACCCCACGATGCGGCCATCCAGTCGTAGGAGAGAGCGCACAGAGCGGCCCACATGATGGAGCCTTGCTTGACGGCCTTGATCCAGAGGAAGAAGGTGAGCACCAGCAGGAAGATAGCAATGGCCTCGTTGTCATAGCTGCCAGCTACGGACCTGGAGATGTACCCAGGAGCAATGCCCATGAAGGCGGCAGCCAAAAGGCCGGCAGACTTGGAGGTGGACAGCTCATTGGTCAACCAGTATGCTGCGAGAGCAGTGAGACCAGAGAAGCCCGGGGCGAGCAGGACACAGATGTTTCGGATGTCGACGGGAATGGTCAGGAGGCGGAAGGCGTGGTAGATAATGCCGCTGGTGGCCATGAGGCCGGGATACAGAGTGCCTCCAGTGACACGGCCCAGAGGGTACCACGTTCGGTCGTCGAACCAGTCCCAGAAGCTGTAGAATCCATTTGCAACGAGGTACTTGGTAGCTCTGAAGTTGAACCAAGGGTCGACTGAGTGGATATAGGGTCAGCGATCAGAGCAGGTGGTGCTTTGAAGAAAGGAGAGGCTCGGGTGGGTTGCAATCGAGGCGCAAGCCGAAGGCATACTGACATTCGTGGATGATACTCTCGAAACCTGGAGAAGACAGTTGTTAGTTTAATCCCGACAGACAGAATTGACCATGCAATTGATTGTAAATGCAAACACAACATGACATGCTAGAGACATGACAGAGCTTCATGGGCGTTGCGAGGCAGGAATACTCACGGATGACAGAGAACAGACGGCTGGCGACGGCGGCTCCAGCAATCAAGACGAGGATGACAACGCGGAACAGAGCTCTTGTGTTCTGTCCTTGGCTGCTGCCAGAAAGAAGTGTGGAAACGCCAGCCGACATGGTGGGCTGATTGATGAAAAAGAAAACAGGCTATGCCTGAGGAAAGGAGGGTGGGAGTGTCGTCGTTGTCAGGCGGTTGGTGTTGACAATTCCCCCAAGAGCTCCAGAAGTTACGTCGCCTGTAGGAGGTTCAGGACAGTTTGAAGCTTCGTAAGTCCGTCCAGAAGCTAGGGTGCGGCAGTAAAGTCTTGGCGGGAGTGCAGGCACAAGCAAGTGGGTCCGTTTTGGAATAGGTGGTGTGAACCTTGGGTATGGGAAGCTCGGGCCAGCTAATCCTTACCGAGCCGTCACTCGAGAAGCTCCCATCACGGAAGTCATTGACCGTCAGAGAGGATGAGGATACTAGGCATAATTCATTTCATGCCCGGCACACAAGTCTGTTCACCAACCATCCATTGGCATATTCTAGAAGCTTATATGATCACTTCCATATATGAGCTGTTGCATATCCTGCTCCATTCATATAGTCCGAGAGCTTGCCTGCACTGTCTACTGCTTTGTCCAAAGTCGTGGACTACCATTTAAGGCAGGGAATCGATGTTGACCGAGGAGGAATTCCTGAATTGGGTTGTATGGGCTGCCTGAAGCTGGTGACAGATGGCTACAAAAGACGAGCAACAGTGAAGTGGCCGTCATCTTATAGGTGGACGACTCTGGTATTGAGTTTCCACAATAGCAACGTCACCTTTGTTGCCGTCGCTAGACACTTGCCTGCACTCTCTCTCTCTGTGTGTAGATAAGCCGGACTGCCCATCAGCCGGAGTTCTCATATTGGACAGTCGTCAGCTTCTGCAGCGTGATGCATCCGGACTTCACTCGAGGCCTCTGGTAGCAACATTGAGCGTCCACTCGGCTGCTGTAAGTCAAATATCACACAAAAAGCCATCCCTGATCTCAGAGCCAGATGCTCAGCCCCGGCACTCGTATGGGCCAGATACGGAAGCGTTCGGATCGGTCACGTTTGCGTAATCTAGCGAACCCCTTGACATGCCGTCTAATTTAGTATTGTACAGTCGCAAACTTTTCGGATAGGTATCTAGGATGGTAAGAAAGGTCTAGTGCCGCAGTCCTCATGGATCGAATTATCGCGTGGATCTGCTTGTGTGCCTCGGCCAGGCCACCCATCGTGCCGCAAATACGCTGGAATTTGTCGCATAGGGATCGTGTTGCTTCCCTGCAAGAATCGCCCGCCTGCCGTGCTCTCAAGTTGGCCTGTCCTCCTTCCTGCCTGGTCCTAACCGCAGCTACTCCATCGCCAAGGTCTTCAATCGAATGGCCACCTTCACCAGCTCTAGGGGCTCTCCTTGACCAGGGCGTTGAAGTATTCCTCCAGGTCGAAGTTCGAGCTCATTGGATCTTGGTTGACTGTTTCCCAACGTAAGCTTGCGTCCTCTCTTGCCCAGAGTCGATGCACTGTCCAGATAGCGCCCAGGCACGACGCTCTCTGGTCTGTTTCTGGATGTCGATACTCACGTCCGCCAGATGTGGAGCCCAGGGGTGCTGGGTTCTTCTTCTTCGCAAACTCCTCCTTGGCCTTCTTTATTAATTGCTGCTTGTGCTCATAGTCCCGCTTCTCCGAAGCTACCCTGTTGGCCGCGTTGATCGACCTCTGATGAGAAAAGCCGTAGAACACGCCGAAGGCCAGGGCGGAGTACCGGAGTACCTGGATGATAGAACTGTCAGCATCGCTTCTTTCGGTTCCGTGTTTCTGACGTCGGCGACGGGACGCGAGGGTGGCCGGGCTGTGGTCGTGTGCGAGCAAAGGGCTATGTCGCGCAGTGCGCCGGAATGACATACGTTGACTCCTGATGTGGCAGACATTTGGGAGATTTGACGGCGCCTCGCGACCGCTGGTGACACAGGGTAGGAAGGACTGAAAAACAGATCGCGGGGCGGGCAATTGATGTCAATTGACCCGGTTGAGATGGTCGTCGAGCCGAGTCGAGGGGATCTGGATGTCGTTTAGGAGCTGGGCGTTGCGAAGTTTGTCTGTCGGGAATTTTCGCCGGGCAGAGCTCCCAAAGCCAAAGCAGGCTTGCCAGGATGGGGATGGCTGACCACTGAATGAACGAACGGGCTGGCAGAGAGGCAGAGAGGGAGCACGGACGTTCCCGGTTGCCGGAGGACGCCCAGGGCGTGCAGCTACGACTCACTAGGCCTGCTGTCCTGCAACTCCTCTTTAGCGCTACTGGCGCATACGCCCCCTGTCGCGAACGCGCTGTTGACATTGGAAACTAAGGGAGCATTGAACACATGAGGAGCAAAGCACTCGAAATACAAGGCGATCGATCATCCAACTTCACATCAAAGGCCCGAATAAACACATCACTGATCGCAGTCTCAAAGAGCTTGCTTGAAAGACTCACCTCCTATTGATGATCCCGAGAAACCTGGAAATGGGCTGTTGAACGGCAGCACACCGCACCCGCAATGCAACAACGCCGGGACGAGATTCTCGCGAAGAAGGCGAAGCTCGCAGAGCTCAAGCGCCAGAGAGAGCTTCGCGCCACCCAGAATGGACCAGGTCGCCAGAGTTTCAGCGGCAGCGATGTCAGGAGCCCCCAACCTAGAGTTCCGACCCCAGGCCGACCTTGCTAATCAGCAACACAGTTGATCTCCCCGGCGCCTGCCCGAGCCGACAATCGTCGAGAGATCGAGTCCCTGATCAATAGTCTTGTCGGCGAGAGCCGGCCTGGGTCTGTTACTACAGGCGGTGCCGCATCGCCGGCACACCGAGGAAGTCGCCCGAACAGTGTCCTGAGTGCTGGAGAGACCAGCAATGGAGCCATCTCGGAGTTCACGTCACCGCCTGGCCTCGAAATCCCGGCACAGACGGTATATAGCCAGCCACAGACTCTGAGCACAGTGCCCTTGACGACGATATACGAGTGTCCACCCTCACCAGTCAAGGAGATATTCTCCTACAGCAAGGGTGTGCAGACGTCCGAGGACCTGTTCCCGGCAGCAGCACGACCCCGCGCCTTCTCGCTCGAGTCCTTGCCCGAGGATGCGTCGTCGACACCCAACAAGCGCATGAGTAGGAGGGAGCGAGACAAGGAAGAAGAGCTCCGGCAAAAACTCCGGAAGGAAATAGAAGAGGAGCTACAAGCAGCGAAGGACCTGACAGCGGAAGGCGACGTTAAGAAAGCGGCCTTGCCGGATTCCAGTTTCGCCACCAGGACACTGACAAATGACGAGCTGAACGCGATCGTCTCCTCAGACGAGTTTGTGGACTTTTTTGACCGATCCCTGAAGGTCATCGAAAAGACTTTGGATCAATATGACGTTTTGACAGATTACACGCTAGGAGCGCAAGACATTGAGGACGAGGACGAGCAAGGCAACGTCGGTGGTAAGGGTCGCCGCAAGGTCAAGGAGATACGGCAATTTTATGACGAGCGATGGTCCAAGAAGCGCATGGTCAGCGCCATAGACTTCTCACCAAAGTTCCAGGAACTGGTTTTGGCGTCTTATACAAAGAACCCCTCGGCACCGCACGAACCCGACGGGGTTGTTCAAGTCTGGAACCTGAACCTGCACGATCGACCTGAGTTTGTGTTCCATGCACAGTCCGATATTCTCACCGCCAAATTCTCACCATTCCACCCCAATCTCATCGTGGGAGGTGCATACAGCGGACAAGTCCTGCTCTGGGACACGAGAGCTCGATCTGCGCCTGTACAAAAGACCCCTCTCACTGGCTACGGACACACTCATCCCGTTTACGCTGTTGACATAATCGGCACACAAAACGCCAACAACATCATATCCTGCTCCACCGATGGCACGGTATGCGGTTGGGCGGTTGACATGCTGGCACAGCCTGCGGAGACGCTCAACCTTCAGGCGCCGCCACCCAACAAGACTGACTACATCAGTCCTCTTTGCCTGTCCTTCCCACAGGCTGACCCCACCTTCTTCCTGGTCGGGACGGAGGAAGGCACCATCTTCCCGTGCCACAGATATGACCGCGCCGGAGCCAAGGCTGGCGTTGATCCAAGGGTCAGCTACAAGGGACATGCCGCGCCCGTCATGTCCCTCGATTTCCACCCGGCCAGGGGCCCCGTTGACCTCGGCGACCTGGTCATCTCCAGCAGCCTGGACTGGAGCGTAAAGCTGTGGAAGGTGCGGGCACCGGCCACGACATCCGGGATCGGCGGTGCTGGTGCGGGAGGTGAGGGCGCGGTTTCTCACCTGATGGACTTCGTCCGTGAGGACGTGGTTTACGATGCGGCCTGGTCACCCATCAAGCCAGGTGTCTTCTCGCTCGTCGATGGCGCCGGCTGGGTTGAGCTGTGGGATATTACCGTTGAGACCGAGGAGCCGGTGGCGAGAATCAGCCCCAGCTCGAGGAAGGACAGCCGGGCCA
Organism: Diaporthe sp. HANT25; assembly: GCA_013435955.1. Classification (NCBI taxonomy): domain Eukaryota; kingdom Fungi; phylum Ascomycota; class Sordariomycetes; order Diaporthales; family Diaporthaceae; genus Diaporthe; species Diaporthe sp. HANT25. The sequence goes on along the minus strand of JACBFG010000017.1, from coordinate 2,306,863 downwards.
TGCTGTCCAAGAGCTTGAACAAGTTGAAGTGGGAGCAGCAGGAGGGCAAGCGGCTTGCTGTTGGCGGCATTGATGGCGCCTTGACGGTGTTTGAGGTTGGACCAGACTTGGGCGGCAAGGAGAATCTCAAGAATGAGGAGTGGACCAACGTCAAGAAATTGGTGAACAGGGTCGAGGCGGTTGGTGTGAACGGTGCGACGGAAATGTAGGGGCGATGCAAGGGATCATGTCGGATCGCATAATCTCGTCGAGACGCGCCTGACTTTGGACACAGAGCTCGAGGTGCGAGGGTGCTTCTGGCGTCAGTGAGCTTTATGAATATACCCCAAGTACAACCAAGATGTTCTCAGACTTAGCGAATCACACGTTCCTCATTTCACTACCTGTGGGCGTTGTATGCCTCATCCATTTCACGGATTAGACCAGTCCTGGAGGCAAGCAGAGACCCCGGTTGTGTTATGTAATCAACTCCGGGGTGGTGGGCCACCTAGCTTTGACTTTTGGGGGACTGCAGGGGCGAGTCTAGCAAGCCGGCAGGCGAATCCCATTTCTTCGAATTTTTTTTGGACTCTGCCATCATCCACTTTGTCGCCAGTTTCTCTCAGAGCATTACTTCCATTTTCCAATCGCAACTATTTGGGGATTTCTTTAACTGGTTTCGAAGCCTAATATCATCCGTCAAAATGTTTGTCGCTATAATCCCCAGCACCCCACCCATCGTAGCCCGCGATCGGTTGAATGAGCTCTAACATTCAATGTCTTTTACAGGAACTCCTTCAGACGCGCCGCTTTGAGGGCCGCCGTTTCGGCGTCTCGCGCCCCCGCCACCAAGGTTCAGATGCTCGGAGTTGCGACACAGATCTCTGCACCAAGAATAATCGTCCCTGCGGCCGTGCGATGCTTCTCTCAGACCCTGCGCGTCGCCAACGAGGAGCCCGCCACCAACATTGCCGAGGGTTAGTAACTCAGACACCCACCAGACACGATCTCAGGGCGTGTCGTCACCACTTACAAGGCACTAACACCTTTCTGCAGCTGAGAAGGCCGGTCCCAACGGAGAGGAGCCTGGATTCGGCTTGTTCGTCCGGAACATGGTGTTCGAGGCAAACGAGGACCACCTGAGGGAAGCTTATGAGAAATACGGCGAGGTCACCAAGGCCGTTGTGGCCCGAGATGCTCGCGGTCTCAGCAGAGGGTGTGTGATGACTGAATTGCAACAAGATACGGAACCAGGCGCGTTTGTTTACTGACTGACGCCCTTGCTACAGGTACGGGTTCGTATGGTTCACCGAGAAGGAGGCCATGGAGAAGGCCGTCGCCGGCACCAACTCTTCATTCTGGCACGGTCGTCGCATCCAGGTCTCCCCCCGAACACCCAAGGTCAACAAGCACGAGAGTGGCATGGGACCGACCAAGTCCCTGTACGTCGGCAACATCCCCTACGAGACGACCGACGCGGAGCTCAACCGCATCTTCCGCGAGCTCGAGAACGTGACCGACGTCCGTGTCGCTGTTGACCGCACCACGGGATGGCCCCGTGGCTTCGCCCATGCCGATTTCGCCGACGTCGAGTCTTGCCAGGCGGCGAAGGACAAGCTGCAGGGTACCACTATCGGTGGCCGGGAGTTGAGGCTTGACTTTGCGTCCGAGGTCGTCAAATCCCCCAGGCGATAAACGACTAAGAGGATGGAGCAAAGTATAGGAGTGGAGAGGGTGCGGCACAGGAAGAATAGGACCGGGCAGAGCGGCTGCGCGGCGTGGATGTGGTGCGTGAGATAGGACCAGCCTCCTCGAGATGTTCTATTCAGATGGCTGTTGGCGACAGTCGGATACCCGGAGAGAGCAGTCTTCACACCTTGCTTAACGAGGCCAGCGAGGTTACAGCAGGGCAAAGTGTCTGCTGGGCGTGGAGAGGGAGCATATCCCGGATACGGAGCCACGAAACATTTCAAAATGTATATGTAGAAAGCTCAACTAGATCTGGTGGGCGGCGTTCTCGGCGTGTAGTCGGGGATTGTCTTCGGCGCTCTCAGATGTTATGTAGTGTACGAATCCCGAACGATGAGAAGAAATCCCCCCTTTTGAAGTCCAGCCGTGCCAAGTCTACTTCGTGGGAATGGATTCGTGCCAGCTGCTTTGTGATGGTTGGTTGACTGCTTGCGAGCTTGAGCCTAGCTAGGCAATTATCTGATTTACCTCTACCAAATCAACACTCATACCCAGGTAATGAGCACCTTGGTACCTAGGTAGTTAGAAAGGTCAGACTTGTACGACTGGACCTACAAAGGTGCCCAGATTTTCCTTGACGACTAAAGGCATCGGCTCTGTTCAGGCTGATGCATGGAATCTCGATTTTGTGCAGGGTTGTTACGTGTGACTGTCGTTGGCAGCCAACGTCGGAAGCTCGCAACTGCCTCGGCAAGTTTTAAACTTCTGGCGCCCGCTCGGCTGGGACTCTACGGGAAATGGGCCGTGGCCGGCCCACTTCCCCAAGTTTTGCCCCTCACATGTGCAGCCAAGGCAAACAGTAATGTTTCCTCCCGCCTGCTCCATCCCTTCGCCTTCGAACGACTTCATCCTCTTCTATCAGCTTTACACATACCTGCAGGTGTCTCTCCTTACCTGAAAGTCGTCTGCAAGAGACACCACTTCGTTCGAGACAGCGAGGCACAACGCCACCCACATATCCACCCGCTCTGCTCTCACATTATTAATTGCTTCTTCCAGTCGGTCTCAACGCGGCCATCCGAGATCGACACTTCCACCGCACCCTTGGCAAAGACACACACCTTGAACACGATGTCGTTCCTCTCAGGAGGAGCCGAGTGCTCGACCTCGAATCCCATCGGCCAGCTCAGCAAGCATGCCCAACAAGACAACAGCCTCCAGCGGGACCGCTTCGTCAACAATGGCCCGGGCAGCTCTGCCCAGGGCTTCCGAACCAGCGCCGGCCCGAGCACCCCGGCCCTCGATGGCCAGATGAACGCCTTCATGCAACAGAACCCAAACATGCCCGAGATGGCCTTCGACCGGTTACAAAGGCCAGGGCCTGGTGGCGGACAGGTTCATATCGACCCGCCCCACCAGGGCGTCCACCTGCGGGCACAGTCGGCGTCGCCATCCTTCTCGCCGTCCTTCTCGCCAGACGAGTTCGCAAAGTTCCAGCAGGCAAACCGCTCCGTTGCCCAGAGGTCAAGCCCCGCGCCACAACAGCAGTCTATGGCTGTGTCGACCTACCAACGACCAATGATGGGTAGTGGTATCTACAGCCCGATGTCGTCCATGGGGATGATGCAGCAGCCTGGCATGTACGGTGGCATGTCCATGTACTCTCAACAAGCCCCGATCCAGGCCGATGTCAAGGGAAAAGGGAAAGCAGTCGAGACCGAGGAGTCAACACAGGAGCTACAGAAGAAGTTCGAGGAGCAGTTCAACCTACACGACGAGACAGACGAGGTCGAGGAAATAGAGCGCGATCTTAACGCCATGGACGAGAAACTGATGGAGTCCGAGACGGGCTTCGGGGACTTTGAGTCGATATGGAAGGGCATCCAAGACAACGAGGCCGCCATGCGAGATATGCCGGAGCAGGACCTCGACATCAAATGGGGCGACGGCTTGGATTCGTGGAACCCAGGTCGAGGCCTGTCCGCAGACCCGCTCATCGAGGATTACTTGTTCGAGGAGGACAATCTGTTCAAAGACCAGGCCAATCCATTTGAGGAAGGTGTGAGAATCATGGACGAGGGTGGCAACTTGTCCTTGGCCGCGCTGGCCTTCGAAGCTGCCGTTCAAAAGGATGCATCACACATCGAAGCGTGGGCTCGATTAGGCGCAGCCCAATCGCAGAACGAGAAGGAGGACGCCGCCCTCCGCGCATATCAACGCGTCCTGCAGCTCGATGCGAATAACCTCGACGCCCTCATGGGTCTCGCGGTATCATACACAAACGAGGGCTACGACAGCACAGCTTACCGCACGCTAGAGCGCTGGCTCTCGGTCAAGTACCCACAGGTCATCTCCCCAGACAAGCTGTCAGACCCAGCAGACATGGGCTTCACAGACCGCGCAGACCTGCATTCCAAGGTGACAGACCTGTTCATCCAGGCGGCTCAGTTTGCCCCCGACGGCGAGCACATGGATCCGGATGTTCAGGTCGGCCTGGGCGTGCTGTTCTACGGCAGCGAGGACTTCGACAAGGCGGTCGACTGCTTCCAGGCCGCTCTTCATAGCAGCGAGATGGGCATGGCAAACCAGCGGAACCAGCGGCACCTCCTCTGGAACCGACTCGGCGCCACGCTGGCCAACAGCGGTCAGAGCGAGCAGGCCATCCACGCCTACGAGCAGGCCCTCGTCCTGCGGCCCAACTTCGTCCGGGCGCGGTACAACCTGGGCGTCAGCTGCATGAACATCGGCTGCTACGAACAAGCGGCCGGCCACCTGCTGTCGGCGCTCGACATGCACAAGATGGTGGAGAAGGCTGGGCGCGAGAAGGCGCGGGAGCTGCTGAGCGGGACCGGCGACGGCGGCGACGTCAGCGAGGAGCACCTCGACCGCATGACGACGCAGAACAGGAGCACCACGCTCTACGACACCCTGCGCAGGGTCTTCACCCTCATGAGCCGGCGCGACCTCAGCGAGAAGGTCGTCTTCGGCGTCGACCCGGACGTGTTCCGCCCCGAGTTCGAGTTCTAGGCGGACTGCGAGGCCGGCGTGCTGGGGCAGACCATCTTGTGGGACGAGGTCAAACGGCGCAGACCCGTCGCCAGGCTCCTTAGTCCGTTTTCCCACAAACAAGAGAGCTATATGAATGTGGAAGGGATGTGTGACGACTTTAAGCTTGGGTATTCCCATTTTAGATGCGTGGGTGAATGCTCGACTTGTCGTCGTGCGCTCTCATCGATTGGGCGCCACGAGCGGACATGGCTAGTATGGGGCCGCTTGTGTCACCTATGAAGAAGATTCAACAACACCCAGCGATGAGAATATTTCATAATCGGCAGCTCAGCGTCCGAGCAGCGTTTCGGCGAGCTCGAAAGGGTCCCTAAGATGTACCGCGCTCTTTGAATAATTCTGTCAGCATCCATGATCGTATCTTCTCTCACTAGGCACAAAGCCCTGACACAGCGACATGCACTATAAGTCAGTAGCCGGGGGCGGCGGCATCAAAGTACACGGTACGTGTACACTCTTGTATATCTATGGGTATCAACCAAATTCAATGCAAGAGCTTCCTCAAGCAGCAAACAAGCGAGAAAATGTGATCTGCACCGTGACGGACATAGCTATCCACCACCTTGAAGCGGCTTCAAGACCGCAATGCCTTCGTCATCATGACATGTCAAGGATGGACCCCTTCCATAACGTCTCGTCCGTAAATACTCTATCCATCCATATCGTGCGGTTCTGTTTCTAAGCTTCGCCCCTCAACGGAACACAATCGTAGTGATCACGTAGAAGCGTAGTGCCTATACTACCATACTCGTCCAAAATTTCGGGCCATGCCCCCACTTCACTTGACACCGATGAACGCGATGCCGTTTCTCGCCCTCTGCGCCGCCTTCTTGAGGGCCTGCTCCTCGCGGTCCGTCCACTTGACGCTCAGTTGGTCCCACTTGGATCCGGGCGTGTTGTATTCACGCTTCCACTGGGCGTGCATCGCCTGCAGTCTGCTCATCTCGCGCGGATCGCCGCTGCCGCTGAGCACGATAAAAGCCGTGCAGGGCGGGAGCGCGTCGTGGATGCGCCTCAGCCTCTCCGTCAGGCCTCCCAGGCACGTCTCGAGGACCGACTTCTCCTTGGGAGGCTCGGAGCCGGATGTGGACTTTTGTTCCGGCGCCGCCAGGTTTTCTATGTCGAGAACGGCTTTGCTAAACACCGAGTCCTTCGAGTCCGCACTTGTGTTGGATGCGAACGGGTTGTTCTTGGACGCCGCGTGCGCCTCCTCGAGCTCCTTGGGCGGACCCGCGGTATCATCGGCGTCCGTCTTTGCGCGGTTCCACCAGCCCTGGAGCGCCTCGAGCTCGCGCATCCTCGCCCAGACAAAGTCCACACCTCCGCCCTTGACCACCGCACCGTCCGGATCTCCCCTCACCGCGCGGAGCACCTTCTCCTCCACCTCCGCATCGCTGTTGCAGCCGTCCAACACGATCTCCGCCAGATTGGCAACACTGCGCTTAGCATCGCCCCAATCGACGGCTGCGGTGGACTTGCCCGTCGGAGCACCGCCTGCCGCACCGTGTCCGCCTTGGGCCTTATAGCTGACACCGGCGCGGGCGAGTCGTTTGAAGAGATTCTCGCCGGATGCCTCCCCTGCGGCCCAGGCCTTGCCCTTCTCGCACTTCTTCTTGACCAGATCCAGGCACGTCCTGGCGTCCTCGATGCTGTCATGGCCGCTGCTAGTATTATCACCCTTTTGCACCTCGCGGTTGAGGTACTTTTGGGCGAGCCATTTCAGGGAGTGCTTGAACGGTGGGCCTTTGGGGTGAGCGAAGATAACAGAGGTGTCAACGATGAAGGGGTGTGTCATCTTGAGAGCTTTCATATCTGAGTCGAGTGAGTGGCCGACAAGTATCGTCCGGGGTGTTATTAAAGCGACCAGGCGTTGTTGTATGTCGGTCAGAGTTGTCGTCACAGGGTCGAGCATCTCTTTGGTGATGCCCGAGAACCGAGTAACATAGTCTGTGATGGGCTTCTCTGGTTTTACGAGCTCGTCGAGGACCACTTTGCCGTCCCAGTTGACAACGCTGATCCTTGTGAGTGAGAACTCCTTCTCTCCTGTCATACACATCTCGCAATCGATGGCCAAGATCTCCCGGCCGGCGGTGACGCTGCCTTGTTGGATTTCGTTCTCAGGGACATCACCGTCTTCGAATTTGTCCACCTTGGTGTGAGTCCAGCCCTCTGGGTCTACGAAGGCTTCCCGCTCCTGGTCTGGCAGTAGGCATGGATGGATAGAGAACCCATTTTCAACGTATTGCTCTGGGGTTAAGATGAACTCAGTGATGCGCGTCCGCACGTTTTGCCAGCCCTGTGGATCCCTGACCGGCTTGGGCCCCTTCTTCCCCTTGTCCTCGGCAGCCTTTGGAGCAGGTGCTGTAAGGAAGGTGACAATGGGAGAATGCAAGCGACCCTGCTTGTCGTCACCGGTGGCTCTCACCGGCCAAAGGTAGGGGAACATGCGGGCAAAAGGCTTGAGGGCCTCTGGCAGCTTTTCCTCTGAAAGAGAGCGTGGGTAGTAGTCATCGGGGGATGTGACCTGACGCTCGACCGCTTGAGCGGGCGTCTTGGTGTTGTAGACAGAGAAATCCACATTCTTCTTAAACATTGCCTCCTCCAACCCAGGTACAAGCACAGTGACGATCTTTCTGAACTGAGGCCGGTGCTTAACCGAGACCCATTGAGGAGCTGTGCCGTCGGCCATGATATACAGGACGAGGTCCCTCAACTGGTTGAGGTTGACCTTGGACTGGAGCCTTGCCTGATTTGAAAAAGTGATTGACGGGTAATTGGATCCATCTGGCTTGGGTGTCTTCTTAGATTTCTTGTTAGGGCGACGCTCGACAGTCTGCCAGTCACCACCGCCGTTCTCATCTTGAGGTGCTTCGTCCCTAGGCCGTTTCACCGCAGCGCTGGATGCGCTGCGTGAAGAGGAAGAGCCGGTATCCTGAGCTTTGGCAGTGGCGGCGGGCGACTCGCCGTTAGAGGCATCGGCCATTGTCTCATCCATGGTGGAGGAGAATGGATTGGCACTCAATTATTTGATGTTGCAGCATTCGAGTATGCGTATGGTGGTCCAGATGCACGTGAGTTGTGTAAGGTCGTGATGAGTTGATGGTCAGTCAGGGTGATGAGAGGGAGGCAAGCAGGCAGGCATGTTCGAAAAAGTCGGCTTATCTTATCGTATTGTGAAGTCGCTGCATGATCTACAGGGACCTTCCTTCTAAAGCGCAGGGGTTTGGTGCCCTGTTCGGCAAGTGCCGCACCTAAACTTAGGGGCCTGCAGCGAATCTGGAACCCCGTGGGGAAGCTGCGAGGTCAAGATATTCAATCACAAAGACAAACGTCACCTAACCTGCTTACCGCAAATTTTGACAATTGAACCTTCCCTTCTACGAGAGCCTTCATTACTGATGGCTTCCTCTAGAGAAGTCAATGAAAGTACCGTAGATTCTCATTGCTCCTGTCACTCAGACTCGCCATGATCTGGGCACGAGAACGTCGACTACAACTGAATGATGTGCTGATCAACCCTGTGCTTCTGGCTGTATTGAGCTTTACGTCCTACATATGCACAGTAGCGGTAGTGCTATCTCCCACCCAAGTTCCCGATTGGAAAGACTAGTTGCAAATGCCGTTTTCGGGTTTGCAGGTTCCAGAACAGCAGTCGATGTGAACGGTAGACCCTGTTGCAATAAGCCTGTGCGGTCTCCAGCAATTACTGTGATGCCTCATTTGCTAAGAGACTGGAGGCACGATACATTCAAGCCGGTATTCAGCACTTAATCACCGGCTGAAGCTTGTAAAGTCCTGATCGTGTGCTATTAGGGCTGCCTAACGCTCAAACATGCTGTCGTCGCACAAAACAGAGTTGTTGATGAACAGTCATATCGATCTTCCATGTACCCAAGAGCAGCTACCCGTCTCAGTCGACCTTGTCGACCTCCAAAATGGGCTCGTCCGTCTCAAAATCCCCCTTCATAATCTCAACGGCAAACCCTGCGAGATCCTCAATCGGCTGGAGGATCTGCTCCTTGAAGTACTTGGTGCCAGCCTCGTCCCTGCTCCCAGCCCAGCCCCGCAGCAGCGCGGTCTCCTTCTCGCGACCAGGCAGGCTGCCGATGTCCTGCAGCATGCTCCTCGCCAGGTCGAGGATCTCCCACTCCTCCGACTGCGCAACAGGGCCGTATTTTTCCACCATGAGCGCGAGCGCCTCGCAGATGGCGACCTGGTCCGCCTGCAGCAGGCACACCATCACCCTCTGGTCGGTGATCTCGGTGAGTGCCTCCATCGCCGATGGGGGCGCCGTGTTGGTCAGTGTCTTGGCGATCACCATGAGGCCCTTGAGCCGCCTCTCCTTGAACGGGAGCGGGTACTTGTAAGGAGCGCAGTTGAGCGCCGCGAAGCAGGCGGCCGAGAGCGCGTGCGCGTAGCTCCCTATCTCCGTGTAGTACATGATGGCGTGCTCCACTGTCAGCGCCAGCGGCTCCTGTGCCCACATGCCGGCCTGGATGAGAGGTTGGCATTGCCGCCACTGATGCTTGAGCACCATGAGTCTCTCCTCGGTTGTCGTGGGGCCCGATGACCTCTCTGGGGTCTGACAGGCGACGTAGATCTCATCGATGCCATCCTTGAATTCTTGGACCTCCTTTTTGGATGTCGGCAGGCTGATGGCGGGCTTTCGGAGCTTCTGAAGGTTCGGGACCAGGCTGAAGGAGTTGAGGGGGATGACAGGTGACTGCTGGCAGACATCGTACACGGTCAGGTCGTCTTTGCACCGCGGGCAGGTACACCCAAAGTGGTACAACGCCAGGCCGAGCTGTCGGAAGAGCTTTGGTTTCGTGAAGTCGATGTATGAGATGTTGATCTCGTCACCCTCCTTGATCGGCAGCTCAGCCTTAAGGAATGCTTCCCGTTTGAGGAAGTTGACGTTCGCGTTGGGTACGCAGGAGTGGTTCACCATGGACAGGGTAGGATGCAGGAATATGCCGGCCTGGCCGGTATCAACGTCGGTCCGGTCGAACGAGTTTGTCTGGATCTTGCACAGGATATCTCGCGAGAGGTGGAGCTGCTCATCCTCCTCCTTCCTGCCAGCGTACTTCATGCCGCCATAGGCCTGGAGACTCATATCCTGCCAGATGTCCTCCCTGGCCTTGAATTTGTCCAGGTTACCCTCCAACCTGCCGAAGGCATTCCTCAACTCGAGGTCATCATCCCACCGGAGCAGAACCTGGAGGAGAGCACGAACAGGGGTGGGCAGCCAGTCATGGCCGACTGACTCCTTGACCTTGCGGAAACTCTTACATTCCTGCTTGTGGATGAGGCTCCAGTGCTTTTTTTGGCAGTCGCTGCCACAATAAGAAACTGACTTGCAACCTGTACAGGCTTTTGTAGGCACGTTGTGTGCGAGACAGTTGCTGCAGACTGTCTTCGCAGTCGGGCCATGGGGCAATGCTGAGGCGCATTAGCAGCTATGCGAGGAACGGGATGCGGGAGCTGGTCTCACCTAGAATCGGGTCTGAGAATGTTGTGATAAGTTCCCCTGGAGCGAATGACTTGGTAGCGTATAGGCTACGACCAGCCGGTCCTGAGCCTTTGCTCCCGCGGACTTCCACGTTGGGATGGGATGAGACAGATGCCATTTTCACACCCTCAGTCTCCTCATAGCATGTTCATGGCGTGGAAGCGAACGGAAATTAATCGAGTCTTTAAAGCAACTTGGAGAATGGGAGACGGAGATAGACCCCTGAGAGCACAGGCCTGCAGAGGATCCTGGGAGCCACTGTCTTAGGTAAGCCAAACTGGTGGGGATAAAAATGTCTTCTCTGACAAGCAGCAGTTCTCGTCAACACATAGTCAGCTTAGACTCCTCAACATCGACATCCGTCCTGCTGGGGATACCTTTGGATGTATTTTGTACCTGTCCATGTTGATAATACGGAGTTAAAGAGTGATCAAGTTTCGTTGCTCAGAGCACATCCCGCTGGTCCGGGTCATCCTTCGCACGGATGAACAAACAGCAAGGTGAGTTGCCATTGCATATACATTCTACCATCAAAGCTCAGGTTGTCTGTCAATATGATGAAGAGAGATTCTGCAATGCCTACTCCTTATGAGGAAAAAAATATCACATCCCACCTCGGTGGGCGCTGAAGACACGACCTGCATGCTGTCCTGACATTACCCTCATCTAGAAGCAAGCGGAGATGAGATGTGCTCTGCTAACTATAGCTTGCAGAAACCCAAAGTATAGCGGAATGCACAAGAGTACACATCCCTGCCGATTGACTGGTTACCCATAACGTGGGAGACTATCCTATAGGAGGCTGCTCCACAGGTAACTGTCCCACGGGAGGTTGTCCCACGATAGACTATCCCACAGGAGACTATCTGAGTATCCCACAGGAGACTGTCCCATAGGAAGTTATCCCACAGGAGACTATCACACAGGAGACTACCCCACGGGAGACTACCCTGCAGAAGACTACCTGTCAGGAGGGTATCCTACAGGAGACTATCTGGTCGGTGGTTGTCCCACGGGAGACTTTTTGATAGTAGGTTATCCTACTGTAATCCCATGGGACGTTGTGTCATAGCATGTTATCTCACATGAGAACATCCTACGGGGAGGTCTGTATCTGGCGATTCTTCAGGGAGGTGAGTGTTTTGAATTAGTGTCTACCTGGAGGATTGGAATGCTTGTGTGTTACTATGGGCGCATGTCTCATCCAGCTCTGTGCCCAGTGGCCGGAGGAGTGCGGACACAACCTAAGTGTCGGTGGGGACAAAATCGGGGTAGCGGGCGCCCTTGACCTCCATCTTCTCAAGGATACCATCGATCACGGTCATCTCCTCATCCGTCAGGTCCACCATCTTTGAGTTCTCATTGACCCGCTCCACCGTCGTGGCGCCGGGGATGGGGATGATGGTCGGCATGCCCGGCCTCTTGGACAGCGTCCTGACCCAGCCGAGAGCGAACTGGCCGGGCGTGCACCCCTTCTGCTTCGCCAGCTCGTTGACCTTGTGCACAAGGGTGATGTTGTGCTCAAAGTTGCCGGCCTGGAAGCGCGGCATGTGCCTCCTCATGTCGTCCTCGGGGATGTCCTCGGGGGACTTGATCTCGCCGGTGAGCAGGCCGCGGCCGAGGGGCGAGTAGGCGACAATAGGAATATTGTGCTTGGCGCAGGTGGCGGCGATGCCGTTGGAGAGGGCCTCGGTGTGGAACAGGCTGAGCTCGATCTCGACGGCGACGACCTTTGTGATCTTGACGGCGTCGAGGAGGGTGTCGTGGCGGACCTCGCTGAGCGAGATGCCGCCCAGCTTGCCCTCGTCGATGAACTTCTGCATCGCGCTGAACGTCTCCTCCATCGAGACGTTCTGGTCCCGGCGCGCGCACTCGAAGATGTCGAGCTTCTTGCGCCCGTTGAGCTGCTTGATGACGTTGCCGATGGACCTGTTGATCTCGGTGGCGCTGCCGTCGGGCTTCATCCCGCTCGGCCCGCCCGCGCCCTTGACGCTGAGGACGACCTTGTCCGCGTCCTCGGGGTACTTCTTGAAGTAGCGCTCCAGGAGGACAAGGCTGTTGTACTCCATCGGGCCATAGAACTCCCCGCCGTTCCAGAAGTTGCAGCCGTTGTCGAGAGCTGCTTTGATGGCGGCAAAGGCCTGCTCCTCAGGGCAGGGGTTTTTACGCCATGTCAAGCCTGATCGGAGTGAGTGTCAGTATGAGTGTTTTCTGCAAAGGCGTGGTTCTGCTACACGTACCCATGAGGCCGTAGCCAATTGGGCCGACTTCCTGACCGTTGATTTGAGGCATGACTTTTTAGGAGGAGATATGAAGGTCTGTGTGTGTGGATTGATGATGTGGATCTTCTTTCACGAAAGACTTTGCAACTGAAGACAGACGAGTATCAGTGTCGAGTTAGTGGGACCAGAATTGACCTCCTAGTGGCAAGTCCAGTAGCTCTTTATGTATACCCATGAAGCTTGGAGATTATCCGCAACTATCTCCGATCGTCGCGCTATGAGCGGCCACTCGGGTAGATTCTACGTAGTAGATGGAGGGGAACGGCCCAGAACCTAAAACCTTCCCGAGCGGGTCCTGTGGATGACCTCATTCGCGTCCGGCGTTAAGGTCCTCGTAAATATACGATAGCATCTGTTGGCCTGCTTGACTACCTTCGTCAGCCACTTCTACCTAACGACACTTGAAGCTCAACGCCCAGGCAATGAGTTCACTCGCGACTGTCTAAATCCAGATCCAACTTATTTCCTAAACTCCGGGTTTTCACAAGTTCAAGGTAACCATGCCGCGTGGTCTTCGCGATAAAGGCGTAGGAGCACCATGACTCGAATCATTCAACATATTCAATTGTCTACTTCCGTCTATGGGAGCGATGCGCAAGGCAGAGGCCAATACGCGGCTTGTGTCTACTGATGCAGCTATCTCCGGGTTTTCTACACGCGCACCGAAGCCCACCTAATCAATCAATGTCCAGAAGGTTCTCCTCGCCAACACCAGCACGGCCTGTAGTAGCCCCCTGACTCCGACTGTCCTCGACACCCTCCCTGGCCCGGACGCGAGTGACCACCGGCATGTCATCCTTGACCTGCTGCTGACGCTCCGCCTGGCGCCGGATGCTGGCCGCGTTGGCGGCGACGCTCGCGTTGGTGTACAGGTTGGCGTAGTTGCCGTTGTTGTGGTGCGAGCTGTGCTGCTGCTGCTGCTGCTGCGCAGGGGTAGCGCCGCGCAGGAGGAGCTGGCGCATCTCCCTGATCTGCTTCAGCTTCTGGCGGTTGCTCACCGCGCCGCCGGAGCCGAGCAGGGCGGACATGCGGCCCTGCACCAGGCGGAGGTCCAGAGATGTTGGCTCGGGGACGACGTGGTGGGTGAGAGGCTGCTGCTGCTGGACCGCTGTGCGCTGCGGGACGGGAGAAGACTGCCCGTCTCCGAGGCCGCTGAGCATGGCGTCCATGCTGAACAAGCCTGGCAGCCCCCCGCCGCCGCCGCCGCTGCCGCTCATCATGAGGAGGTACCACGTCGGGAAGTCCTTCAGCCCGACCTCGCGCAGGCCCTCCACCGTCGCGGGCATGCGGTGCTGAAAGCGGCACTGCAGCCCCCACTTGCACGTCCCGTGATGGCACCAGTGCCGGCAGAAGGTGGTGGGCTGCTTATCCGGCTTGGTGGTGATGGTGTGCTTGGAGACAGCGGGTTGGGTCTCTTCGCGCTTGGCTTCGGTCATGTGCGGGCGGAGAGGTTTCTCGCTAACGTTGTGGCGTGTCTGCGTGCCCACTGCGGTGTTGGCGATGTTGTGACGAGAAGCGCTGAGCATGGGCTGGGCTGAGAGGGTCCGCGGCTGCTGCTTCTCGACTGGGCCTGGCTCGGTGGAGGATGAGCTGGCGGTAGAGATTGGAAGTGACTCCTCGCTGGCGGTCTTCTCAATCGACTTGCCCTTGGTCTCAGCGTGAGTTGTGGTCTTCTTCTTGGTGGCCTTCGCCTTGCCCTTTCCGCCGCCCGGTGAGTGCGTATCAAGCTTGTCGTCCGCGCTGTTGAGGATGGCCCGGATCTTGCCATGGTGCAAGCGCACCTCGAAGATGCTGTCGTCCTCCTTGTCGACGACTCCGAGGTTGGTCAGTCCGATGGTCTGCTCTGCGTTGAGCTCGCGGGGTACGCCGGATAGCTGCATCCATTCCGGGAGCTGGTCGACTGCGATCAGGGGCACGATCGGTCCGGGAGTTCCATCATCTGCGTCGGGACGGACGATGAAGTGGTCCAGTCTGGGTTGCATGGTGGCTGGTGCTGGGGCAATATGTTGTGTAATGAGTGACCGTCTTTTGGACAATGAAATCGAAAAGGCCACACTTTCAAATCCATCGGATTCAAACCCATTCCTCTTGATAATATAGCAGTCAACGGAAGGGTGACGTCGTCAGCTGCTTGCCAAAGAATTCGCCTCAAGCTGAGTGTCTCGTAATATGCCTAGAATACTGGGCAAACTGCATAAGCTTGTGTCTGTTTCCAACCTTGACAGCTCAGCGTGCTTTGCAGGCAAACTTGCAAATCTATTTGTCTATCTTGGCTCTACTCTGATTGTAACATCTAGCCCGTCAACACAGAATCCGAACTGTCTAGGGGAATCCCTGAGCTCCTCCTCCCGTTTGATCCATCTGCCAGTCTTGCTGTCCAGCCTTGCAGCTGTCTCTTGTGCATCCCCGGAAGCATTCACAGCCTCTCGCTCTCCAGCTGCATCTTCATCTTCTTCATCACTGCTGTCACCAGCATCATCGAAGCCTGCCACCGGGTCCCACTCGCCCGTCTCCCAAATCAACCGGAGCTTGAGTGGTTCGTGCCCAAACAGCCTGCCTGCAACACCCTTGACGGCATAGATGTCAAAAGTCTTGGGTATTTGCGCGTGCTTCTCCACCGTATTCACACCGTCACAAGCCCCGGCACCTTGCGTTGACCCGCAGAACCGGAACGCGACATTGACAAGCCGAGCCTCCAGGAACGCAGGATTAACCTCCTTCCTCCGCACTACAACCGGCTCATCATACAGCTCACACAGCTCCTTATACCTTCGATGCTGTGCGGTGACCGTTGCCTCAGCCTCTGGGCTGTCGGGCACGGAGGCAAGCTGCCGGCCTATCCGAGACAAGTAGAACATCTCGGCATTGGTACGGTCCGTGGGCGTGACAGTACTAAAGTTCAGGGTCTGCAGGCAGGCCAGCCGCGCAACGGTAATCATGTAGGCCTCCTCCGTCACGGTGGCCTTGGATCCTGCTGCGCCGGCGGCTGACGCTGATGCACTGGATTTGTCGAAACCTGGGTCTTCGTACACCGGGTTGTGGGCTAGTCGGAGGGAGTTGAGGCCTGGGAATGAGTCTGGGAGTGCGTCCACGAAGGACCAGCTGCTAACTTTGTTGTATGAGATGTCGACGTGGGTCAGCGTGTGGCTGAACACTGGTATATCCTGGGATGCGTCGGTGGTGACGGCGGAGATGTTATTGCCCTTGAGATGCAGGTTCTTTAGCGAGGTCAGTTGGCTAAGAGAAGCCAGGTCGCTGAGTGCTGTGAAGTCATTGAATTCGAGATAGAGTGTAGTCAGTGTCTCTGTAGCCGTAGTGGTGCCCAAACGTGAGAGCCGGGAAAGCTGGTTGGTGCTGGCGTGCAGAGTCGCCAGAGACGGGAAGCAGTCGGATATGTGGCAGATGTTGTCCCAGCTTAGGAGATTCTCATCTAGCGCAAGCTCTTTCACGGATCTGAAAGCTTCCCGTGCTGATTCCGCTTGAAGGTCTGCGATCAATGACTGCTGATACCGGTTTCCACTATGGAAAAGTTAGTCTAGGAGCTCCAACGTCGCATGGGATCAACATACTTGAGTCCTAGGCGGCGTAACGCCTTGAGTTGCGAGCACACTTGAACAATCTCACGGAAGTCAACAACCAAGCTGCGGCTGACGTCTAGCTCGGCGACCTTGGGGCAGACCTCCGAGATGGGCTGCTCGCCGGGCGCCGACGCCGAGGAGACGCGCAGGCTGTCGAGGATGACTATCTTGAGCTCACTCAGTTGCGCCTGCTGCCTGCGGATCTTGTCGAAGCCGATCTCCTCGGCGACCTTGCCCGAGATGACTATCTGCTGGCCGGCCGACGCCTGCGCCTGGTCCGCCGTGGCGGCTGGGGCGTACTTCTCATGAAGGGCCTGCAGGAAGGTCCGCGGCTGATCTGCCGTCCTCGTGGGGCGGACGAAAGAGGCGGCCTTTGGGGACTTGGAGAGGCCTGCACGGTTCGTCAACACCCTTCTTCAGATGACTGTATGTGGAAAGGGTGCTCGTCACATGTGAAGTATCTCACGTCCTTGTGTGAGCCATCGTGTTTGCCCCTGGACGGGTCGTCCCATTCGACGCCGAGCCAGTCTCCAGCGGTGCCGCTCACCTGGCCGATGTACCGAATGGTACAGAGCGCACCATCGTAGGAAAGGCGCTGGCCGACTTGGAAATCAGCGACGGCAGGCATGTTGCATCATTTTTGTTGTTGTATGATCTCAGGACAGTCATGGAGCAAGGAAATTGTTGTGACGATTTTCTGCCTGGGTACTCGGTACCTGGGTGGTGGATACGCAAAAGGCCCGCCTGTAAGTCAGCGGCTCAGTACCGAGTTACACGGCATGTCTGCTGTACTTGCAGCCGCCTCGGGAGCAAGACATGGTACACAGGGCTCAATTTACACTACAACACCACCAACACGAAGCTCAACAGCAGTTTATATGTATACACTCATTTCAACGGAACATCTTGACAGCATTCTTCACTCAATTCATACAATCTCATTGCGCTTGATCCACTTTTCAACATAATCTACAGCTTGCTCTTGGTAGAGCCGGCCTTAACAAGGGCACGGCCGTTGCTGAGGCAGACCTTCTTGCCCTCAACCTTGGTCTCGAACCGGACCTCCTCCCAGCCATCCTTGATCTCCCCGGTCTTCCAGACTGATGTCACCAGTTTATCCCCGGGCTTAACAGGGCTGGCGAACCTCGCCTGGAACTCCTTCAGGTTTTTGGGGTCGCTGCCCGCCACGTGCTTAAGCAACCCGTGGCAGGTCGAGTTGAACGAGTACAGGCCGTGGATGATCTCGCCGCCAAAGCCCATCTTCTTGCCGGGCTCCGGGGTGGCGTGAAGAGGGTTGTAGTCGCCGTTCAAGCGGTACAGCAGCGCCGTCTCCTTGGTGGTCTGGTCCTCAAAGGTCAGGTCGGGCTGCTTGTCCTTTGGCGGCGGGAAGTTGACCGTGGCAGGCCCCTTGGGTCCGCCCCAGTTGCCCTGGCCCACGAAGAAGGCACTGCCGATGGCTCGGGAGTACGCCTCACCGGTGGTGGCGTCAACGAGGTCGGTCTGGGTCTCGAGGACGGATCCGGGCCTGCCCTTGTCGTAGACGCCGATCACCTTCTGGCGGATCTCAAACTTCCTGCCTTCCGATGATGGGGGCAGGGGCTTGAAGAACTGCAGCAGGCGCTGGCCGTCAACGACACGGGTGTGGTCGAAGTCGGGCACGCCTGGGATCTTGACGGCCTTCTGGGCCGCGTAGAAGTCAATGACTTCCTGGGTAGCACCCTTGAATGCTGGACTCACAGTCAGTATTATTGGCACACAGCGGTCGTGCCGTGAGAGGCCCGGGTGAATCAGACTCACGCAGGATGACAGGATAAGTTGGGAAGACGGCGAAGTCGGGGTGCAATTCAAAGAGGAAGTGCAGCTCATCAGAGGTGCATCCAATGCTGTTGGCAAAGAGGAGGGCGTCCCGCTTGAGCCATTGCACGGGTACTGGGGGATACTCGAAACCAGCGCCGGGACCGCTCATCTTGAAGTCAGTGGGAATGGTGTTGATGTTGATATGGATTGTTAAACTGAAGACTGGAAATTGTGAACACGGATGATGGATACAAAAGGCAGAATACTCAATGATTGAAGGAAAGAGGAGAGCCGCACATCTACCCTGTCTCCAAGCCGAGCTGCCACGATCCCCAAAGATGCCGAGGTCCGGCGGTTTCCCCTGGCACTTCGGGTGTGGGGTTCGACAGTTTGAGTTCCTTTCCCCACGATTTGGTAGTAGTAAGTCTGTTGACGTGCTCAGCTACAACGTACGATCGGGGAATTGTCTACGCAGCCGTTCTGAATACTGGTTGCAGGCCAGACGTGCAAGAGCTGCATACTCTAAACAACGATGAATGGTGTGGAGAGATAATTTGATCTGTAGAGTGGCCGCCCGTACTCAGTAACTTCTGGATCTCATCTAGGCCCTCGAGTAATCCAATTATCGCGAAGGCGGTTTTCGTCTACGAATAGCGACATCCTTGGACGGAATTGGATCCAATGCATATGAGTGCACGTCACTTGCGATGCGGTCCATAACGCGAGGCCTTGTCTTGAAAAGGCATCTAGGAAATAGAGCAAGTGCCGCTGCGGTCAGTATCTGAGCAGTTCGCGAAGAGAGACACAATTGAAGCATTATTCTCATGTCCATGGCGATGTCTGCGTCTTGACTCACCGAGACCAAGAGTACACATCGACTGCCAATTTGGAAATCGAATGATCTGCACATCCGGCAGCATCGATCGATACATTTGTCTTCCCAGCGAAGTAGGACTCCTAGTCTGGTAATGGTACTCTGCCTGTGGCGTAACTGCTCCAGGGTCAACTGCGCCGCCGAATCGGGACCGAGCACCTCCCCACTTGGTGGATGGGGCAAGCGAGCCGATCCGCTGAAAAGTTTCAGTCGCAGACTCGACCTCGACTAAGCCATTCATTCCAAGTCCCCTCCTCGCTTCGTGGGAAGCCGCCAGCCAAGAGAGCTCTCTCCTTGCATACTTTCGCCAGTATGCCCGCGGCGAGAGGAAAGCTCGCCAAGAGGGGCGTACCTCCCTTGAAGAAGCGGAAAGTCAATGGGCGCAAAGCTCCGACCTCCAGCATTGCGACCACCCAGCCTCAAGTTCACGATGCGCGCACCGGTTCCGATTCCAAGCTGCCGAAGCCATTGGGCCCGAAAGCCCGTCGAATAATCACGAAGAAGACCTCAAACCTGATGCGAAAGCGCAACGAGCTCGACAGGGCGCTCCTGCAGCAGGCCTTCCGACCCGTCGACGAGCTCAGCGTTAATGACTGGCTTCCTCGTGAGGAAATCCTGAGACAATGCGAGCGCCTGGCCAGCAGAGAGCGAGAGTACATCAGGGTCAGAACAAAAGCGCTAGAGGAAAGAACGGCGCTCTACAATCAGGATCCTTCCGAAGAGAGGGCGCTTGATCTTAACTTGATCAGGACCCAGCTCTGGAAATTCAAGCGGCATCTTGGACCATACTTGGAAGCTGCAGAGGAGCCGAGCGGAGATGGCGAGGATGATGTTACGTCCTCTGACTCCGAATCGGACTCGAGTGATGACGAGTCTGAATTAGTCCAGGGCAAGGCCGACGACTCTGCTTCCTCGTTATCTTCCGAAGGCAACGCATTGAACGGCAACGTGGACGAAGAGAAATCCTCTATTGGTCTTGATGGCGCCTTTGATGATATCAGAACACCGAAGAAGAGGAAGCGCGATTCCGTGGAAGAAGTCAGGAAGGAGTCACAAAAGGTGGCGAGGAAGGGGCAAACCTCCAGCAGCACACAGTCGACCACCTCGCAGAGCCAGTCAGTCAAGGCCGGTGCGCCCAAAAGGTCGAAGCAGATGGAGACCTCGCTCTCAGAAATACTTAACAGCATGTCTCAGACCAAATCTTCTCAAGTCAGCATTAATGGTGCCAGCAAGGCGGAGGTTGAGGAGAGGACAGTCGAAACCACCACAACCAAGGTTACGAGCAAGAAAGCCGACCGAACGAGCCCGAAAACGCCAGCCAGCAGCAGCAGCAGCAGTGCCAGCGACGTAGGCGGAAGGCCATGGTATCAGCTTCATGCTAAAGCCATGATGCAACCCGACTTTGATGACTGCGTTCGCGAGCGGAGGAACCGACGTGAGCCTATATCGAAGCAAAAGCGTAAGAAGTATATGGTTTCTGGCGCCCTGCCTGTTCCCCATCTTCCGAGCCCAAAGCCAGACAAGCCAAAGGGAAGAAAGGCGTCGACAGATGGACCTTAGAGAGGGACGAGAAGTCAGTCCCATGCGAATACCCGGAAACATGAGCCTCACTTCAATAGAGCCAGTGCGACTGATGCTCTCGAGACTAGACGGAGACGATACCCAAAGTAATTCAGGAGGGAGCGGCGACACGGCGGAATTCATTCGGTTCGGGAGAGGGGACCGATATCCGTCCTCGAGCACGACTCAGGGAAGTGCAGATGACAGCAGAGACCATCCTGGACGGCATCGTCACCGGCGAAAGGTTGGTGACACACGATATCAACTCATTTGCAGGAAGATGCCAACACGTTCCAGTTTTTCGGTTGCGGTCTGCCTCATGGCTTCTCATGTTGGAAGTGAGGTGTACGAGATACGGACAGGATCTCGGGGAGCATACTGGACATGAAATCGAAAGTCCAGTGATTTGAGGAGCAGCATACATGTGAGGCGTACCACCAGGATGGTCCCGCCTTGTCTGGATTCGCATTGCGAGGAGTTGTGGTTAAGGGATACCACTGCATACTTTTGGAGTCACAGCATTTGATGGAATTCTACCGAGCACTTGCCCATGGCAGAGACCGGGCCCTTTTTTGCATCGTTTGTGAGCTAATCATGTTTTGGATGTCAAGCCCTGATGTTTGCTATGGAGCCGACCTTCCGAGTAGCACGGCACCTCGGTTCGGTATAAGACACGGCGTTTTGTCCTAAAACTGGATGGTGGCGACTTCAGTCGCATTACGCACAAGCTGATCAGTGCCTCTAACTGTCGAGGTCCTCTATACGCACAAGTCGAGAGTGGAACAGAAGACTGTTCGGCAAGAGTTGATGTAAGTCTAGGCCCGTCCTCCTCGACGCCACCAACCTCCTTCCTGGGTGCCTTAGGACACCCTCTCAAGCAGAAGCCCCAGTAAGATGGATCAACCAATCCTATGAGCTCGCGCCCGCCCTTGTGTCAGACACCAACAAGCCGGAGCTGTTTCGAAGGCTCAAGATGCGCATCGTTTGAGGCGAATTCTATATGCACGGCTGGATGACCATCCTGTCCAGTCCGACGCCAACCGCTCGACAGATCGACCATTCCGCCTTCTGTCTGACCTACATAGACGTACATACGCACAAATGGCGCACGCATACAAACGCACAAGTAACGCATGCATACGTATATACACGTACCCACACCCCTCCCAGATACAAACATACATGCCAAGTGGTATGGTATGCAGGGCATCGAGGCAAACCAACACTATGACAGCTACCCAATGATGGGACGGCGCGCCCCAGCCGCCCGCACGACGGGAGGCCATTTCGGGAAGTGCCATGAGGCCGGTCACACGCCCGGCAACACGCGCCCGCATGCAACCACCTACCATAGGAGAGCTTCTCCAAACATTTACTAGCTATCGTGCTTCCCATGATATCTGCCTAACATATGCTCGCCCTGCCTGGCTCCCCATGCCCGCAGGACTGGTTCCACGACAGAGGACACTCATACCCAACCCACCATAAGATCCTCCCAATCCATTTCATTTCATGAGCTGGCGTTTTGGTTGAGTTGGAGGGCAAGCAAGGCTGGGCAAAACTCGATAGGAACGTACCACGGGACCAGGAAGCAGGGAGGGGGTGAAAGCAACAACCAGCTAGCTACCAACCCACGTCTGACCAAAACCCCCATCCCACACACCTAAGCTTTTAGGACCCTCCCTCCCCACGGGCCCAAGTGCGGTTTTCTGAGCTGATAGTTAATCATCGTTATCGCCTAATAGCCAATCCCCGGGCAAGCTGAGCCCAGGTGCCAGACCGAAGCGACCGGCACCCAGGGTGTTATCAGGTCCGAGATGGGTCCTCTCCCGCGCCGACCGAGCGAGTTGGAGACCGAAAGTTGGGGGATCGCCGAGCCGGTCGGTTCAGTATATGCATTGCGAGAGTCAGTCACTGCGGAGCGTTTCTCAGGCTCGTACTTTTAGCATGTATTCTATGTACTACGTGGAAACGAGGCAGTCCTCGTGCTGGCTGTTTTGCCCGGCGAGACGTGTGCACTTCCCATGCCTTGGCTGTGCCCAAGGTAACCGCGCCCACACCTCCATCCCATTCATCCATACGGCTGGAAAGCTAGCCAGCACATGCCTGCATGCCTGCATATACAGTAGCTGTGAGGTGTGGTGCGTGTGGAGTGCGTCTTGGTGGCGTGGGTGACATGTGTAAGTCTAATCAAGTCTGTGTATCTGCATGTCTCTGTATCTGCGCGGAGTGTACGTACGTTACGTGGGTGTGTACATACATGCATACGTGCGTGAGGGAAAGAGAGAAGCGAAGCGAGCGAACCACACGAGATCGCCCAAGGCTATCACGTACCATTCCTGCTGCAAGAGACCAGGCTTGCACATGCTGTGCGACCTCGTGGGATGGAGGATGTGGTTGCCACCCCTCACGACGCCCGGGGTGGCAGTTTTATCTAATCGAATCCGATGAGAAGGGAGAGGAAGAAGCGTATCTGGAGGAGAGAGGAGTATTTAAAGCCCCTCGTTTCTTCGCCTCTTGTCCTTCCTGTCCACAAAGGTTCTCATCTCTCAAGCCTCCTTGAAAGAATACCACCCATCCAAGAACACACATACCAAACAAACACACTTCGAGTCACTCAGGACTTTTTATCTCCATCAAATCAACATGTCTCCCTGGTGAGTCCCTTTCCCCCCTCCCTAGGTGGTTGGCCGTGTGATCCGTTCCGGGCTGTACCACCGGTTCATGCGGTACCGCCCTCGAGTCGACAAACACTGCCCACGCCTCTGTCGTTTGCCACGAAACTCTGCTGACCTCGGTTCCCTCCACCCAGCTCCTGCACCTCCTGCTGCTCTAGCTCCTGCGCTGGCACCTGCTCTTGCGGCTCTTGCAAGGTACGATGACCACCCAGTTCCGTCGCTAGCTCCCGTGATCTTGATCTTTCCTTTCCTTGTCTTGCGACATGCCGAGACTGACATCACCACAGCACTAAACAACCCTCCACATCATGGCAACTTGATATGTGTTGATATTCGGCTTCGGCATCTACACGCTCCTTTCGCATCCCGGGTTGCTAGTTCTCTGCTGTTGAGTGGTTGGTTTAGTAAAGACATATCGAAGAGAGGCACATGAGCCGGCCGGGCGGATCTGCAGGACAGGCTGATAATACACTCTTTTCCTTGCGTGGGAAAAAGCACTGTCATCGTCACTGTCGACAGCTCTGCACCTTAGGTAGCAACAGTCCGCCTTGTTGAATAGGGTTCGACAAGAAATTCAATACTCTCATTAGATGAATGGCCTAAAGCACGCTCTTGGGTATCGCATCGTCTAACTGTGCCGTCCTGCATTAGCCCCCACTCCTCCCGAGCCTCTAGTCGTGTCGCGGGACCGGGAACGTGGGGCCAGACTTACTCTAACATATCCATTCCATCACAAATCACAAACGAATTCCACCAACGAACATGCAATAATTGGGGTCCAGATCCCCGCAGTAGTCGAGCAGAGTCGAAGAGAAACCTGGTCAGATAGTGGGAGGTTCCGTTTCCTCCTACTTTCAACAAATCTCCTCCCAGCGTCATCGGTTCTACTCCTTCACGCCCATTTGCCGAGCAGGGCCATCAATCCGGCGCCAAGACACATACATCCAAAGGCCGAAAGGGTCATGCCGATGCTGCTCTTCCGCATCTCGGTGTTGAACATGAACTCGTGGGCCATAAGCTCGACCAATCCGGTGTAAATCAGGATGCCGGCAGAAATCGAGTCGAAGACACCGTTGACGGTCAGAGTCGTCAGGCTGCCCGGCTGAAGTGTCGACCTCACGCCAAGGCCGGCAGCTATGGCAATAGGAGTCGAGAGGGCATACGCGGTGCCGAGGACATAGGGCAGCCACTCCTTGCCATGTGGCCACTGGGCGACTGCCAGACGCGAACCAAGACCAAGCCCCTCAAAGGACTGATGGAAGACAAGGACGATGTACAGGACGACGAACTCGTCGCCAGACACGGCGAGCGTGAGACCGATGAAGATACTATGGAAGATGACGCCAAATTCCAGGATGAACAAGGCCGTCATCTGCGCGGCAAAGGACTCGGGATCGATGTGTTCGCGCTTGTGACCGAGGTGGTCCTCGCCTCCGGGCGGATAGCTGACTTCGCTCGTGAAACCTGAGTGTTGGTTGCCGGCCGAGACCGTAGCCGAAGCGCTGGGAACACGGCCGCTCCCGTTCTCCTCGTCGCTTCCCTTCTTATAGGACGGCGACATGAACTCCATCGACGGGTCATGGCTGTGGCCGAGGTTGATGTTCCACTCAAATCTGCTCGCAAGCAACTCAATGAAGAACATGGAAAAGACAGTCCTGTGTAACGAGGTCAGCAATCAAGAAAGTCTGGCAAAGACTGAAGATAAACACATGATTCATGGCGACCGATTCCAGAGGACGTGCCCAAGGAGCTATGAATCAACGCTTGAAAAAAGTCGCACAAGAAAAGAAAGAGAGAGAGGGGCTCTTAAAAGCTACTCACATGAGAGCGATGCCTTCAGCCCAGGAATAAGACTTGATGGTGGAGTCCTCCGGGAAGCATTCCGAGCCAAGGGCCTCGTTTGCAGGGGCGAGGAGATGAATGAAAGCTGTGGCTATGATGACACCAGAGCCAAAATACTTTGCGATGAAGAAGGCCGTCTTGGGCACCTGCATGCGTTTGGACCTAGCAAGCACGATGGGGACGACCGCGCCCAGGAGACTGCCGATCAGGATGACAAAGATGGAGCTGATACGAAGGCCCAGGCGGCCATCGTACTCGTTGCCGGTGTCTGAATTTGCCGAGGGGTCAGCACGTTTCGGTCCACGTTTGCTTGGTGGGACGATGCATGAGGCCGAAGGTTTATACAACCTCGGCCGCGTGGGAGAGGGCCGACTTACCGCACTCGACCGTTACGGTGCTACCCGCATCTTCGGCAGACATGGCGAACTTGGACGGGGCCTTGTGGGGCACAGGAGTGAGGTTTGGCTGATACGGTCGGCGGGTAAGGTCGAGGTCGAGGTCGAGACGAAAGTGAGGATGAGGGGAGGAAGTAGGTTAATTAAGTTCGAGTGACTGGGCCAAGCTGAGTCAATTATCTGCGAGAAGGTGGATGGCGGAGCATCTGCGAGCGAGCTTGGCGAGAAGAAGAGATGGACCTGAGACTTTATCGATTCGCGGTGGGTAGGAGACGAACGGGTGCTTAGTTCAGATTGTCGTAGGTTGTAGGTAGGTGGTGAAGGAGGGGGGAGGGAGGAAGAAAGTGGGTTGGCAAGTTTTGTGCGGACTGGAAAGTTAGCTCGCGATGGGATGGGCATGGGCATGGGCATGTTTGATGGGGCCGCCGTGGAGCAGAGACGCAAAGCCTTGCGATACAAGTCACCTCCGTTCTACTATCACCGGCGAGTCTTTGCCGAGCCAGCCATCTTGGGCTGCTGGCCATCAAGGTCCTCACTCGGAGGGGTGGGTCTGCCTTGCAAGGGCTGCTAGAGCCGCCAGAGACCCAACCGCATGCGTCAGATTAACCTTTGAGGCTTGCGTGATTGGCCCCCAGGGGGGTTACCCTTGGTGGGTGAAGGACAATGGGATCTGCGGACATGTGTGGGCTGCATCAATGTGGTCCTCGTCTGTGGCACATCAGGATTTCCCTGGTCGGCCTCGAAACTTGCAGGGGGTTGGCGACCGGCCGAGTGAGCTGTAAAAAGAAAGCATGGGCGACGACACGCGCGAGCACCTTGATGGACAGGTCTGCGCTCATCAGTCATGTACTCATGTACCCCCACCCAATCCAATTCCACACAGACCACTCTGCCCCGCTGACCATGCCAGTCCTCTCCTCCCGCATCCCGCCTCACCTCATGCCCCATAGGCACGCACTCATTCGGAGGAACACAGAACTGACACCACTGACACATGCACCCAATCCCAAGACCGGCAATATGTACCCATTCAGGCATGCGCTCAAAATAGACGCCCGAGATGGAAATGATTTCATGCTTGACGGCAGGCGATGCTCGACGCGAGGGATTGACCATGAACGGGTATCCAGCTCGCCCTTCTCGTTCTCTGTCTTGCGCAGTCCCTTCAGCTTTCCCTGTGACGGGTAACTGCGCAGCTGCGATAGTAGAAGACATGAACATGGTACCCATGGATCGTGACCACCACGAAATATAAATCAGATGAGCTGAATCTCTACCATTTGTTTCGGCTTTGAGGGCTTGCGATCAACTACTGCTATGTTGGTGTAGGTTTCGCAGTAGTCCATATTCTGGTTAGCATGCCTGCGAGTTCTCGCTTCTTCGGCCAGTTTTCGGACCAAGGACAGAACGAGTATTCTCAACCCATGAAAAGTCCTCTCTTTCTCAAAAGTTTCCGACGAGTGTCGAATTTAGGTTTATTAGAACACAGCATTTCTTCCTCACCAACGAGCAACACTAGGCTCAGATCGGGCACCGAGACTAAAGGTCCATTTCAAGCTCCAGGCCAAAACCCATACTAGAGCTAGATTTCGCTGGTGGGGGCTCCCGAGCCGCCATAGATCTTCTTGGGAATGCTTGGTGAGCTTGTTAGCTCAATGACGGCCGGGCAGCTCTGACCACAAGAGTTTCGAGTGGGACGGCAGAGTGGGAAGAAAAAAGCCTTGACCACGGGAACAGACCTCTGTCGTACGACGGGCCAAGCAATGGCATATCCTGCAAGCCAAGCTGCACTGTGGGGTCCTGTTCGTAGGCGAGCGCAGGACTGATGGGGGAAAAAGAGGAGGGCGAGTGTGGCAGAGTAAAAGGGCACAGTGGGCGGTGAAACCCTCGGCCGCCATTCAGAAAGAGTCAGCAGACGACAGCGTCCATGTAGCGATGGTCAAAGAGATCAATCTGACCCCACGCCCGCGGCAAGCATGCCGTTCTTGAGAAGTCCAGTCTCGCGCCCATGTTTTCATGGTCATGGGGTCCGGTGTTCTCCTCTTATTTCCTCACATATTACAGTAGTGAAAGAACACACGTCTACACCGAGGCCAATAGAGAAACAGAGCAAAAGCAAAGTTCAAGTCCAGCCCATGAGGGATTTGTCCAGCGCACACAGCGGCGCGAAAGATTGGGAGGAGGTCTCTGGTTCCTCCGTGGCCCAATCTTTCGACGAGAACCCTGATGGACATCGTGGGCCGCTAACAAGGACCGGGGCCTCGTAATGGAGGGGGTCTGGCGCGATTGGAATGCGACAAACGTCAGCCGCAAAAGTAGATACGACACCGCGGCTCAACTGCGAACCTTGGAGGTCGTAGCTTGCAAACAAATGCGACCCGGTACCACGGAGACGGTAAAAGAGGCCTGCAACTCCAGGGGCTTGGCGGACGGCAACGCTTCTGCAGATTCCTCTGATCTCCCGTCAAGACGGTGAAATCGACGAGTCGCAGCGTGCAGTAGACATCCATCTGTTCGTCTCGGCGCTGCAGGGCCCATCAATATCCGTGGGCTTGGAAAGCTTCTTTTCGGCGGGCGGGAATCATTGAGAGATTTATCGTGCTTGTCAGCACGTGGGCAATGTCCGGGACCATGAATCCCAGCCGCCTGGTACAGGAACTCCCAGGAATGCGAGTGTTGATGCGCCTAGCCGACTGGTCGGTCGCGGTCCGAGACCTGAGACAAAGAGAACCTCAATCGGCTAGGGACAGATAGGCAAGCCCGCGAGGTTGGTGACACGTTCCAGATTCCTTCCGCCGTTGGGGTCCCGGGGCCTTGAGCTTCCATCAACCAGAGATCTGCGAAAACGAGCAACGGTGGACAACCGTTTCGGCCAGACCGTGCGGCCCTTTGGCCAGACCATCCAGGGACGGATAACTCACCCGCGAACTTAACAGAAACCAGGAATCCGCCATCGTATTCAATGACGAGAGACCAGGCCCGCTTAGGAGTCCTCTCACTTAGCGATGCTACATAGCATGCACATCGCATGGGTCCTGCCTCATGTGTGGATGCTCCATCCCACCGACCCGGAAGAAGTAAAAGTACCGCGATGGACCGATGGCGGTGTTTTTGGAATCACTATGCCACCAACTACAAGGTCAGGCGGGTCGTAGCTCAAGCGTATGACAAGACCATGATTGTGCAAAGTGGAGTGTCAGTGAGTACTGATGAACTCAGCCCAGAGAGTAACCCTCGGATGCTTCTGGACTCATCACCCAGAACAGCCCGAACGAAATCACAATATATATTATACATACCATCAGTGCTGCATCCCAGACGCTCAAGCATGTACTGAGATGAACGAAAGCAGACCATGAAAGCCCGGGAGCTTACTCGGTGAGCAATTCGATTGCGTCGGCGATCGACTCGTTTTGTTTCGACGGCGTTACCGCGGTCGAAAGCCCTCGACCGACATGAACGGAGATGACTAGTCAGAAGAAACTCAATGGGCGGCCTTGACCCGCACAATGCATGTAGTGGAGTTCGTATTTCAGTCCGCAGCGACAACCAACATCGCGGCATTCAACCCAGCTGGTATTAACGGGTGATTCGCGCATAGAAGCCAGGTCAGGAGTCCCACAGGCGTCGGAGCAGAAATTATCAATCCATGTGGATTTACTGTGCTCGAAGTCCCGGAAATGAGACCTTCCCACGAATGACCATGTACCGCCGTGACACCGTGAAGTCAACTTGAAGCTCGAACGCCGTAGGACTAGATGCAGGGGAAGCGGGACGACGCCTCGCCATCCTCAAGCAAACGCTTGCGCAAGATTTTCGTCCTCACTTGGCTGCGATTTGAGTGGACTATGCTTTCGGCAATGTTCTGAAGTTTGACCAGGCTCTTGTGTGAGAAGACCACAGCTGATCAGGTGGGGAGTGAGGCCTGTGAACCAACAGGGGAGGGAGGGACAAAATATTCTGGCTGGTCAACGCATGCATGGACGCGAAGATTCTGCGAAATTAAGCCAGACTCGCTCGAATTCCACGAAGCGTTCTTCCACTTTGGCACGAGGGAAGAAGACGGCCTGTGGGGTGCGAACTCGTCGTACCTTGCCTGGCTCATGGGAGGATTCCGCCTGAGCTGGAATGCTGGCAGAGGTCATTCCCTCTTTGGATACGTGAGCCCTGGCGCAAAAGACTGACCTGGACCACAGAGTGGCTGGATCATATTGTTCTTGTCGTACTTGATACGAAGAAATAATCCGACCCAGAGTTGAATGGCCTCACTTTGGTCATTGTTGACCTCGAGAGGGATTTTATGCGATTTCGGACACAGAGTGGCCCCAGCCAGGTCCGTCAAGGCATTCGACGTTACCAGCAGAAGGCAACGAAGTGTTCCAAAGGCAGTATCTCAAACTCCACCGAACGTTGCCTCTCATCTTCGAGCGACCGAGAGACTTTTGTCCTCGACGCAAGAGGGGATAGTCTATGGTAGACGCGATCCAAACTGAATTCCATCAAATATTTCGGAAGGAATGACACCTTGTGTCGGACCGTACGCCATTTTTTTCAAAAAGCCCAGCGATATGGGATTCTCGACCATTGCCATCAACTCGAGGTGACCTGCACTTCATCTGATACAGCCGGGACTGCGAAAGACGGACGACGCGACTGCAGCCGTGCAGCCTGGCCAGGAAGGCTTCGGAACATGGAGAGGAGTCAAGGTAAGTTCAAGATCAGAACTTGATCATGTTGAACTTTACATATCCAAGCGTTTTGTGTGCAAACAGCTCATGTATGTTACGCTTTCTAGGTGTGACCGTCGAGTGGTTCCAGCCATGGCTGGTGAATTCTGTTGGTTGAATCATACTGGCCAGTATGGTACGGAATGGTCAACTTCGTTACAACTTGCGATTCGCAGTTTTTGACTTTTACAGTTTCCCTTGAAGTGAAGGGAAACGGACAGCCGGGCCGGCAAGGCGATGATGTTCGTTAAGGCTGAGGATAGAAAGAAGTCAAGTGAGGTTCGGGTCGAGCGGCCGAGACGAGACAAGGCTCGAGGAACATCACTCGTCGGCGCTCGGGCCGTAGGTCGGCCTCTGCCCAAGTGCAGTGCAGCTCAAGCGGGCTGCAAACAAAGGACCCCAGCCCCAGTTCCAACTGCAAGTAAGCCCAGGCCAGGCCAGTGGCGGCAGCAGCAGCAGCGGCAATGACAAGTCAAGGCTGGCTTTTGTTTCGTAGACTGCCTTAACTCGCCCCAGTCATCCAAAGCCTCAGCCTCGTCATCGATCAGCAGCAGCTGGCAATGCCAATGCCAACGCCTTCCCAAACGTTCCCCAAGGACTCATCTCCAACCTCGCTAGGCCACTGCACAGAATCTTGTTAGGCGCGAGTGGTGGGGTTCCTCCAACCGCCATTGGATGGTTTCCGTCTGCCCAGGCGCCCCCGAAAAGTGCCTGCCCCCAGAGCACTCGCCTAGGAGGTACTTACGGCAGCACCACAGACGCCCTGCTTGGCCCAGCCGCAGGCGCCCCTAGGGCTGGTTGTGAGAGGTGTGTGTGAGGTGTGTGAGGCGACACAGCGAGCAGCTTCCTGCACCTCAGACCTCCGTACATCAGCCTCATCCTCATGGCCCATTGGGTGCATGGTTCGATTTGACTTCATGCCTGTTCCTGCCCTCATTTATCTCCCCCATCACTCATTACCAACCTCCCCATGGCTTACCTGACCGGCGCGGCGGGCGCCTTAATGCCACAGCCTCACCCCGCCCCCGAGCCTTTCTACAGCCAGGCTGTCTTCCGTGCATTTGACGATGACCCCTCCAGGAGCGCGACACCGGCAGCCACTGCCCTCAACCCACAGGAGTCCACGTCCGCGCCTGCCCCTACACCCGCGTCTGCACATGCACCTGCACCTACATCTCACAACGGCAGCCAGTCCTCCACACCCCCCTGGCCACGTCCCAATGGCGCTCGCATGTCGCCCATCAATCCCGCCGAGGTCGAGATGGCCGAGGGGCTCATCCAGATGAGGTCAGGCCTCGCGCCCAAGACCCAGACTCCTCCAGTCCACTATGCGCCGGCGCACACACCTGCGCGTCCACTTTCGCATCCGCATGAGACGCCGACTATCAACGGCCACAAGTCTCATCTAGCAACAGGCCAGGAACCAAATCAGCTCCAGGCCCCATCACCTTTACCTTTACCATCGCCGGTGACGGCTCCAGCACCAGCCCCAGCATCGTCAGGGCAACCACGTCCAGTGCCAGCCCTCGCTGACCATCCAACCGTGTCGACGTCCTCAGACGAACCTGCTGGCCGGCACTCTGATGACTTCTCCCTCGGTGACAAAAGTGACACCACAATCACCGATCCTCAAGTAGACCGGCCCGAGGAGCCCGTTGGTGTCCCGCCACAGGCCGTTCTCGCTTTCACGCCAGGCCACGAGCCTTCTCATGAAAGGCCTTTGACGACCCTGCCGCAACGAGCAAGTACGAATGGATCAGCTCCACATGGTTTCGACGACTCTCCCGAGGAAGGGGCGACCCTGGGCCCTCCGATATTGCAACCGCGACCACCTACTGTGCCCGTAGAGGGATCGAGACCGGGCACGCAGTCACCGAGAAGCCGGCCGTATGATCCATCAGCACCCATTATGTCATCTTCGATACCGCTCACACACAGTGGGCGCTGTTATTGTCGCGCCGTGCCTCAAGCGTTCTTGTCCGCGCTGGATGGTGAGGATTCCGCTGGTGTCGAGGCTCTGGCGAAGTGGTACGGCGCGTGCCGGAATGATCTGTGCGCTTTCCATCTGAACTCATATGCCCAGCTCATTACAAGTGCCCTTGAGGCATCAAGATCAGCGACTCCAGTGGTTGTCACGCCCCAGCCAATAGCCGAGAGGGCGCCGCAGATGGACCAACCTACCTTCAGCTTTGAGGAGACGGGCTCGGGCACGAGGTGGACAGCTGTTCCCCGGAGGAAGCGCGCAACGTCCATCCCAGGAATTGACGAAATTGAGCTTGACCTGCCCCCAAAGAGGCGGCGGTTGGATGCCGAGGAGCCTTGGTCCAAGACCGAGGCGCTGTCACCGCCGGGCCATTCTGGGTTCCGGAACAAGCCACAATCAAACTCCAGTGACTGCCGACCTCCCCCCGACGTGGCTTTCAACGAAGAGTTTCGGCGCAAGGTTCTCGTCGAGTTAGAACACGAGTTCACCGACCGTAAGGAGGACGACTGGTCACGTGGGGAAACGACGAATAGATACATTCACGCCATACTCTCAAAGTGCGAACACCCAAATACGGACGTCAGGAAAGGCCCTATCGATGTCGGCTTTCTGAATTCGGAAGGGGCTTCCACGATACTAGAGAAAGGGACCGAACGGCTTCCAATCATCACTACAGGCCAGCAACAATTCAAATGGACCGGCAGCGAACGGCCGATAGCACAACTATTCAAACGCATGGAAGACCTCAGCAGACAGGTCTCCGTACAAATACCTTCTCACAACTTTGATCTGCCTTCATACGAGACAAAAAGTTTAAGTGCGATCCGAGACCGCTTCCTCCGGAGCCAGGCCTCGCAAGATCCGTGGAACATCCTGGACCTTCGAAGTCCCCTGCCACCCTCGATACTACCATCTTTCTTGACTGGCGAGAACTGCCAGCTACTTCCCCGGATCCGCGATGCCCTGTTGGAGGGCCACTGCGCTGAGAGGATCAAGGCATCCCGGGAGGAGTGGAACGAGTGGACGGAACTGCTCGAGTGGGTTCTCATGTCTGAGGGCGGCCACAACACAGCCCCACACATGGACAGCCACGGCTGGTCGACGTGGATCACGATCCAGGAGGGCAACTTTGGGTTTGGATGGCTTGCGCGACCGACCGACGAGGAACAGGAGGAATGGATGAAAGACCCTTTAAACTATACGGGGGGCAACTGGCGGTTCGTGATTCTCAAGCCAGGCCAGACAGTGTTTTTCCCATCCGGAACCGTACACTTTGTGTTTAGGCTACACGCCGAACAGACCCTCGCGCTGGGCGGGCACCTCCTGCAGTGGACAGCCCTTGAGCGCTGGGTTCAGATCATCCTCTGGCAGCTGAAGAACCCAAACATCACCAACGAGGACCTTGGGACGGCGCCGCTCAAGTACATCCGCAGCGCGAGGAAGTTGGTGGAGCATCGCATGGCTAACTGGCGTGTGACGACCATGGGTGGTATGTCCACGGTCACACGGTTCATGGCGCTCGCGACTGTAAGTTATTGACCCCGATTGTAACCTAAGCCTTGCTCGAAGGGCCATTTTTGTGAATGATTTTGCTGACCGAAGTCTCTGTAGGAGGTGGAGAGATGGTACCAGAGGAAGAAAAAGAAGCGGGCCAGGTAATGCAAGATGAAGGGGCCACTTGCGCAGCGTTGATCTATCCGACAGGCCTCATTGATTTCGGCGTTCTGGATTCTCCCTGTAAGATGTTGTTTTCATGCACAGTTCATCTTTTCATAACCGAAAACAGGGAGGTAGATCCAAAAGGGCATTGATCATTTTGATAAGTACGGCGTTTGATGGTAGGGTCTCACGGTTCCACCCCTCTTCTCTCCCCCTGAATCGTCCCGGCCCGTCCCGCATGTTCATGAACATGGCTGAACAGGGACAATCGTGGACGGGATGAGTTGGGGGCTCACCTGTAAGGATAGGAGGGGGAGAGGATAGGCCTCAATGCTCACGTTTCAAAGTCGGGTGGGCTGGAAGGGAGGGCTTCTTGGGTTCTTTTTCTTCATTTGCCTGTCCTTTGGTTTCCTCCCCCTACATACATACATTCATACACTCCAACCATCCACCTGTCTGCCCGCTGGGGCACGCTCGTTGCGTTTCCGTCATCTCTCGTCTACATACACACAAAACACAACCCATACATACAGCATGAGTGAGCACGAGCATTACCATGTGCATCGCTAATTGGCTCTTCGTTGTTTCCTTGTTCTGCAAGCTGAGAGGGGTTCTGGGGCAGGGCCGGTGAGGGGGGTTTGAATGTCGATTGGTTGGTTGGTTTTGTCTCGTGTTGGGTGTTGGAAGCGAGAGAGAGAGAAAAGGGAGCACATACATCATGGGGAGGACGGCATTGGGAAGGCGTACTTAATGTCTAGCTATCCAGCCCGCATTCAATGGACAGTGATTTGCGGCTCTTTTATATTATTTCTTGCCTCTTGTCTGTCTGATCGCCAGATACAGCAATGTTGAATGCAACACCGCCTGCTAGCCCCTCCAAGAGCATACACATATACATCCTGAACATGTGTGGTGGGATATGGTTTGGTTGGGACAAGGACGAATGCTCGCGTAGGTATGGGCCATCATTGGCCAAAAGTGAGGAGAGCCCCCAAATGTGATGTGCTCCTCTGATGGTATGACACCATGTCTATCAAATACACGCCCGACCAATGTAGAACGCCTCAGGCCCCCTTTCCCCTCTGGATTTGAGGGGTTTCTTCTTTTTATGTTTTTGGGCTGATACAGCCTTGACAAGAAAAAAGCCTTTCCTTCGTCATTATACAACGACGACAAAACGCCACCCTGAAACCCTCGAAAACAACCCAAAAAAGATTACGCCCCGTTCCCGTTGACGCCGCTGCCCTTGCTGGTCTCGGCCACCGCCCTCTCCAGCGCGTTGATGACGTCCGCCCGCAGGTCCTCCGCGTCCTCGACGCCGCAGCTGAGGCGGACAAGGTCGTCAAAGACGCCGACGGCCTCGCGCTGGTCCTTGGGGATGCCGGCGTGGGTCATGCTGGAGGGCACCTCGCACAGGCTCTCGACGCCGCCGAGCGACTCGGCGAGGGTGAAGACGCGGGTGAGCTGGCAGAAGCGCTCGGCGGCGGCGTGCCCTCCCCTGATGCGGAAGCTCAGCATGCCGCCGCCCATGCCGTCGCGGTGCTGCTTCTTGGCGATGGCGCGGTGCGGGTGCGAGTCGAGCCCCGGGTAGTTGACGGCGATGACCTGGGGGTGGGCCTCGAGGGCGGTGGCGACGGCGGTGGCGTTCTTGGTGGCCTCGCGGGCGCGCAGGTGCAGGGTCTTCATGCCGCGGTGGGCGAGCCAGCAGTCAAAGGCCGAGGGGACGGCGCCGATGGCGTTCTGCAGGAAGGCCAGGCGGGCGCGCAGCTCGTCGCTGTTGAAGGCGGCGACGCCCATGACGACGTCGGAGTGGCCGTTGATGTACTTGGTGACGCTGTGGACGACGATGTCGGCGCCGTGGTCCAGGGGGTTCTGGACGTAGGGGCTCATGAAGGTGTTGTCGACGACGACCATGATGCCGTGGGCGTGGGCGGTGGTGGCGACCCTGCGGATGTCGACGAGGCGCAGGGTGGGGTTGGAGGGGCTCTCGATCCAGACCAGCTTGGTTGCGTCGGTGATGTGCTCGCTGATGTCGACCTCGATGGCCGGGGTGAAGGTGACCTTGACGCCGTGGGCCTTGGCGACCTGGGTGAAGTAGCGGTGGGTGCCGCCGTAGACGTCGGACACGGAGATGACATGCGAGCCGGCGGCCAGGCTCTGCAGGATGTTGGCGGTGGCGGCGCTGCCGGAGGAGTAGGCGAGGGCATACTTGGCGTGCTCGACGGCGGCCACGGCGGTCTCGAGGTTCGTCCTGTTGGGGTTGCTGCTGCGGCTGTACTCGTACTCGCCGACTGGCTTGCCCACCGCGTTCTGGGCAAAAGTGGTGGACAGGGAGATGGACTCTATGACAGCACCGGTGGCGGGGTCATGGGGAGAGCCGGCGTGAACGGCGAGGGTGCCGAAGCCCTGGGCCGGCGATGGCGCCCGAGGTGGAGTCTCGATCGGCTGATCATGGGCGTGGGCAGTGCCATTGGCGTGACCGTTGAGGACGGGGACAGTCATGACTGCGGCCGGGGGGAGGGTTGGACCGGGACTGTTGAAGTTCGGGAGGAAGGCGGGTTGAAGAGACGGGATGTTATGCTGGGAGGATGATCGAGTGGCACACAGAGAGTCCCAGATCCCGGCCAAGAGGGCTGGCAGGGCGAGATGAGGCCAATGGATATATATATGGCGACACAATCACCGTGTATAAGTCTACGCGAATGGAACAAACCGCGGTATCGACTCACCAGCGGGCGAGAGTCACGAAAAAAACGGCGGTGATGACGAGAGAGAATCCGCTAGGGGCGATGGCGCAATCGAAGACAAAAGACAAAAAGGCCCACTGACTAATTGGATGCGTGAGGGAATGTTGTTTTTTCTGGCTGTTTCGCCTGCTGACAGATGGACAAGCGGGACAGGCGGGTGGTGGTAATCTGGATTGAAATCCTCAAGACATTACGCCCTTCCAGAATATGCGGCCTGCACTGTCGGCTTACCGTTGGACGGCAAAATATTTTTCACGTCATCACGAAGCTGGTTGCGGGTGGAGTTGAGGTGGCCGAGGCCGATTGAAGCCGCTCGCAGGGTGGATCAAACACCGGGTCAATCGATGCAGGTCACCCGCAGAGAGCCTCGAACTTGCCCCACATACGACAGGGCCAGTAGGGCCACCGGGACCACAATCTGGCACCAGGCATCTGGGAATCTGAGCATCTGGCATCTGCTTTTGCTGTCACCTTGGCTCCTTGGACAGGTGCTAGCCAGGGGCACAGGGCCCCACGGCCCGAACTATATGGGTGGTGCCACTGCTGGTGGTGTCGACCTGCCACTTCGACATAGTGCAGCACCACCTACCTGCTGCTTAGGGAAGGAGCGAGTCTCTTGGATGGGATCGCATCTCGGAGCATGGGGCCAAGTGATTGCGCAACAGAAACACCCTTTGATCATCGGCATTGAAACATCCTGAGTCAACGAAATCATACGAGAGGTGTCCTGAACGCCCGCCTTGACACAACGCAAGTCCTCAGTTACCTAATCGACACCTTTTGCTGTGTAAACTTTTCGGCCGATGTGACAGCGGGCGCCGTCCTACCCACCGTCTTCTCCACAGCCCACAGCCCACATGGCTTGCGGAGTACGAGTACGGAGTACGCAGCTTTGGAATCATCCCGACTTCCGACATGCCCGAGTCGGAGACATCTGCAACCCCCAGATGAGGCATTCTTGCCGCCTTGTCGCCAGCAGCTGCCTTGATGTGTGTGTCTGTCTGTGTGCCTTGGGGCTGTGCGATGTCGTACATTACATGCTGCCTGCATGGATGATCAGTACATAGCATTTTGATACCATCTCTGACTTCAAGCAGACGGGATGTGTTGCATCAAGACAGCACCGAGCCACCCCCAGACCCATCATGCAGCACTCTGACGTTTCTGATGTTCGCAAACACTGTACGTCTGTTGGCATGCAGAACGAGATGGCATCGATTCAAATCGGTCCTACGATCGATCGCATACGTCTTCAACCCACCTGGCATACCAGGCTATGATTTCGGTGATGCCCAAGGTCAGGTTCTAAGTTAACTCCGAAAAGTATATAGTCTTCTAGTCTACGCTATTCCAGATGTTGCAGGATAAACGCCTATCCCTAGCCCCAGGACCACCACCATGCACTCGGAACTGAGCCCTACCAGGCGCGAGGCTTGAAAATCGGCTTCGACTTCAGCCCCAGCCTGAATCTCAGATTCATGCACACAAATAGAGCAACCTCTTCCCTAACCGGATGGCATCTCGTCCTATAGTGGTGACGACCAGGGCCAGCAACTTTGCTCATCAGATCTAGTAGCTGTATGGCGCTCCACCGCGACACGGCGAGGAGTTGCCCCGTCACATGCTGGGCTTGCGAGGAGGCGCCAGCTGCACCGGCAGGGACCAGCTCTCATGCCTGCCCTCCACCTGGGGGAAGCTCTCAGCCACAAGCTCGCCCGCCATCCGGTCGAGCTGACACTCTGGGCCGTCGAAGCTAGAGATGCCTGGCCCGTTCTGGTCGTTTCGCCTGATACGGCTGTGGATCAGGTTCATGCCGTCCGTTCTCACTGCCCCATCGTCGACGCTGCGCATCCATTCGACGCGCTCATGGCAGAAACCTATCACATCACCGTTCGCGGCGACAGCATCACGAATGGCCTGGTTTCTGTGGTGGTGAGGCTGTCACGTCCGTTGGAATGCACCACCAAGATAAGCTACATCGGCTCCATACCAATTTCGTCAATCCGGTTCGAAGGCTGGAGAAATGACGGGGCCGAATCCCGGCCTTAGGCCCCCGGATCTGCGCTGGCAGACCACGCAATGTATAAATTTAGTTGGCTTCCACCTCAGTAAGCTTTCGGAGATCAGATCTGCCAGTTAAGATTTGACGAATCAACCCTCTCACGCGTCTTGTGGACCGTAGACGGAGCTATGCACGTGGCTCTCCCCTCGATGGTCTGCCCTGGTCTGGGCTCGGGCGTGGCTGGAAACGAAACGTCTGTCTGAAAACTGCCAGAACAAGAAGAAGAACGTTGACAAGGATGAGGTCTTTTCTCCACTACCTCATTCCGTTCATCCACTCTGGACACCTATGACTGCCTGCCATCGAGTGCCTGCCCCAGGGCGACTCATACAACCGGACGGCTGCGTCTCAGCTGGGTTTCTAGCACACTAGCATAGCGTATCGCCATCTGAAGACCGTCCGGAATCCACATGTTGCGTTACGCGCGCCCGGTAGGCGGAGCGGTGGCAGTGAGCGCCATTTAGTGTGTTGTGTGCCGTCATGGCCAGGCCAGCCTTCTTTCGGGCTGGGCCACTCGAGAGAACCGTCAACGGGTCCGGGAGCACCGACCTGTCTTCCCGGATCGAACACAGGCCGAGCATGAGCCAATCGGGCCCTTCCAGTGGCCCGAATCATAACAGCCCCAGCACCCCCCTGATCCCGCAATTCACGTCCAAGGTTTCTGGCAGTCAAGTCAAGTCAAGTCAAGTCAGTCAAGTCTCAGCTCTCAATAGCAATCAAGCATATGTCATCCCAGCAAGGCACGCTCGACCCCACGCTGGTTTGCCTGACGATACCAAGATCGAGAAGACGGACATAGTAGATCGATCTCCGTGCCCGCGACTCCGCTGCCCCAAATCTTAATACCAACCATCGCCTCGAACTCGAACTCGCGAACTTAGACACGTCCTCCCCCCCGACCTGTTGCACCGAGACAGCTGCTCCGGGCCTACTGCCATTCTGCTCTCCCCCCTCCGACTCCACCACGTTCTTGTGACGATTACGAGCACGGACCCGACAACAACGGCCTGCAACCCCCGTTTCGCCTCTCGGTCTGGTCACAAGCCACTCAGGCATCGCCATGAGCCTGCTGCCTCGGTAGCCAGGACGCAGATAACCTTTAGCCAAGGTTTTGCCTACCTTATGAGAGGAGAGTAGAAAGCACAAATCTCCCGAGACATCCCAATGCCTCCAAGAAGGTCCCACAAAAAGAGTCGAGCCGGGTGCCGCCGGTGCAAGGCGCGAAAGATAAAGGTCTAGCTCCTGTGCCCCTTTTCTATTCCTTGCGCCTTTGTTGACCTCGACTCCAACATGTCTTGCCATGTCCGACTGTTCTCATGACTGACGAGATCTCCTCCAGTGCGATGAGGTTCACCCACGCTGTGGCAACTGCGTCAAGCATGGCGTGCCCTGCGACTTCGAGAACCCCGATGTTGCCCAGGAAATCCACGCCCTCCTGGCCGGCTCGACGACTTCACCTGGGTCCAGCGGCCAGGGTACTTCGATAGACGATCTGCTCTCGGAAGCCTCGATGCCTCGCCCAACAGGCTATGTGCCCGCCACTCCTCAGTCTTCTGCGTTCTCGATCCCCCTCTACCGTCAACCAGCGCAACCGCTGCCCGGGTCACAACCCATCGGCCGCCTGACTGAGCTCCGCCTGATGCACCAGTATACAAACCACACCTACAAGACACTCGCCATCACCTCTCCGGAGCTCGCAGAGATGTGGGGCGTCGCCATCCCGAACCTCGCCTTTGCTGGGTCCACGCACTTGGTCGACGCCATCCTCGCCGTGTCCGCGCTGCACCTGAGGAGTCTGTGCCCGAACGACACCGAACTGACCCGCGCCGGCCACGCGTACATGGCGTCGTGCCTGAACAACTACAGCAATAGTCTTAAACACGGCATAAACGCCGACAACGCCGCAACGCTGTTCCTCACCTCCACACTGATCGCCTTCCAAAGCACGGCAACGCGCATATTCACAAAGGACGAGTCGCCATTCGCCCTGATGAACGCTGGAGGCTACGAAGGAAGGGACATTGGAGCATCTGGAAGCGTGTATCAGCCACCACTGACTTGGTTTCACTCCTTCCAGGGCGTCAAGACGGTTGTGGCGGCTTCGTGGGCATGGCTCAAGCAGAACGACATCATACTTGCAATCATCGACTCCCAACCAGTTTTGAACTTAAACTTTAGCAGAGCGACAGAGGGGTTCTTTGGCCACTTGCTTGACGATCTGGATGAGGAAATCGCGGCGTTTGGCTCTGCGCCAGTGACCCCGGCGCAGGATCCGAATTATGTCATCCCTGGCGAGCCCGTGGATCTAGCGACAAGCACTCGGCAGGCCTATCAGCACGCGGTGGCGACCCTCAACTGGGCGCACAGCAAACCGGGCAAAGGCGCGCTCGCGTTTCCAGCTACTGTCTCGAAGCGCTTTGTGGAGCTCGTTGAGGAGAGGCGACCAAGGGCTCTGGCCATCCTAGCGTCCTTCTTCGCTCTGCTGAAGGTTCTCGACAACATCTGGTGGCTGCAAGGCATGTCCAGGAGGGAGGTTTTGGGAATCGTATCACTATTCAACTCGGACTACTTCGGCCCGGATATCGAACGCAAGTGGTGGCCACACCTCGAATGGGCAGTCCGCCTAGCACTGTACGACACGGGCAGCAGTGGCCACAACCACATTCCAGTCGACATGTGGGGGCCGGGCTGGGCTGATGAGCAGCCGAGCGAGCTCACTTTTACGAGCCACATCGAGATGCTGAGCGAGCTTGTCAACCCAAGCTCGCCCGTGCCCGCGCCGCCGAGCGACACGTGAGCTCCCTCCTCCCCTTGTCTTGCCTCCTCGAATTACTCCTGATCTTTTCACCCGTCACACACACACATCTGTGGAGAAAGAGGTCAATTGACGCGTGCTATTCTTCTTCCCAAAGGTCCATGCAAAGGGGATGCGAAACGCCAATGTACAACTCGAGCTTCCCGCCCCTGCCTGCTGATTCACCAATGCATGCTTTTGCGGGTTATGCAAGGGGATGATGACGGTGGCTAATTCGAGGTCTTTTCCTCATCAGAAGTAGGCGAGCGGAAACGTCGAAGGAGCACACCCCAAGACAGAGCGAACGGCTCGCCACGCCGCCCGGCCCCGACACGCCGGCGTCGGCGACGGGGTCGACGAGGATGAAGCTTGACCAGGTCTACCGTCCTGAGATATT
This sequence comes from Diaporthe sp. HANT25, assembly GCA_013435955.1. Classification (NCBI taxonomy): domain Eukaryota; kingdom Fungi; phylum Ascomycota; class Sordariomycetes; order Diaporthales; family Diaporthaceae; genus Diaporthe; species Diaporthe sp. HANT25. The sequence goes on along the minus strand of JACBFG010000017.1, from coordinate 2,265,244 downwards.
TGCCGCGAGCGAGGCAAGTGATTCTGGCTGACTCTCAATTCTCTTGGGTCACATCGCAAATGATACTCATGACTGAGAGCGGCTGAAAGAAAGCCGCTTCGAGGCCGAGGAGGTGAGCGCCGGGCTGGGAGCACAAGCAGTGGGCCCTGAAGCCGAGGCCGGGAAATGCTTCGAGGCTTGAATCGTGACCGAGTCGCCTTCGCAAGGTCAGGCCGCAGAAGTGAGCGTGAAAGGCCTGAGCGGGTACGATTCTGCATAACGCCTTTGACGAGTCTGCGACGACGTACCGCATGCGTGCGAGGAGGCTTTACTGAAGTGATGGCTCTTGCCGCCATAGCGACACTTGAAGCACGACATGGCACTTGTCTTGCCACAGTCTATATGGACTGTCAACCCGTGGGGCCAGGCCGCGGGTAGCTGGTCGGAACAGACCGGCGTGGGACTGGGATGAAATGAATGGCCTTTTGGGCGATTCAATGTACATGGTGTATATCACGTTTCATAGATAGGGCTTTAGGTATCCGTCAATGAACCCCAGCCCGGAAAGACATTAAGCACAAGTGTATTTTTCCGGCCGAAAATGGACCTGCAGTTGAGCCATGAGTGAATCCCGCCAACGCCATACACCATCAATGCAAAAAGTGTCCGCGCGCCAGAAAGCGAAGAGCCTTCAAGTGGTACATCTCGCTCACTTCCTCCGCTTGCTGGGGGCTTCCTCCTCCACCTCCTCCGCCGAGCTGTCGTCCTCGTCCTCTTCGCCGCGGCCCCTCTTCAGGCCCTTCATCTTCCTCGTCTGCAGGGCGCTCAGGTCCACCTTGCCCATGTGGACGCGGCCGAGCTTGTCGCCCATCGAGTCCACGGTGACGTTCTTCTTGGTCTTCTCCTCGCCCTTCTTGGTCCGCTTCATGGCCTCCTTGAGCATGGCCTCCTCGGGCTCCCGCATGCGGCCCACGCGGAAGTCCATCCGGGGACCCATCTCTTCGACCTGTTTTTGGAAAAGTGTATGTCAGTCTTGCCAGTATCTCGAATAACAGGGCAATAGAGAAAACTCACCTCAACTCGCGGTAACCGCTGCCCGCTCCGCTTCGTCTGGATCAGGTACGACCGCAGGTGGATCGCGGGCTTGCTGACGGACCCGTCGCCCAGCCCGGTGGCGGTGGCCTCGGCCTCGTCGGCGGAGATGACGATGACGTACTGCAGGCCCTCGACGTCGACCTTGTCGGACCCGGCGCCCCTCTCGCCGGCGAAGAAATCGGTGAGCATGCTCTTGGCCATGGTGAACTCGTCCGGGACGGTGCCCTCGAACGCCGGGCCCGCAAACACGAGCATGGGCCTCAGGCCGACGGCGGGCTTCTTCCCCCGGAACTGCGCGAGGCGGCGGAACGACTCGGCGTCGAGCCCGAGCTCCAGCATGTCGAGGACGCGGTGGCCGAAGGTTCGCACGAGGGTGAGGCAGTGGGGCCGCTTCTTGGAGGAGCTGCCGAAGACCAGCAGGGAGGCGTCGTTCTTCTCGGAGAAGAACTCGAGCGAGGTGGCGTCCTCGAAGGGGTGGATGGCGTTCTTCTTGGTGAACTTCTTGGCCAGCGGCTGCCGCAGCGAGTACAGGTCCGCCAGGGCGTCCTGCGTCGCCTGCGAGCACGTCGTCCCGCGCAGGAAGAGGCACGTCTTGGGGTTCTCCTTCTCCTTGGGGGCGCGCTTCTCGAGGGCCCGCTTGGAGCGGGCGTTACGGGGTTTTCTGCGGGGGAAGTGTTTGTCAGATTGAGTTTAGAGTGTGTATTGTATAGTCCCTGGGCTTACATTTGTCGCAGCATATTTGCGATTGACCGTGGTGTTTGTCGGTTGCTGATAGGGGAAGGTTGCTAGCTGACTATGAGAGCTGATCGCATAGCATGCGCATTGCGAATCCAGAGCCAGTGTCTCTCAAATTTTTGGCGGGACTGGGCTTATCGATTAGATTAGATACGATAGGCCGGGCTGGACGGCAGACGCTCGGGACTGCAGTTCGTTCATTTTAGGAGCTGCAGGAGTCGTGTCGCACAACGTTAGTGGGTCCTCCCTGTCTGGCCTACCGTTTGAGCCGGACCACCAGACGACAACGGCTGTCTGATGCTATGTACTTTATTTCCTGCAAATCCTCTTGCTTACTACTCTATCTGAAAGGTCAAATTGCAGCTATAGCGTGCATTAATGCATCCTCTAATGTCTGTACATACAGAGTATTATACTTTACTTTATTATACTAGTATACCCCCCTATAAATAATATAATACTATTCTTACTAATTAAAAGCCTTTATTTCTTCTTATTTAAATATATTTAGTAATATTAAGGACTTTATTAAAGTATTTTTTAATATTTTTAAGTTTTAAGTACTTTATTATTATTACTTTTTATCTTTCTTTATTATTTTTAAAATTAAAAGTTATATTATAATACTTAAGCCTTTATTATTTAATTACTTAATTATTATAAAACTTATTAATTAATTTTTATATTCTTTATTATATAATAATTAATAATTTTTACTTATAATATTATAATATATTATTATATAATTATTTTAAATTAATATTTATAATTATTATTTTTAAATATTTTTATTAATACTTTTTTTTAACTAAAATTAATAAGTATAATATTTTTTTAAATAATTTATTAATAATTCTTTTTTTAATTTTTTTATTAATTTTTTTAACTAACTTTTTAATTAATATAATAATTAATTAAAAAGTAAACTTATACTAAATTTATTAAATTTATATTTAAATATTTTACTTATTTAAATTTTTATTAAAATTAATTAAGCTTAATATTAATTTAAATTTATTATTAATATTAATTATTTAATAATATATTTAACTTTTAAATATTAAAAAAACTTTTTTAATAACTTTTTAATTATAAGAATAATTTTTTTTATTAAATTATATAATAATAAATACTATATTTAATTACTAGTTATAATTAAATAATAAAAAGTAAGTTATAAGTTATAGTAATAAGTAATATAATACTTTTATAATTAAAAAAGTTAAAAAAAAATAATTAATAATAAAAAAAGTACTTTTTATTACTTTAAATTAATAATTATACTTTAAATTAATATCTTTTTATTATTATAATACTTTAAAAGCTATTAGTATTTAATTAATTAATTAAAAATTATTAAATAATTATATAATATTTTTTTAATTATTTAAAAGTATTATAATATCTTTATTAATTATTATTATTATTTTTTTAATTAAGTAATTAAAAAATACTTTTAAGAATTAATTAGTAATATTTTTATTATTTTTATTATTACTTATAAAAAGTATAAAGTTTTATAATATAAATATAATTAAAAATATACTTAAATTAGCTTTTTTTTTTATTTTAAACTTATTTTATAATTTTTAATATTCTTTTATATACTTATATTATTATAATAATATATATATTACTTTAAATTATATTTAATAAGTTCTTTATTTATTTAATTACTTTAAAAATACTTTTTTTTTTATTAATATAATTTAATATAATATTAATACCTTTTTTATTAATAATAATAATATTATTAGTAATAATAATATTAATAAGTTATTTAATAATAATAAAATAATTATAAAGTAGCTAATAATTAACTTAATATTATTATTAACTTTTATATTTTAATAACTTTTAATTTATAATTTATAATTAAGTTTTTTTTTATAAAATTATTTATATTAATTTATTTAATTTTTTAATTATTTTTAAACTTAATTACTTTTAATAACTTTTTTTTATTATATTTTTAAAATTAGCTAATTTAATAAGCCTTTAAGCTATATAATATTTTATATAATACTTTATAAAATACCTTATATTACTCTTTATATCTTTTATAATAGCTTTTTTTTATAAGCTTTTTATTTATTAACTTTATTATTATTATTAATAATAATAATATTAATAATAATAATATTTTTAAAGATAAATTTATTTATTTAAATTATCTTTTTAATATTAATTATTATTTTAATTACTTTATTATTTATTATATATAATTTATAAATATTATAAATAAAAAAAAATTATATACTATACCTTATATATAATTATTAGCTAATAATTAGTTATTATTATATAAAATATAAGACTAATAATTATATAAATATAATATACTTTAATTAAATAATTACTTTTTTAGCTTTATAGTTATTTTTAAGTAATTCTTAATAATATTATTAGTTTTATCTTTTCTTTTATAAATATACTTAAAAAGATAAAATATATAATAATATATAAAGATCTTTATAAAATATACTTTAATTTTTTTTTTATTTTATATAATTAATATATATTATTATATTTTATATTAGTTATTAATATTAAATATAGTTTTTTAGTATACTTTTTATATTATAAATATATTAAGTATATTTTAAATTTACTTTATAATAAATATATTTTTTATTAAGTAATTAAATATATTAAATTTAATTTAATAAAACTTAAATAAATAATTTAAGTATTAGTTAAATTTTTATAATTATAAAACTTAATAAGAATACTTAAGAATTCTTTAAAACTAAGTTTTAATCTTATAGCTATATATTTTAAGCTTATTTTATTAATAATTAAAAAAGTTTTTTAGTATTTTAAAATAAAAAATAAAGAAAAATTAATTTTAAAATATATTAAAAATATATTTTTATTAAGCTTAAAGTTTTTTAAATTAAATAAAAATACTATATTATTTAATAAAATAATACTTTAATATATAAATTAAAATTAATAATAGCTTATTTTAATAAGTACTTTTTTTAAACTTATATTATTAATTAGTTCTTATATTTATTAAATTTTAATTTAATTAAATATATTTAAGTATTTATAAAGAAATAAATAAGTAAGTAATTTAAAAAATAACTAGCTAATAAAGAATTAATAATAATAGTTATTAAAGTTTAAAAAATAGTTTTTATTAATATATTAGTTTACCTTTATTTAAGTATACTAAAATAGCTATAAAAGGTAATTATAATAAATAAAGGCTAAATTAGTATATAGGCTTATAATTAAGTAATCTTTAAATATAGTTATTTTTACTATATAATTTAGTATTTATTTTATTTTTATATATTAATTATTAAGAGTAAGAAATACTATATAATTTATTATATATAAGTTAGAGGGTTCTTATTAATGCTTTTATATATTATAGATTTATATTATTAAGTAAAAAGCCCTGTAATCTCTATCTCCCAGGGTCGCTTACAGGTATAGTTAACTGACTCCCTGGGTATAACCGCCTAGACGACATTAACGTCGACTGCTATACCTCGTTCATAATCAATAGATGTGGTCTGGAAACAACGGCCCAGGCATGATCGACAGTTTCGCTTTCTGCGAGTCATATCGACTGCTGCGAGAATTTTGACATGACGGCAAAGATGAAGGCCGACGGAGGTACGCCTCAAAGGATATCATGTCCCGCCAGGCGAGGGAATTATCCGTATGGGCAGCATAAATAAGCTTCCAGGACCTGACAGGCAAGTCCTGCTCTTTCGCAGGCCGGCCCCGTTGCCGTGCCCCCATTGTGGGACGGAAACACCGTAGCTGCCGCGAGAGTCATCTCCGTGCCGCAGGCGTTCAAATATTGGAAGTATTTTTGTTTCGTCCAGGAGAGTTTCGCAGGGCAGGGCAGGGCAGGGCAGGGCAGGGCAGACAGGGCAGAGTAAGACAGGGCATGGCTCATTCAACCGACCAGGGCGGGTCGCATCTGAGTCCAATGACATGTTAGCGAAAAAGTGCCGAAGAGACCCACCGGCTAAGCGCGTGCAGGGGAGATTCGGGATACCCAGACGGTCGGGGATTGAGGACTAGTTCAGTCGGAACCTACGAGTGCGGTAATCGGCTGGTGTGATACCTACAGAGTCCTCCAATCTCGAAGGCCGTCGAGGACGCGATCTGATACTCGTCCGGTGGATCAGGTGATACCAAGGGTCAATCAAGTGCGGACGGTAATACTGTAATTATAATCGGGAGCCCCAACAAGCCGGCCACGCCTTACCGGCGGGAGACGAAAGCAGGTACAGGGTTCCGCGTGGAGAAAGGAGCAATCTTGATCACGATCAGGGGGCCCCTGAAGGTGCATAATTGGGTGCAACGTCAAATAAACCAGAGCATTGAGCAATCGGCCAGACGCCAATGAAAATCTCCAGTGGGTGCGTGCCCCCTTTTTTTCCTAAATGCAAACGCCGTCACAGTGGGCACACCTCTGATACTGTACACAGATCAGACTATTCAGGCAGTTAGTTGGTGGGTGTGGTGTGGGTGGGCGAGTGAGCGAAACACCAACGCCAGCAGTGCGCCGACTCGTCGCCCCCCAACTCGCCCAACTCTGGGGAGGCTCTGCGCTCCATTCCGGGACGGCTTCCTGTGGCATCCCTTGAGGGTCGATACCACACTCTTTGGCCCCCGGTCTGAATGGCACAGACGGCCTGAACCACAGAAAAACATCCTGGCAGATCTTGATGGCCTCTGCTCAAAGTGCATGACCGCATTGGGCCGAGATCTTGGGCTACATCGACCTCTCTTCTCCCATCTTGGTTGGCATCTGACCTGTCTACAAAGTCTGTGTCTACTATAGGTTGGCAAGAGAGTGACTTGTGCATGCCACGGCTGAGAGTCGGCGGGTCGTGTATCGCCTATTAAGCATGCTTCTCCTCCTTCACATGTTCCCACCTTGTCTCGGTCAGCTTAGCTGGGAGGCTATAGCCGAGCCCATCATTAGGAGGGATTGGAGAGCGGCCCGGGTGGGCGAGACATGGTCTGGACGGGCGCAGTCGCGATGATGAGCTGCCGCATTAGGGAAGACAATCTCATTGTCCGGCTCCGGGCCCAGCTGAAGACGCAGGCCGCAAGGAGAGAGGGCAGGACAGAGCGAGATTGATGATGCATTTAGGCGGTCTTATGCCATGTTGTATGCCTGCCCTATACAGTATGCTCTGCTGTACCCAGCTAAGTCATCAATGCGGCCCCATTACGCTGCCCAGCTCTCTGGTACCTGGGCTAACCACTTGCCGCTTCTTCTTATCAACCAGGTATCTGCCGTACTGCCGTGGCACATATCATGTACTGTGGTATATCGATTAACTGGCTACCTGCCTACCTGCCAACCTAACTGGACGTACCCACCTACCGCGATACTTGTGTGTTGAATCTTGGCCCGGATCGGGACATGCTTTTCTGGTCAAGCGCTGCGCAGGTCGCTTGTTATAGCCCCAACTCCACTGCAGTCACTTTGTCCTGGTCCCCTCTCGTCCCTCCCAGTCATGGTTCTGGTCCCTCCTGGTCCCTGCCCCCCGGCCCCGGCTCTGGCTGCAATGCAAGTTGCACCTGCAGAGCCAATTTACCGTGGTGCACGCTCTTGCTCCTCTCGCAACTCAATCCTAGCTCGCTTCCTGGCCCTCAACCAGACTTTCGTATCTCTCTCTCTCTCCCTCCCTCTCTCTGGTGTGCCTTTTGTCCCTCTGCGTCCAATCCCTCCCACCTTTTCGCCCTGCTGTGGTGCATACACGCACTGGTACCACGTCCACTCGCTCGCTTTCCACCAATTGGCACCTGCTCGGATCTGACCGCGACACCAAAACAAAACTCGGGACAAACCCATCTAAGCCCAACTACCTCGTCCAAACCTCTTGGAGCCAGGATCGACGCTCGAGAACCGCTTGCTTGCCATCGCACCCCGGCCCGTCCAGCTCCTTCTTTCTCTTTGTGTCTTGGAAGCGCGCACCTCGTGTTTCCTTGGCCCTCCACCGAGTCTATTTCTTTTCAACTGTAACGCCAGAAATTACCGAACTCTCACTCACACGCACATACTCGGCCGTTGCTCTGCACACGTCCCCCGTGCCCTCTCTCCTTGATACCCGCTGCGACGTCCAACCCGCAACCTTCGCCCTCGACCATACGCCGGCCTAACTCAGCGTGCTGCTCACACAACCGGCTGGATATCACCACCACCATTGGTGCCCTTCTTGATTAGACCAGAGTCGCTCGCTCCTATAGACTATCGCCTCCCGGCTCCCCATCACACACGCCCATGACATAGGCACGACCACCATTCGGCCCCGGGGAACTGCAGTAAGCCTTCCGAGGCAGGGCCTGCCCGTCGTGGCCTCAACCCTCCTCGACCTTGGCCCCGCCGGTTGCATGCAACTGTGTTTCTGGGGAACCGCCCTACCGCCCCGAACATTGCCAAAATGGCCGCTACCATGGGATCGCGACCTGGCTCGACAGGATCCGCGCCTGCTCATCACCCATCTCTGCCCGCCTCCCCGACTCTTACTAACCCGGACATGATCTTGCCCGACTACCCCGACTACGACCGGTCTCCTTCGCCTGTTCGCCTCGACTCAAACCGTCCTCAGTCGCCTCTGACCATGTGGAGGAACGCCCAGGCCGCCGGTGCACCAAACGACCACAACATCAACAACATGCTGTACAACCAACAGTTCACCGGTTTTGCCTCTGCCGCCCCTGCAACGCCCATCATCTACGGGAACGGGACAATGCTCTCAGACATCGGCGAGGTCACCGAGGCCGAGAGCACCCCCGGGAAGCCGTCACCTCCTCGGCACATTCCTGTCCGGGTCTCACCTTACGGGGACAGTGAGAGCGATGCTGCCCTGCGATCCTCTCCGACCATGGGCCAGCGTGAGAGTATGTCAGCTATCAAGAAGAAGGCAAAGGAACAGGCCGCTGCTCAACGAGATCGGCGCTCCTCGACCGGCAGCGACAGCACAGTCACCGACCACCATGACCAGGCCAACCTATTTGCAGACTTTAGTGACGCTGTAAGTGTGGGAGGCGACAGCGTGTTCCAGGGTGACGATGAGGAGAGTATGGCCAGTTCCTATGTCGAGGAATCGGACGTTACTGGCGCGTCAGATGCGCCGGGCGGTGTTCCAGTGAGCCTCTCTTATGAGAGCAGGCAAAAGTACTCGACCGCCCAGCTGAGCAGGAGAGCCGAGCACATTCTTGCTAATGCCAAGAGGAGATTGACGGTGAGTTGAGAGCCGAACAGCCCCCAGACAAGCGATCCCACAGCTCTAACTCGCCGTGTGAAGACTATGGAGGACAACCTCACAAGGGCTCGAACCTCACTAGCCGTTGCGACCTACTCGTCTGGTTCAAATGCTTCAACCCCATCTCCGCCAATAGCACGGGCGACATCAGCACTCTACATGTCGACAACAGCATCTCCATCATCACCCGCTTTCTCAAATCACAGCAGAAAGGGCAGCGATAATTCCCTGCGGATCGGATTGCCTATCAAGGTCTATCCGCAGAGGTCATCAAGTGTTATCGGAGTACCCGGTGCTAGGCAGCCGCTGACCGGTTCTAAGAGTGCGGACCAGCTGAACGGCCAGTACAAGAGGGCGTCGTATATAGTGCGCGAGGCACAAGTCCAACTCGAGCCGCTCAGCGAAGATGAGACATCGCAACTATCGAGCCGGGCCCAACTCGACACAACGTACAGGCATTCGTCGATCACGAGTTCGACATTCGGAAGTGGCAATGAGCGAGGTCTCGCCCGGTCCGCCTCGGTAACGCAGATGAGAGACATCAAGGACCAAGTGAACGACCTCAAGGGCAAGATCTCCAGCTTGCGGGAGCAAGCACGAGCTGACAGCCTCAAGAGGAGGAGCATTCAGAGCTTACGCACGCCTAGTCCCTTTACCTACTCTCGGATTGGCCAGTGGGCTGGGGCGTCAGACTCGACAGTGGGCTCTGATAGCAGATCAGACGCTGACCCTGATAAGCTGGGCCATTCAAGCGACGAAACCGCGAGCGTCGGCAAGGACAGTGCCGTAAATGTCGGCGAGATAGGTGACGATGGTGGAAGTGTATACAGCGTCGAGAACGTTCATCATGGCCAAGTCGGACAATTGGACCGCGACAGCGAAGCCGCACTCCGGGCGGACGGCTTTGTGAATGTGGAGGACGACGACGACATGTTTACCGAGAACGGCGATATAGACGAGGACGAGCTGGAGGAAGTTTTCGACAGTGTAAGCGAAGGCGGGGACTCGCTGTACCATGAGGCTGTGCAGCACCAGGTCTCACACGAGGACCGAGAGGATGCCTTTGATTACGAGCATTTCTTCCTTCACAGCGCCATGGGGACGATCAGTCAGCGGATGGCCATGGCCCGCCGCGACAGCAACGCTAGCTACACCTCAGAATCTTCGGTCGAGACAACCAGGGGCCCGGTCACGGAGAATCAACAGAAGAGGCCACAGCATTCCAGGCGAGGCAGCGAGGCATCGATCTCGAGTGTCGAATCTTTCGCGACCGCCGAAGAGGCCCTCTCAAGCAGGCAGAGCATGGACAGCAGCAGGAATGCTGACACCTTGGACGACTTGCCAGAGGAGTCCAGCACCCCCAGCAGCCCCAGCACACCTTCTACGGAGACAATGGACAGCCCGCGGACGGAAAAGCGCGCGACAGTCACTGGGATCGCCTCGCCTCTGTACGGAATTTCCGGCCGACCCAGTCCGGAAGGGCAAACAAGGCGAGAGGTCATGTACTCGACAATCCGTCGGCCGATGAGCTCAAGCGCAGCGACAAAGACACACCGGCCGTCCGTGTCCTCGTTCGACTCCACCGGTACGACACGGAGCTTCCCCCTGGTCAACAGGGGTAGCAAGACGTCCAGCAGCACAGGAATGCTCACCCCCGAGGGCGGGTCCCCGGACCAGGCAGTGAGGTCGATCACAACTTCGATCATGAGCGACACGACCGCGGCCTGCCAGGAGATGCAGAACGGTGACATGGCCAAGAACGACGCCCCCGCACACGGCGGGCACAAGCACAACATCAGCGTGCATAGCATCAGCAGCACGGCAAGCCTCATGCAGGAGAACGGTGCGACGGCCGGGATCGAGACCCTGCCCCGAGACGATCAGTTCCTCGTCGAGCGGACGGTGGCAAGCCTCGGCCGATGCGTCCTCGGCCTGACGGAGAGCGGCCGGGCCAGCGTAGAGGGCCGGATGTACAGGAGGAGGATCGACGCTGCGAGGAGGATCCTCGAGGGCATGGATCAGTCGTGATCTGCTCCACCTTACCGCTAGATTGAGCTTGCTCGATCACTGTATTGCTGATGGCTTTCGCTACTCTCTGTCACTCCCCACGACTGCCATCTGACCCGGCGCCAGGGATAAGGCGTGGTAGCTTTCATTCACTCAGCCTGGCTTTCTACACAAGACTTTACATGTCCTTCTCTTTTCTTGAATCAGCGGTGCCCCTTCCCTTACTTGTTTGTACACACTACTGTTTGTTGGGGGGCTGGGAGGACAGGATGGTGAGGACAGGCTCTGAAGGGTATTTTCAATCTGGGAGGCAGGCGGGACAGGAACAAAGACGAAAACGGTCCCCTGGGTCTGGGTTTCCGAGGCCTACTTACACCTGTTGATTGGCCAAATGGGCTTGCACAGGATTTGATACCCCTCTTTTCTTCTTTTCTTTTTCTTCTTATTCTTTGAACATACCAGGCTGAGGTGGACTCTTGTATCTAAACGTGAGCTCGACCCGACGAGGTTGTTTCATGACGGCTAGGTAGCGACTGTACATGGCTTCTAGAAAGAGGACGGAAAAAGTAATGTCTTATGATATGAATCAGTTCAAAACGGGATATATGTTCCCGTCAGAGGAATCTTCTAGCCTTTGAATTTTATGCGAAGTGCAGAACTAGAACAGATACAACCCCGTGTGTCCAGCGGGTGGCCCACCAGAGCAGTCCACAAGTTGAAGGAAATTCGGTTCGAGAAGCTTTCACGTCCCTCGCTCTATTTCAGACAAAAACGCGCAACACTAGACTACGATTAAAGAGCAGGTGCTATAATGTATCCGCCGTCCCGTCCGTGAAGACGGGTTCCCTGTATGCGTCCAGCAGGGATCAGCAGCGAGAAAGCGCTAGAAGTACAGCACAATGAGATCTTCGGCCTGTGATAGCGTCTGGCCCGTGCACACGCCCCAGCAAGAAAGCGCGTAACCCCTGCCGCTGGCGGGTGCTTCCAGTGGACAATTGAACATCTGGACCCCGTGAGTCGCGCCGCCCCATACACATGCTTGCTTGCTGCTGCACCAACAACACATCACAAATCCGCAAAAGCTCACTCGCTTCAGCAAAAAAACATTCACATTTGCCGGAAATTCACACCGCGGCTGACGCCTTTGTTTTCGCCTCGTGTGTTTCTGCCATTTGCATCATACTCGCTTTGAAACCACAGGGCAGCCAGCCCACAGGCTATTGCAGAGGAAACGACAACAAAAGACACGGTTCTAACCCGCAGACCGACAGACGGATACGGTTGGATGATAGCCAGCGATGGACGGCGGAGATAATTTCCAAGACACGCTCTGGCAAAACCTGAACTTTGCCCGCGAAGGTATGCGACTCCTGAACTATTTCCTAATGGTCTTACGTATACACGCGCAAAAGACCTCCCCCAGAACGCCACATCACGCCCCCCGTTCCAACACCACAACACCCCAGCCAGGATAAACAGGCCACATCTCACTCGACCTTGTTCCACACCGAGACACCAGCTGACCAAAAACCTCTTCCAACAAACAGCCCTCTTCTCCCAGCATACCAGCGCCTTCCTAAACCAGCACGTCCTCAGCCCCTCGTCCCCGTTCCAGACCCTCCGCCGCCAGTTCGCAGACCTCCTCTCGACCCTCTACAACGAGGTCATGACCCCCGTGCTGCGGCCGGTGCTCGACCGCGCCGCGCAGGCCCTCATCAACTCGCCCGACGTCGTCGTCCTCGCCGCCGCGGTCCTGGTGCTGCTCCTCGCGCTGCAGGTCCTCCTGTGGGTGCGCCGCGTGGTCGCGTGGTTCACGGCGCTGGTGCTGCGGCTCGTCTTCTGGTCGTGCGTCGCCGCCGTGGTGGCGGCGGTGTGGCAGCGGGGGCCCGACCAGGCCGCGAGGGACATGGCTGCGTTTGTCGGGATGGTCAGTGGCTATGCGACGTTGTTGTTCCGGTATACGAGGGACGTCTGGCTTAGGGAGTATGAGAGGTACGAGGCGCAGCAGAGCCAGGGGGGTAGGGTTGGGCAGGAGTACCTCCACAACACGGCGGCTCGCGGTGGGTATTGAGGAGGGTGGGGCTATGGACGGATGAATCTACGCGAGAGGTGGTAGCTGGTGGAGGTGGGAAGCTTGAGGAATCTGCACGGGTGGTGAGCGTGATGCTATCTACACGGTGTGTTGGTGTTCGGCGTCGAGCAGGCACCGCTCTTTTGACATGATTGTACCGATGATTGCATGACGGACAGAACGACTGCATGAATGGGTTTATGGGCACCTGGCGCGATTCGGGATTTCACCTCTGCGTATTTCTGGGGGCAGCGTTGTGTATATGGATCTGGAATAGCATTCATGATGATTTGAGATACCACAACTCCGGCGCTATGCAAGTAATAAAATCCGAGATGACTGCGAAGCTTGCCTGCCTTGCTCCACACGTCCATTTTCTCCCTTAGAACCCACAGAAAAGAAAGACTTAGGATGACTACCCGGAATTCTACTCCTCGGGCTCATCCTCAAACTCCTCGTCCTTCAGCTCCTTGGGCTCCTGCGCCTCGTGGTACTGTATAACGTCGTCGATGTAGCTGAGGATGGCGCCGACGCTCTCCTCATCCGACGAGTCGAGCTTGAGGTAGTTGACCATGCTGAAGCTGTCGATCAGGTTTGCAACGGCCCTGTTCAGCCTCTTGAAGCTCGTGCCGCGCATGACGGCGCCCCTCTCGGCCGGGTCTCCATATTCCTCTTCTGCCTCCGCTTCCTCCTCGGCCTCCCCGCCGCCGATGGTGTTGCGGCGGACCTGCTCGGCGGGATCGTCGTCCAGCAGCGTTGCGTCCGGGGTGATGAACCTCTTGATGTCGCGCTTGCGCACCTGGCCCTTGACCAGGTCCATCTTGGACAGGATGTTGAGATGGGGGATCTCGAGCAGGATCATGGCGCTCATTGCGCTGAGCGTGCCCGAGAAGAACTTCGCGCGGTCGACGACAAAGGTGGCCTCGAGCAGGTAGGCGGCGCACAGGCGGATGTCGAGGGCGCCGGGCTGGCTGAGGAAGCGCACGAGGGCGGGCAGGATGGGGATGTGGGTATACAGCTCGATCTGGCCGGGCATATCGATGATGATCAGGTAGTCCTCGGTCAGGCCGTCGAGGGACTCTGTCAGGAAGTCGAGGTTGTCCATGAGGAACTCGAAGCAGTAGACCAGCCCACCGTTGGGGCCCAGGCCCATCTCCTCCATCACGTCCTCGAGCGAGATCAGGTCCTTGATGTCGAGGTCGGGCTGGTGGTCAAAGGACTCGGCGGCTGGGTCGAGGTTGACGTAGAAGCAGGATCGGCGGTTGAGTTGGAGATTGGTTATGAGGGCTGAGCAGAATGTGGACTGCGGCGCTCTTTCTCGTCAGTCATCGTGCATCACGTTGCGATGTAGATGCGTGAAGGTGAGGGACCAGGATGCCGCGAGGCTGAACGCACCTTGCCCGCCCCTGCTGGGCCCATGACCATGACACCGTATTTACTCATCTTGGCTGTGAGCGAGGGTGCCCTCGAAAGCGACTGGAGTTGTGCGTTGAAGAGAAGTCGGTCGAGAAGGTCAGGTTGGTGAGCGACGTGCACGCATTGCTCTGAGTCCTAGAATTTTCGCCCGTCTCTCCGAACTGACGGGGATGTTCCCCCACTACGAGGGGCAGCTTCAGCCTGGGAAGGTTCGGTTCTTTATCTTATCAGTTCCCCACAGCAACTGGGGTGCAGATCTTCATCCTGTCTGACTCTGCCCTCCCCTCCTCGGACTCGGCGAAGTCTCCCTCACTAGAGCAGTCTGTTGCCATCTAGTAGACTCTGACAGGAAGCGATGGTCAACTAGTGTCAATGGAGGCATGACGATTTCGCCCAGCTTGATAGGGGGCTTCTAAGCTTAAAAATATGGCTGTACTACACGGAGGAGGCCTGGATGCTCTTCCGGAGTTTCTCTAGTCAGGGACCGGCTCACTCACTCGGTGTCATAATCCAAGTGCGCCCCGGGGCCATGTCAGCACATGTGCGTGATGACAGCTTATCATTGGCATTGGCAAGAGCTCGCCTCCGCCTGTCAGGGACTGCGTGTGTCCTCTGCGAACTCCCGAGTCGCCCGAGTCGTGGGTGGTGGGCACGCCGGGGTCTGGGCGCGGGCATCTTTTTCCTGTGGCCGCCGGTCGTGCGGTTGCGCTGCTCCTGCAGATGCGACTGCCAGAAATACAATCGCGCAATCGATGGGCTGAGATCATTGCTGCTCATTGAGCCCGTTGAGCCGCGGGTAGACGGTACTAGAAAACTCGGCAAGTGAAATGGTCCTCAACATGTAGCCATGACCTCTTGTTACCGGGTGGGGGCGCACACCCTGCGGCTTCCCCTCCTCGGACGGTTGATGTAAGGTCCTTGACTATTGCAAGGGTCCCTTCCAGCAAACAGACTAGTCGTGCCTTTCCAGTTTCCCCTCCAGCCCTCCCAAAAAGTTTCGGGCCCCGACTGTCGGCTCCTTCTTCTGACGAGCAAGCCCAGGTCGCAGTTTTACCTAACACACCGACTCAATAAAGTCTCGTCCCATCCCCAGGCCTCAATCCTCCATTCTCCTCCTCCCCAGACTTCTTCTCCCGTAGACGTTTCGATTTGTTGTGTCTCCCTTGGGTTTCCCGTCTCTTAGTCGTTTCCTCCCTCAACTCACACGCCCGTCTAGATTGTCTACAGGTAAGCCATCCGCCGTCGCCAGCACGCAATCTTTAGCTTCATTTTGCCTGTCTCATCTCATTCCCCGAGGGAGCGATCCGTCCCATCCATTTCACCCTCCCTACCCCGCCATCTCAGTGCGGGCTGAATTTTCCTCCTCAGCTCAAAAACCTGTCCACATCAACTGCCCTTCCCCCCAACCTCAGTCTCGAGGAACTTTTATCCCGCAACACCCTGTTCGGCACAAGGTTCTCCCACACATACAGTCATATCATACATGAGACTAACTCTCGCTCACTAGATCTTTTCTTCTTTCCTTCCCCTTCACACCCATCACCACCCCACACACCATCACAATGGCTGCCAACGGAGTCAACGGCCATGCCGCCCACCCTACGGGCACCTTCCTCTTCACCTCCGAGTCTGTCGGTGAGGGTCACCCCGACAAGATCGCTGATCAGGTCTCGGATGCCATCCTGGACGCCTGTCTGGCTGAGGACCCTCTGTCCAAGGTCGCCTGTGAGACCGCCACCAAGACCGGCATGATCATGGTGTTCGGTGAGATCACCACCAAGGCCAACCTCGACTACCAGAAGGTGGTCCGTAACGCCATCAAGGACATTGGCTACGACGACTCCGCCAAGGGCTTCGACTACAAGACCCTCAACCTGCTGGTCGCCATCGAGCAGCAGTCTCCCGACATCGCCCAGGGTCTGCACTACGAGAAGGCCCTTGAGGAGCTCGGTGCCGGTGACCAGGGTATCATGTTCGGCTATGCCACCGACGAGACCCCCGAGCTGCACCCCCTCAGCCACCTGCTCGCCCACAAGCTCAACTCTGCCCTGTCTGTTGCCCGCCGTGACGGCTCCCTGCCATGGCTCCGACCAGACACCAAGACCCAAGTCACCGTGGAGTACCAGCACGACAACGGTGCCGTCATCCCCAAGAGGGTCGACACCGTCGTCATCTCCACCCAGCACTCCGAGGACATCACCACAGAGCAGCTCCGCAAGGAGATCACAGAAAAGATCGTCAAGAAGGTCATCCCCGCGAACCTTCTTGACGATAAGACCGTCTACCACGTAAGCTTCAACTGATGTTCCTTCCCTAAGAACTAGACGCTAACAGCCCAACAGATCCAGCCATCTGGCCTCTTCATCATCGGTGGTCCCCAGGGTGACGCCGGTCTGACTGGTCGTAAGATCATTGTCGACACCTACGGTGGCTGGGGTGCCCACGGTGGTGGTGCCTTCTCCGGCAAGGACTTCTCCAAGGTCGACCGTTCCGCCGCCTACCTGGCCCGCTGGGTCGCCAAGTCCCTGGTCGCCGCCGGCCTTGCCCGCCGTGCCCTGGTCCAGCTGTCCTACGCTATCGGTGTCGCTGAGCCCCTCTCCGTCTTCGTCGACACCTACGGCACCTCCTCCAAGACCTCTGATGAGCTCGTCGCGATCATCCGCAAGAACTTCGACATGCGCCCTGGTGTCATCGTCAAGGAGCTCGACCTGGCCCGTCCCATTTACCTGCAGACGGCCAAGAATGGCCACTTCGGTACCAACCAGGACTTCAACTGGGAGAAGCCCAAGACTCTTCAATTTTAGAGCAGCAAGTGCCTTACAGAAACGTAAAGTACACAAACGTTTATACTAATCACATTCTGGGTCAATAACTGGCGTACGGTTTTCAACAACAACAACATGGAATATGGGTAGCTAAAAAGCGCGTGGGGCGGAAGGCGTCTTTCAACACAAGGCATGCAAGATACCCATTCAACGGGGCATTTAGGTCGGAGTTTTGCTAGATCCGCTCAACGAAGCGGCAATTGAATATGATCGAGTTGTGATCTGTATATTGGTCGTCTGCCACGTGACTGTACCTACAAGAATAACCTGATATGGGACAGCCTCGATTATCCAATGGGATACTTTCCTGTTAGGTGACCCCGTGTGGGAGATGGTATTGTGGGAGACCTTCTTGTGGGGGACTCTACTATGGGACACCCTCCTCCCTCCTCTGGGAGAACCTACTTTGGGATACTCTCCCCTAGGACACCCTCCTGTGGGACACCCTCCTATGGGACATCCTCCTATGGGACACCCTCCTATGGGACACTCTCCTACCTCGTGTGGGAGACCCTCCTCTAGGACTTCCAACTATGGGACTCCCGACTCCCTCCTGTGGGAGACCTTCCTGTGGGAAACCCTCCTGTGGGACTCTCTACTACCTCATGTGGGAAACCCTCCTCTGGGTTAACGTCCTACGGTAGAATGTCCTGTGGGATAATGTCCCGTGGGACATCGTCTTACCTTACACAGGACTTACTTGTGGGATATCCTCCCATGTGACATTCTGGTTTTCGTGGAACCGGGGACACAAGGAAAGGAGCAGGCACTGTTGGTTACACCATCCCAAACGGGCATTCAATAAGGCTGCCTAGCGTTACGCAATGGCCCGCTTCCATCAGTACAATGGGACAACAATAGTAAGTGTATTTCTCCCTTCCACAAACAATCCCAGCCTCAGCCTATTCACCTCCATTTGCATCCCCGGCCCACCAGAAATTGTTCCGATCGTATCTGAGAAGTCTCACTTGAAATCCCACCCTGCCTGCGGTGATTGGCCCTGCCGTCCCATGCCACCAACTTGCACCCATGCTTTGCCACCCCTCTGGCGCATCATCAGGGCCACTACAATGTCTTCCGGCATGACCGTGCTCGCTATTGTGCTTGAATTGACCTGTTGGAGGTTTGAATAAGAGCGTAGGTCGCGTGGGTATTCACTCTCTTTCTGTCCCGTCTATCCTTGAGATAAAACCCATCTGCCTGTCTCTGCTGCGAGTTACTTTGCTGTTCTGGTGCTCTTCCATTCGCAAGAGATATCCTTACTCCATTCAACTCTTAATACACACAGGCGGAAAAAAGCTGGTGGAAAGACTACGACATGGCCCAACCATCCAGTCAAGCTTCTCCTGACCCATTGACCGGTCTTCCAAAGGAGGAAGCATCACACAGTGCCCCTTCTCCCCCTCCAGCATACTTTCCCCCAGCCCGTCATCTGCGACAACAGGCAGCAGCGCAGCGTGTCGCAGACGATCCCTCCCGTCCCATAAGCGCCGCCCAGTTCCTTCATCTGCGCAACATGAACAACGCAAGCCACGACAACCGCGAGTACTTCAACCTCAACCACCCGCACGACGATGATGCCGACGACGACGACCGCAGCCCCATCGAGCTGCGCATCACCACCACGGTGCAGGTCGAGGGCGACAACAACGCCATCCTGCTGACGGCCACGCCCGCGGAACACGCCAAGGTCATCACCGAGGCGGTCACCGCCACCGTGCGCCAGGCGAGCGGCCTGAACGGTGGCATCCCGATGATCGATGAAGAAGGCAGACCGAGGCCGTTCAGGATCTCTGTCTCGGCGGGCATGAACATCGAGGGTTCTGGAAACGTGCTGGGCAATGCGGACCATGTCATGCGGTTCCTCGGGAAGCGCAAGCGGGATGATGGAGCCGGAGATGGGGACGGGGCGGTCGCTGCTAAGGGGAGCGACGGCGCTGCTGCTCCTCCACCCTCGAGGCGCCCACGGAGGTCCAGCTTTTGATCATGCGGTATGCATCTCGACTGTCATGACTACGGGGTGGTCATCTTTGGAATGGGCTGGGAATTACGAGGATGAACTTGGCGTTTGGACAGAGACTACGAAGCCTTAAAATAAAGTGGCAACTCATCGTGGTTTTGGCCGTTCAGATCGGCTCCAGGACTACAACTTCGTCGACAAGTACATACTTTGGGAGAGAGGGTGTTGGGGGTAGTCTTCTGGACAGGGGACGACTGGTTGTGTGGTTGAAACGAGGCATGCTCAAAATATGGCAATGAATTGAACATTGATGCAGGCGAAGACCTGTTCAATGTAATCCGTGAAATCAAATATGAGCTCCTAGATTCAATACTGCACAATCATTCAGGTGTGATATGTTGCTTTTGCGAGACGTTGATGAACGGGCGATGAGTGAGCCCCACTGAGCTCGTTTCCACGAAATGAACACAAGCGAGCCCCTGGACTCATTCAGAGCACTCAAAACTCATGTTCAGTCATCCTCTGCAAACCAATTCCATACGATTAATTCTATCCGAGTAGGAATTCAAAGAATCCTGTAAAGCAAGTCCTATCAAGCCCAGCCAAGAAAAGCAGAGGCTGGCAAAGAGGGCGCACACACGAAGCTTGGCCGCCCGAGAAACCATGTCAACAGCCCCCTCTCAGCCGCAACAGCCATGGTCTCCCTAAAAGCCCCAAAACACACAGGCCGCAGCAGCCGCTCCCGGTCACCTCAACCCGGCACGGAGATGGCCTCGCTCACGATACGCAACGTCACCGCCAAACCGCTCGAGCTCGTGCTCGCGGAGCGCTTCGAAAGTGATGCTCCCGCGCACGGCGGCGGCGGCTTCTCCCGCATCACGGGGCTCTTCAGCAGCAACGCCACTACGCCGGCGCTGTTCGTCATCAAGGACGGCCAGGAGCCCAGCGAGCTCCTTGACGTCGCGGGGTTTGGTGTCGTGGGGGCATTCGAGACGAAGGTCACGGACATCCGGGCCCCGGAGCCTGGGAGGTCCGTCCTGCGCCTGACGTTCCGGGCCGCGGGCGCACCGCACAAGTACGTCGTGGACTGCCCAACCCCCGGGGCGCGGTCCGTGGTGATGAAGACGGTGAAGGAGGGCGAGGGCGAGGGCGACGACGCAACGCCACCTCTGGAGCTGACGACGGTGTACACCCCGTCCGAGCACCACCTCTCCATCATGAGCTCAGCCAACCTGTCGCGGTGGATGCACGAGCTGGCCGACGGGTGGCCGCTGTCGGCGCTGTCCGTGCCTGGGACGCACAACAGCCCTACGTACCACGTCGCGCTCCCCTCGGTGCGGTGCCAGGCGGTGGGCGTGCGCGAGCAGCTGGACAACGGGGTGCGGTTCCTGGACATACGTGTGTCCGCGTCAAGGGGGGAGGGCAACGACAGCCTCGCCCTCGTGCACAGCGTGTTCCCCGTCTCGCTTGGGGGCGGCAGGAATCTCGCGGGCCTGCTGGACGAGCTGTACGCGTTCCTGGACGATAACCCGTCCGAGGCGCTCATCGTCAGCCTCAAGAGGGAGGGCACGGGCCGCGGGACGGACCAGGACCTGTCGCAGCACCTGTTCCGGCGGTACTGCGGCGGCGGCGGTGCCAAGGGGGATGATGGTGATGACAAGAACGACGGCAAGGAGGAGGCGAACGGGAATAACAAGGACGACCTGTCGCGGCGCTGGTTCACGGAGCCGAGGATCCCGTCGCTGGGCGAGGCGAGGGGCAAGATCGTGCTGGTGCGGCGGTTCAACAACCACGACGCGCTGCAGGCCGAGCACGGCGGGCGCGGCTGGGGCATCGACGCGTCGGCGTGGCCCGACAACTGCGCCGACGGCACCGTGGACAGCGGGCTCGTCCGCGTCCAGGACTTCTACGAGGTCGGCAAGAGCTCTGGCATCGAGAAGAAGGCCGAGCTGGCCCGGTCGCAGCTCGAGAGGGCGGGACAGCAGGTGTATGCCATTTCCTCGGGGCCAGGAGATGGTGGTGCTGCGCCGCCGCCGCCGCCGCTGTTTATCAACTTCCTGACCGCGAGCAATTTCTTCAATGCCAGCTGCTGGCCGGAGAAGATTGCCGCCAAGGTGAACCCTTCGATCGTCGAATACCTTTGTGTGAGGCACGCAGAGAAGGGCAAAGGGCCGGCCCAGCTGGAAGTCGGTGACGCGGGCACAGGCATCGTTGTTACTGACTGGGTAGGTCACGATGGCGACTGGGACTTGTTAAGGTGCATTGTGGCGTGGAATGCGAGGTTACAGCTCAAGGAATAGACATGGATGGGACGATACGGTCACATGAATACACCGGGCATGTCACGGAAGAATACGGTACATGACATTTCAGTAATAATGTAATATTCATCAAGACTAATAGATAGAAGTAGACTCCCTGGCCATAGGGTTAAAGAAACCTGCTGGAGACGCATTGTCAGCGAGAATTCAATACACTTGTGGTGTAAAATTCGATATGACCATGGCCTGCTCAGTTCTCCAAGGTGATAGATAAGGTAAAATTGATTGCGTCGTCACGTAGAACTCAGTGGCAAAATAGCAAGGTAATCATCAGAAAGGCCGGGCCGAGTCGAGTAGAGAAAGTAACTCACCAGATAAGGAGTGCGGCTGGACTCTACGTGGGATGTGTTTACCTGCCGTTGGCGACTTGTCAGCTTGAGGATCACCTCGAATGCGAAACTTGCTCGACAAAGGCAAACAGCTGTCAGTCTGTAGGAGATTGTTAGCTTGCGGTCCCGTTGAATGCTGCGTGTAGTCGACATACCTCATTAAATCAGATTTTGTTTAGTGTTCATCTCCGGCCAAAGGCACGGATCAAACAGTGTGAATAATGTTCATCATTTGCTGTACAGGAAGTCTGCGGAACAAGTGCGAGAATCAAATTACCTGTTGTCCTCAGAGTTAGCTTGACAGCCCGACAACAGACATGCCGTGACGGCGACAATAACGCGCTTCGCGATAGCAAGATCAGGTGACGAATTCTCAACAAGGTGACCCGCGCGAACCCGCCTCACAAGGTGTACAGCCCTGCTTTTGACGAGACGGGCCGTCGAGCTCCGATCTGTCCGCCCGTTCGTTCAAATTTCATCATGTTGCTAGAGGAGTGGAAGAGGAGTGGGAAATGTACCTGATTGTTGACAGTCAGCAAGATGTTGCGGCAAGAGAAGAGGCAGCAGCAAGAACGATGTCAAGTGTATCCAATCAGACAAGGCTGAAACTTATAAAACATTATGTCCACATTGGTCTTCGGTTCGAGGAATCCCTGAATGTAGTGTATGCATCATGGAAGATGGGGGCAGAGTGGAAGGAGACGTTGGAACGAACCTTTTGAGTTGGATGATTACAGCGCGACCAGCGCGCACACAAGGAAAGGAAAGGAAGAGTGAGAAGGCAAGACACTAATCTGATTGTCAACACGTTAGCAATCGAGCTCGCAGAGGCTTGCCGTCGAAACAATTGTGCTGGGTGTGTTTGCTCAGGGTAATTCTAGAGTAAATTGTAGTCCCCATGGTGCTAGTAAGAATTGGATTGTTCGATGTGTGTTCGTCACAGCAGATGTTTTGAGGGGAGAGAGGGAGAAGATGTCGTACCTTGCCTGAAAGTTGAGTTCTGTGGTGGAATGAATGCGAAGGAAAGAGTGTTGCTGGTGTTTGAAGCTCTGCGAGGAAGCTTTTGTTGTAGAGGTTGGAAGAAAATTTGGGTGGAGTCGGAAAAATCTCACAGCAGAGGTGGAGCTGGTTTGGAGTGGCCTGGCGACCGAGCTGCCCAAGCGCCTCCGATGTGGCTTTGCCAGTCGGAGAGGGAGCTAACAGGTGGGGAGCTGCCACACCCCGCAATCTCAGCAACCTCAGACCAGCTGATAAGATTAAGCGCCAGATGTGGCGAAGTCGACTTGTAGATCCCGGGGTCTACCGGCAGGGGAAAGGGAGGGAGCTTATAAGTCATTGGCGGCGAGCCAGCGTTCCGTCCGCTCCCTTCCCTCCCCTTCACAGCGTCACTTTCTGTGTTGTTCTCGTCCCGAGAATACAACACATAGCGAAAACCACCAAAATGTCTCCCGCCGGAGGAGTGCTGGCCCCTGTGGTCATGCGCGCCCTCCGCAGCGCGGTTGTCAACACCACCAAGATGACGAAAGTCCTCCAGCGCAAGCTCGCCGGCGCGACCCAGCCTCTGAGCAAAGAAGTTCAGTATGTCACCGTTCGATCTACCGGCCGACAGCCTATCCACCCTACCGCCTTCCTGCGCCAGTCCAAGCGAGGCGTGCGATGGTCGTCTTCTACCACGTACAACCGTCTCAACGCTACCGTGCGCCGCTTCATCAACACCGCAGCCAACGAGCTTCGCGCCGCCCCGAGAATCGACCGCTCCGCCTTCAACAAGACAAATGTCGGACGTGCATTCTCGCAGTTCCCTGGACGGGCTCCCTTCGCCCACACACTGCGGCCCAACCTGACCGGCGGCGCGATGCCCCGGACTGCCGGCGGATACGCGATGCCCGGCTCGGGACGTGTCGGAGGCCAGCGATACTTCAGCCACGGCCCCACTTCCCAGGCCCAGGTCGTTCAGAACGTCTCTCAGGCAATGCGTGCCTTCTGGCTATCCGGCCAGCGGGCGCACTTCGACGGGCACGGCCCCAACGGCGAGAAGAGATACAAGCCTGTGACCTCGTTGCAGGAGTCTGCAAGCAGGAAGATGGCCAGCATGCCTCGCATCATGCCCGGCTCGTTCGTCGACTTCCAGATCAGCCCCACCGTCACCGCCCTGAGCCCCCTGGCTGCCGTTGCTGCCATGGCCGCTGGCTCTGACGCGAAGGCCGAGGCTGGCGCTGCCACCCTCAACGCCGATGGCTTCTTCGATGTCCTCTCCACCGACTTTGCGCGACAGCTGAAGGACCTCACAGCCGTGATGAGTGATCTCAAGCGTCTCGCAGCGCTGGGTGACCTCCCTATCACGCTAGAGAAGAACAACACCCTGCGAGTTCGGTTCCCAGGCTTGGATGCGGATACGGTGGAACGATTATGCGATGACACCGGTGTCCAGCGGGGTGTCATCAAGCAAGATCCCGAATTCGACGCCAGGTACGGCAGCCCGATGGCACTCCGGTTCCCGTACGCTCCTGATGCACACGAGGATGGGACACTCACCTCTCCTGGTGGCTCAATGAGGTCTCATTTGTCAGAAGTGTCCTCGATCGAGGAAGACGAGGCTCTGTTTGATGAGTACGTCGATGAGTACATCGAGGAGAATCCCTGGCTGTCGACCCCGGAACCAGAAGTCGAGGCCGAGGAAGGGTATGAAAGCATGTCTGACCATGTCCTGAGTTCTGCTGAGCACGTCTCTGAGGATTTCGAGGGCTTGGAGGGCATCTACCGTTTCCTGGAGGAGTGCGACAACCTCAAGGCCAGAAACAGGTTCTAGGGAGGATCTTCCTTTTGTTTTAGCGTGACTGGGGGTATTTTGACGTGTACAGATTGTAGCGGATTAGCACGATACCACACTCCTTTCCAAAGCACATACTGGCTGGCCCCGATTGAGCGGTCACAGCATAGCAATAAATTTCTTATTGTTTTGATCTCATCTGGTCCACACCACGGGTGACATGCATAGACTCGTTATGACGAATCGTAGACACCGTTTGTACTAAACAAGAGGCAGGCAAACAGAGCCGGCTCATTCTCGGAATAGTTCGCATGCATTTTCCAGTGAATGTGGCGCATTGCACGCTGTTTCTTCTCTGCAATATGCTCCCTCCATTGTAAGTGGGTTCAACGCTTGAGGATTCGCTGTCCGGCTCCTTCTCTCATCTTCTTGCATCGTGATTGGCCCCGTCTGAGGTCCACTTGCCGTATTGGGCACTAAACAAGACGTGCGCCCTCTCTCTTACATGCATTTGTGGGCCATATTAAAGGGAAAAACCCCCTCCTCCGCCTTCACTTTCTGACTGAATTTCTTCATTGTGCTCCCTAGGACCGTGGAAGTGACTACGAACTCTAGAAGACATCTCAGGACGCTTACTGGTCGCAAAGATGGCCTCCAACAACCAAGAACCACCCACGATCACTCCCCACTACTCAGAGAATCCTTCAGCCTTCCCAATGGAAGGCGGTTGCTGCTGTGGACATGTGAGGTACAGGCTTGAGCAGGCTCCGATGGCTTCTCACAACTGCCACTGCACGGCCTGCCAGCGCGAGACGGGCTCGGCCTTCTCGCCCAACATCATCATCGAGGCCTCGAACGTGACGCGCCTTGCCCCGGCGGCTCCAACGATACCCGCCTACCGCGGCGCACCAGACACGCTACCACCGGCCGGGCCCGCATCCTCTCCCGCTCCCGCTCCCGGCACCGAAAGCGAGGACGACAAACAACCCGACGGCGACCTCCTCCGCGTGCCGATCCCGTCCGAGTCCGGCGCCGGGCAGACCATCGTGCGGTGCCCCCGGTGCCTGTCCGCGGTGTGGAGCGAGTACGCGTTCGGCCCGGCCGTCAGGTTCGTCAAGAGCGGCACGCTGGACCGCGCGTGGCTGGTCGAGCCGGACCTGCACATCTACGTGCGCAGCAAGCGGCCGTTCGTGGAGATCGGCGACGGGAAGCCGCAGTTCCAGGAGTACTATGACCGCACGCAGGTCTGGCGGCCCGAGGGGCTCGAGAGGTGGGCCAAGGTCATGGTGGAGGTCCAGAAGTACTGGGCCAGTCTTAAGGAGGATAGCTGAGCGTTGGGTATGTTGTGTCTCTGGTTGTGTGTCTCTGGGTGTTTCTCTCTGGGTAAATGTCTCTGGGTGGGTGGGTGTGTGTGTGTGTGTGTGTGTGTGTGTGTGTGTGTGTGTGTGTATGTGTGTCTGGGTGTGTCTGGCCGGGTGTTGGCGCTTTAAAGACGACGCGCAAATTACAGATAGAGTCTGGTTTCGTACAGTCTATTTTGTCGAGCCGTTTGGATTCATGTAATAGAAATCACGGAATTTGTAGTCCTAGCAGACTGCCACGATCTGATCCCTCGAATTCCGTTCGCATTCTCTCTTGTCTTCTTGCGTGTGTAGCTGGCCTGGCTTTGCTCAAGTAGGCTCAAGCAAATTCAGAGACCTGGCTGACTGAGCGAGACCCTCGGCGCTCCATCAGCCTGGTGGCAGCCCTAATCCTCTGTGACAAGGCGGGGAAGCCCGCCCCTAAGACCCCCAGAGCCGATCAGTGGACCCCCATGCGAGACAATGCATTAAAACACTTGGGGTTCAGGGGCAAGGTTCAGCAGTCGTCAGCGTGATACAGGGAAATTGGGAACAGTTGTCGTCCATCAGCATAATCAGTTGCAGTCAAAATAGCATGCTTTTCATCATCCAAGCTTCTTTCATCACTAAATCGTTGCATCCTGGTTGAAGCAGCGGCTGAGCCGGTACTGACGACAGAATATACACTTAAAGAGTCCCTGACCGGATAGATCGGCGGCAGTGCTGTTGGCGATACAACTGCTACTGTCAAATAAGCGAGAGTCATCTTCAACGAGACTGAGGACTATATCATTGTTCAATTACACTCCACCATAGTGGTTTGGATTCCAGCTCATACAATGGCGCCCTCACCTATGTTTGTGGCAACAACACAGGCCGTCAGCCTGTCTGCGGCATCCAATGTGGCCGCGCAAATGATTGAGATATATCAGGGCGAGGTGAGAGCAGGAACACAATTCATGAACTACTGCAGTTGCTAACCAATATTGTCACAGGGACCATGGACCCTGGACTTCCTCCAGCTGGGCCGCTTCGTGATCCTCAGCGTCATGACAGCCCCGCCCAACTACCAGTGGCAGATCCTCCTCGAGAAGTGGTTCCCAGCTCATGCACGCACATCAAAGGCATCCGAGAACTCCAAGGATGGACGGGATGTCGAGAAGGGTGGAGTGGGCCAGGCAGAGGATGCCAACCGCAAGCCTAGACTCAACATGCGCAACACCCTGATCAAGTGGTTTATAGATTGTATGACCTTGGGCGCCCTTTTGAACACGGTGGCGTTCCTCTTTCTCATGGGAGTTATGAAGGGCCAGGAGATGGGGGAGATAGAAAAGAACCTGAGAACCGTAAGTGCCATCTCACGCCGGTCTGCTGTAGCATGACCAGCAAAGTGCGTGACCGGGTTGTGCATGCTGACACCGTACCACAGGAGACTATCCCCATCATCGTGGATTCATACAAGATTTGGCCTATTGCATCAATAGTGAGCTTCAGCTTCGTGCCCGTGGAGAAGCGTATAGTATTCCTCAGCTTCATCGGGTTTCTCTGGGGCATCTATATGAGTTTGGTGGCTGCGAAGATATGAAAAAGCATACGCGGTGGGTATGTTTGATGTGTTGGATACCACAGAAGTTAGTGGATGCACTGGTTGTGTATGATTAGGCCCAGGGGCGAGACGAATGTTGCCGCTGTCAAGTCAGATATGACTATGCCATCGAGTGTGCCATGTGAGGCGTCTTGGTCAGTTCAGTCCTTGCTAGTCTAGAGCCGGTCCGCGGCTACGGCCAGCGATCAGAGTAGTTCAGGCCGTCATGAGCTATCTGCGCACAATGAGATGACTGTCATTCTCGCAGGTGTTTTCGCTGGCCAGAAAACATGCGTCAATCTGAGATGGTCCGTCCTAGAGTCTCATCTCCCTTGATGCAGTGGCCGGCGTCTGGCCGCTGCAACAGCCCATGTGTGGTCGCGTGAGCCTAGAACTGTAATTCAAATTCAAGAACATGAATTCCGTCTCAAGGCAGCCAGATATTCCAAAGATGTCACAGGAACAAGTTAATGAGCTGGTCCAGATAGTGCAGCAGTCCGGCCTGCCTTGGATACAGGCGGCGGAGTCAGGTGACCCCACACGTGACCTCGCCCGCCAGCTCGCAGTGAGCACAATCAAAATTCTGGCGGAGCTAGCGTCTGGACGACTGGGTTCGGTTGGCCTGTCTGCGCCAGGACGTCCCACCTGCACTCTTTCTTTCCACCACCCTCAGAAGACGACCATCGCGGAAATTTCGCTTTCGATACCAGCACCCTATCGGACAGCGAAATCTTGACAATCCAGACCAAACCGCAATCATGGCTGACGCCGACTACGTACGTCTACCTCCCTTCCATGACGAACAAACGATCCCACCTCCCCGACGAGCCTGCCCACGGACAGGGTTGCGAGAAAAAATGATGACGGACGTGATGGCTGACCTCACTCGCGATGCAGGACCCCGAGGCCGCCGCTGAGCTCAAGAAGAAGAGAACCTTCCGCAAGTTCTCTTACCGTGGAATTGACCTTGACCAGTATGTGGCCAAATTCACTCCCCCCGATCGATGAACGCACGACAAAACGACAAGATGTTTTCGTCGCGACACCCATCACCACCAACCTAGAGAGCATGGAGGACCGTCAAGCACAAGAAAAAGGATGGATGACTAACAAGCCACCTCGAAAAACAGGCTCCTCGACCTCTCCTCCGACCAGCTCCGCGATGTCGTCCACGCCCGTGCCCGCAGAAGGATCAACCGTGGTCTGAAGCGCAAGCCTATGGGCCTTATTAAGAAGCTCCGCAAGGCCAAGCAGGAGGCTAAGCCCAACGAGAAGCCCGACGTTGTCAAGACTCACCTGCGTGACATGCTGGTCGTCCCCGAGATGATCGGCAGCGTCATCGGCATCTACTCCGGAAAGGAGTTCAACCAGGTCGAGATCAAGCCCGAGATGGTCGGCCACTACCTGGCTGAGTTCTCTATCTCTTAGTATGTGTCACCCGGCATCATTTCAGACGCCCTGTCTATCGAGACGGGCGCCTTTTGCACACACACTTTGCTAACAACAACTTTAGCCGCCCTGTCAAGCACGGTCGTCCCGGTATCGGTGCTACGCACTCTTCTCGTTTCATCCCTCTGAAGTAAAATGGATGCGGTCTTTTGCGGGTTCTTTGCATTGTGTCGAAACGGTCTCGGCGAATGGTCATGGTTTTGCTTGGAACGGCAGGGGCACACCACTATCTAGCATGATAAGTGAAGGAATGAAGCACATGAAAAAGTGCACTTGAAAGCAAACGTCGTTCCCCATGATCCGTGAGGGAAAAAGAAAACCGCTACGGTGAATCGGGCAACAACGTGGGAGGAGAAAGACCACCCGCGGGCTCAGGTCGAGGGCGAGCCAGTTCATCAAGTTGAGGCGATTAAATGCAGAGGTCAGAACCCACTGTGCCTCATGAATTGAACGTATTGAAACTAGGCGTGCCATGCTATTAAATGTCTTGTGTCTGTGGTGATTGTAGTCGACTCCTGCATGTAATTTACTGTGGAGGCGCGAGTGGGCCTTCGGCGTTTCTGTGCTCTGCGATCGCTCGTCCATACACTCGTTGATATCACAATTATGGTCAATAGACGGCCATGCTCTCTGAGGATTCGTGTTGCTCTTGATGTGCCTCCGTTCTCACGAGCAAGTCTGTCCGATCCATCTAGAACTTTGCTTGGAAATCGATTCTTTTCTTGCTCTAATCTGCACTCTTTGACCCATATGATACAAGGCTCGCAGTGCCCCAGTCCACTTCCCCTCTTTACTCCGTCTTCGCCAGTTCCAGCTTCTTTGCTTTCCTCGCCTCCTCATCCAGGTGCTGCTTTTGGTAGTGCGCGACGACCTTGTCAATGTTGGCGTAGTGCCCGGCCGGGACGTTGTTGGGGCATCCAGAGTCGATGAGCCTGTTTGAAGCATGTCAGCCACCACAATTCGAACAGACACTTGATGCCATAGAATTGAACAAAATTTTGAAAGCCCAGTGAGCCCCAAGAGACCAATGCAACGTACTCTGGCGTCCTCAGCTCGTATCCCGGGTCCTTCTGCGACGTCTGGAACAGATGCTTGTCCCGGGCAGCCTGGTCCTTGAGATCGGAGCGGAGCGTGTTCCTGTACTCCCACGTCTTCTGGGACTCGACCCTGAAGCTGTCGACCCACTTGGCCACGCTGGAGTTCTCGTCGCGGGAGATGGAGTAGGCGAACATGGAGAGGCCGATGGCGCCGAGTGAGAGATACAGGCCCAGCTGGGACGAGAATGTTAGCTACTGGTTCTGCAGTTCCCCCACACTGGAAAGGTTCTCCTCCTCCTCGTCAAGGGCAAACGTACTCCTGGCGACTCCTCTACTTGCGGGGCGTGGTGGTGATCGTGGTGGTCGCCGTGGCCATGGTCGGATGCGTACGATCGGGTGGCTTGTCGCGGGGCGATGGCTGCTGGCCTAGCCCTTCGGGCGACACAGGCCGCTCTTTGTCTGACGGCCAGCATCTTGAAGTCTGGTCGGTTTGCGCTGTCAATTGGCTCGTCTTCACTTCCAGACCAAGCGCTCTCGAGGTGACGATGCTGGGCGGAACCAAAGCTTCCCTCCCGCAGTCTCCAGGTGCTGAGTCAGCAGGTCTCGGTTGTGCCTGGTTGGTCTGTGCTCCACCCGTCTCCTGCCACTCGAGCTGGCCAGTTTGGTCAGCCGTGCCCACTTGCCAAGTTGCCTCTTTGAGGGCTTGAATGGGAGGCGATGCGGCATGGGAATCTGTCCTTTCTGAAGGCTTCTATTTCTATCTTTTGACTCATCTTTCTTACTTGTAAACGTGGCTACTCAGGTGGTGAATATTTCATGCTTCAATTTCCCATTGCAAATTCATTCCAACGAGCCTGTTGATTACTTTTGCTTTCACAGTCTGGCCAGCATTTAACTCGGACGCATCATATGCTGGAGTAAGGCCTCACTCTACGTTATCTCTGTTTTCTTCACTTTTTCATACACTGTCTCGACCAGATTGAAAAATGGGCAGCCACAAGGCTCTGTCAAGGCTTTCAGCCGGGCCAAGTGTTGCCCTTTTACTATTTCTCATCTTCGCCATCTTGACGTTTGGCGCATCGGCCAGCACAAATTCTGAGGGCAGCACAACAAAAGATGGAGAAAAGACCGACTTGATTTGTCATACAGATAATCCAGCTGAATGCTATCCAAGAGTATTTGAGCCAACGAATGAGTTCCAGACGGTCCATGAGGACCAGGAGATACCAAAAGGGCTTCACGTCAGACTGGATGTGAACACGGGGAAGAGGGAAGCAAAGATCAACGACCCAACCGAGGAGAACCCTGCACTCGAGGGTCTACCGGTGGACTCGTCAGTTGTGGTGGTCGAAGGGCAAGAAGATTCGGAGGCGGCGAGCAAACCTCAGATCCCAAAGGGAGCGCCTCAATACGAACCAGTTGGGAAGATCAAGGAGCCACAAGACGAGAAGCAGTCTTTCCGCGACTCCCTGACGGTTCTCAAGACCCTGGCGCTCAACGACCGGCCGATCGGCGCGGCCCTGGAAATCCTGGACGACATCTCTCACGACATCTACTACGGCCTGAAGATCGCCGAGGACACGGGGGCAATCAAGGAGCTTCTGTGTATGATGAGCTCGCAGGACGTCTTCTCAAAGAGCGGCGATGACGAGGTGGTCAAGCAAGCGGGCCTGGCGGCCTCGATCGTCGGATCATCCCTACAAAACAACCAAAAGGCACTTCAGGAGGTCGAGAACGCCTGGGACGACATCAGCAAGACGAAATGCGCCGGTACAGACAGGGAACTCAGCAGGGCTGTCTTCAACATGTTAACTCCGGACGTGCCGGCGGGCGAGGCCTCCACGGGGGCCGAGGCCAGCCTCCTGAGCCTCACAAAGGCCAAGACGGCGGCGCTGAGGGGCCTGATCAAGAGCCCCGTGATCCGGGACGACTTCCTCGCGAACGGCGGCATGGCGCAGATCCTCGAGGTCCTGTCCATCGAGAGGCCCGAGCTGGTCCCCGCGAAGCAGAAGCTCGCGAACCTGGTGCTGGACAATTTCCTGGACGAGAGCATGGGCGCCTTCCTGGGCGTCTGGCCAAGGCCGGGTGAGGTCGACCACGACTGGGACTACAAGCTCAAGACCCTCGCGAAGCTCCACAAGGGCGACAAGGACCACTGGAGCGCGGAGCTGTGGAAGAGGCTGCAGGAGCAGAGGAAGGCCGAGAGGGCGCAGGCTGGGGGCTCGCGTAGCGAGTTGTAGAGCGGCATACCCATAGACCAGGATCGGTTTGCGAAGAGAATGATACCCATGAATTGCATCAGAATTCTTTTACGAGCGCTTGAGACTTGGGCGGGAGCCGATTGCCTCGGTGTTCGGCTTGATGGTCTACCGTAATGTGTCTTTCACATAGTTGATTGCCAGCTACCCGTCGTTGAACACCAAGACCTGCGCATCTGATACCAGCAGCATCTTCACTCACCAACGGCTGCGGATATTGCGGGATGCGTCAAGACTGCCTTGATCTGTGCCGTCGGTTGAAAACCTGACTTGCATTCAAACGACTGGCCAGTGAATTCTCGTGCCTGGACCTGTCAAGCATGTCTAAGACATTCAAGATCACGGGATGGCCTCCTGCACGGTTCGTGATGCTTAACAACAGTGTCATATACCCCACGAGCGACTGATTCCTTACATACGCGCCGTCCTGAAAAGGTCACATGAATCCCGCGATCAGGAGACACACGGAGCTCAGAGGCCAGTGTTTGCTCAGACAGGCCAGCTCACCAGCTAGCCGCCGTGTTGCAGGCCGGGCCGTATCTGCAAGAAACACCCGCGAGTCTCATAACTCAGCATGCACGATCGTGGGCATATCCTCTCATTCCTATTATTAACCCACCTGCAGAGCTCAGGCCGTGTCAATCCCCAGCCCGTTCCCAGCCCGTCCTCAGGGCACAGCCTTCGGGTCGATTGGCGCCCAGAGCATCACGTCTCCTGGGGAAATGACCAAAGCAAATCAGACATGCAGCACGTCCGAGCATACAGCCAGCCAGCCAGCCCCAGGCCGCGATGGACATGGTACACAGGAAGCGGATATACACAAGCCAAAGAGAACCTGCTTTGCCGTGTTCCACGAAAAGGGGGGAAGAGAATTTCTCTGCGGGCCGAATGGGAGGTGCTCGCTGAGACAGGCGGCATGGTTGAAACATTCGATGCGGCCGTCTCCTCAGCCGTGGGCTCAGCAGATCGATTCCGGAGAGTGGAATGGGGAAGGAGACACAGCTCGTCTCTTCGTCCACGCGAGGATCCAACTCGTCGGCCTTGTTTCTGGCTCACGACGTTGAGCGGTCCCCGTTCCGCAGAGCGCCGCAGAGCGTGGGAATAAACGGTGATGCTTTGCTTCTTGTCCACTTGGACAGAATGGCATTCGTCCAAACCCCTCCCCATGCCCAGCACGTCAACCGGCGATCTCCAGTGCTGAGACTGGCGGCGCCATGCCGCTACCATTGAAAGCCGTGATCTGAAGCCTTTTGGTCCGATATCATCAATCAGCCCTGGTCTTTTGCCGACCTCGATAGCCGGATCTCGTCTGTGATACGGACTCGGGCCACGCAGTTCTTTGGCACCGTGACTTTGACGGTCCCGTCGGCTCGAGCGCTGTGCGCAAGGTAACATCAGTCCGAACAAATCTTTGGTTACCGGGATTCCACTGAAGCAAAGACGTGTTCGATGTCACCCCGTAGCTCCCACTAGCCCGCCGCTGCAGCCCTGGACCCTTCAAAAAAGCGACGACGTGACGCGGAGATGCCGAGCCTCTGCTCCCTTGGCTCACCATCGCGTTGATCGTTTTCGGTGAGGACAGAAACATAGCGCAGGCGACTTGAGGTAAACCGGGGGGCCATGTGGCTGCGCCAGTGTTAAGGGGTACATGTGGCTTGATCGAGAGCATGTTCCAACGAGCTGGCGACGGATGGCCAGCGTGGTGCACGATCCCCAACCTCGGACAGGACCGCCATAACCGATCTGCTCTGCCGTTGCAATCACCGAGGAGCCGAGGAGGGAATATCAGGGGTTCACGAGTTTGCACCGTTCGTCCCCTGACGGGCCGAATACACACGGGAAATGATGAGCGCTGCGCGCCTGCGAGGAGAGTCGCTTCAGCTTCAGACAGATCATTCCCACGTGGGCGATATGGCCGCGGGGCCAGCTGATTGGGCTCTCCGCAGGACGGAATTCCAAAACCGTGTTCATGACCTTGGCGAGCTTTCGGGGTCTGAACCGTTCGTGATGTTGCAGCCGATCTTGAGATGGGGGCGAGGGGGTTTTGGTAGACGAACCTGCATGAAAAAGAGGACCGTTGCTGGAGTGCATTGCAGGCAGGCCGGTCGCGACACCAGATCGATGTAACCATCCCAAGGAGTCGCCCTGCCGGTAGGTGGCATACTCCGTGGGCTTTCCCACCTCTCCAGCCCCAGAAACGAATCGGGTGAGACACAGATGGTTAAAGGCCGTATCGGAGAGCTGCCTTTGACGGGTCAAGGAGCTCTTTCGATCCTGCGTCACGGTAGACTTGACAATCTTTGTGGGACCGTCGGACAGAGAAAGGGAAACGCCTCTCCAACGCGATTCGGTGACGGATGCTGCGCTCGGCTGTGATGTTGCCACGGAGCAGGCGTTCATCGTCCCCCTTGACGGGCCTTATTACAGTTCGTACGGTTCGTAAAGTTCGTACAGTTCGTCTTATTCTCGCTTATGAAAAAGCCTGTGCCTTGTCTGTGCCTGTACCTCTCTGCTTGTGCATGTGCATGCACCTCTACGGCAAGGCGTAGTTATTGCAGAAGGAGAGACTGCGGCACAATTTCGGCCGCACCCCATGCCATTCCCGTCCCTTTTGCAACAATTGAAGATGGATGGATGATGGGACGAAGGATCCCTCGCGCAAGATCATGCTGAGACCACTGATTGCTGTTGTGTATCCCCCGCAGGGCAAGCTGCATGGTAACCGGCCACAAGACAGATAGATTGGCACATCGGCCGTCATGGCACGAATTTGATTCTGCACAGCAAGCCACTCGCAAAACCTCCGGAGGCTCGAGTGGCCCACCTGTCACACCAACGCCCGATCAGCAAGACGACCATCCCAGGCCCCAGGCCGGGCTCAGCACACGCATGACAGCCTCAGACAGAGACAGCACACCGGAAGGCAAGCACTCTGGCAAAATGAAGAACCGGCGGCGTTCTCCTACACGTAGTAGACAGCGGCAAAGGCGCACGGAAGGCGATGCTCGGCCGCAAAAGGAGGGTGGTATCCCGGAAGCGGAAATGATCGCCAAAGGCTCCTCTGGCTCTTCGGCCAAATCTCTCACTCACACGCAGGGCAGACAGGGCACAAGGGCTGAAGGAGCCACGGCTGGCCCTGCTCGGGGCAGCACATCTGGATGCCTAGGAATATTTGTAGGTCTGGATGTCTGGCTGACGGCGCGGAGGGATCTGGCATGCAGGAAGGACGTGCCCCATGGTGCAGCACAGCATTGGCCAAAGTCCGGTCAGCTACGACGGTAGGTAGCACTCGAGCCTGATGATGGTTTAGGGCCAAAAGGAAAGGGATTTGATGAGCGCAGATGATTGCCCTTGCTTATTATGCAGGCGGTGGCAGCACAGCGTCAGGAGCATGCATCCTGGGCATCGCATCCCTGGGAAAAGGCACGAGAGGGTGTGGCCCGCCGCTCCTGGCGTCGAGCACACTTGGCGCTCGCTGTCGATGGGCCTAGCGAGGGCGCTATCCCACGTTAGCATTGGACAGATCTCGGGAATAGCTTGACAATGATGTCTGTGGTCTGTGGTCTGTGGGCGGTGCGCGCTGACGGGGGCGGGAAATGCGGGAGGTGGCACACTGCGGAAGGAATATGCCTAAAAGCCCGGTAGGGACATGGGAGCCTGGGGAAAAAAGGGCAGAAGGGGTGTCAAGCCACTCAGACTGCGGAGTAGTGTGCAAAATTAATGAAAGTGTGTACCACCGCCCACGAGGCCCGTCGATTAGGCAGGCAGGGCAGGGCAGTCAGAGCAGGCAGTCAGAGCAGTCAGACGGGCGACCGGGTGTGAGAAGTGTATCAGCCAGCCTCGCGTGGGTTGGTCCCTTTCCTCTCGGCCGGAACCCAACGGTGGAGGTGACACTGAGTGGTGGTGGTGATGGTGGTGGTGGCAACAATGGGGGAGTTGGGCGATAGTAATGTCCGTGAATTCCAATAAGTTGCTGCTTTCAGACACGCCATACAAGCCAAACACGCCAAACACGCTGTGCGCTCACGTTTCTCGAAAGTGCCCGACGACTGTCGGAAAAGGAAAAGGTGAGAGACAGCGAGGAGAGACAGCAGCCAGCCAGCCAGCCAGCCAGCCCAGACCAGCCCAGGCCAGCTGCCAGCTGCCAGGGTATAGCCCGGAGGAGGAACAAGATACAGCACACGCGAGCGAGCGCACCACCCTCGCCGGGCCTGAATGGAAATGTTAGGTACTGACGGGACAGTGCCTGTGTATCTGCTGTACACACGCTACGTAGGTTGTGCGGCACACACGACAGCCTGCACTGCAATGGGCCGCAGTCAGCCGGGGCGGCAAGTATAATGAAACACGTGGTAGGGGCAAACTCGCTGCTGTGCAGTAGCCCGTCGATACTCGGTACTTTTAAAGCCAGCCTAGTGCACAATCCCCTGCATCCCTCGGGCTTTGAAAGGGCTGCTGGGGGCTGGCGGTACATGCCTTACCCTACCTGGGTACAACGTACCTTACCTTACCCCAAGCAAGGCCAAGATACGTCCACCACGCGGTCGCACAGTAAGCTGAGTGCAGATGAGGAGCGCGGCTGGGGCCTGCATTCTGCATTCTGCACTCTGCATTCTGCACTAGGGCAACAAAGAAAAAAAAAGGCCATCATGGCATGGAACTACCTGCTTAGCGGTGGTACATGTCTGCTGTCCAGATGGAACCAAACTGCGCGTAGGCTGAGACAGAAAAGAGGCCTCGACGGCGCGACAAGAGTGCCCGTGGCGGCTGCCAGTGCCACTGCCGTTGCATTATACGAGCATGTGTGTCCCACCTGCGGGCTTTTCTGCTGTGCCTTCTTCTTCTTCCACTTTTTGTTGTAGTTGTTGTTGTCATGGTGCTACTATTCTTGTTACCGGTCTGGGGCTGCTTCCGCAGCTGCTGCGACGAGAGCTCCGAGGTCCGTCCTGGGCAAATCCTCGGATCACAGATCGCAATAGGCCAGGCCCACGCGTCGGGGCAAAAGAAAAACCTTGAAGGAACGGTGCATCGTGGCTCCTGGGACCAAGCCTGGATGCACCTTCCAGGACGGGATGAGAGCAGCAAATCATCACATGGGGCAGGCATGGCGGCAGGTGGCAGGTGGCAGGCGCTCTTTGTTGAAGGGGAGGGGGGGCGGTTGAAGGGGGGTGAGGGGGTGGGAAGGATGCTCCACTCGAGTGCGGCGGGAGCAACATCAGCATGCGAGAAGGCCTCGTGGCATTTCTGCTCGTAAAACTCTATGCACGGTCCAGTAATAACAACTGCGAGCAGTAAGCACCAAGGCTCGCAGGCACGGGAGAGGTGCATGACAGGTACTGCCTGTTAGCCGATTGCGCCGGCCGCGTGCATGACTCTTGATCTCGAAATACATCTGTAGGGTACCCGGAGGGGGGGCCCAAGGACCTGCACATTGCCGCCAACCTTTTCCAACTCCTCATGGGGCAGGGGTTGTGCTGCGTGGTTGTGTGGGTGTGGGTGTGTGTGTGTGGTTTGATGGCAAGTCCCGCCGGATGGATCATCGGAGGTACAAGGGGATCTGATACGGAGTACACAGCATCTCGCGGCACAGCATACGCGCGGTACGGTACCCGGGTAACGAGCACCAGGTAGCGAGCAGCAAGCAGCAGCAGCATCAGAATCAGCAGATTTTAACACCCGGAACGGACTGGGTTCTGCTACTGTACCGTCGATACCTCCTCCTACTGCTGCTGTGCACTCTACCCTACATCCAGGAAGCGACGACGGTCAGGACGTGCTGCAACCGGTGTACAGAGATCTCCATTTTACCTACGAGAGAGCACCGCAGAGCTGCAGTGCTGCAGGTCTTCCCCGGCCCCTGCAACAGCACCACACACGCCCACACGCCCACACACCACCCACCACTCACACAACACACACACCACGCCCCATTCGAGCCAGAACCACTTTCGGCTTCGAATGCCACGCTTCCTGCCCTTCCTTGTCTACCATGCCTCTCTGCCTGCCTGTAGCACGCTTTCTCGGCCGCCCACGCCCACGCTCACTCCCTGCCCTTGTCCATGCCCATGCCCACGAACCCTGCCCCTGCCCACGCTTCCTTCTGCTGCTGCCGCTGCTCGTGCCCTTGCCCCTGTTCCCTGTCCCCTGCCTCACCCCCCCATGGCCCTTTCCCTCATTGTGCCTTCCCTTCTGGGTCTCGCGCCCCGTTCCCTCATGTCCACTCGATCCATGTCTCCCCTCGCAGCAGTGTCTCTCTCCCCAGTTTTCCCACCTACGGCATGTACCTAAACTAAACCTCATGCCGCCCGTACCCTACATCTGGTCTGATACTGTCCTGTCTCTGAACGGGGGCGCTGTCCAAATTCTTTTTTCTTCGATCACTCCATGTGTACATCCTCACACACATCTAGCAGCTAGTTAGCTAGCACTAGCCAGCATCAGTAGTAGTAACAACATGAGGAATCGAATGCACTGTGCCTCGTTGCCCCGTGCGCGTGCCGTCGTGCGAGTGTGGAGTGCGAGTGTCAGTGTCAGTGTCAAGTAGGCTATGTGCTCTTCTTGTCCTCCCGTCCTTCGTCAATTTTGGCGGCCAAGTCCAAGTCAAGTCCAAGTCAGGTCGAATCAGGAAGAGCCATCCCGCGTGGCCCCAATCTCCCCATTGGCCTTACCTCCCCCTCCGGCCCCAATATCCTTTCCTGCACACCATCAAGGCGAACCTAACTCCTCCCCCGGCTTTCCCTTTCCCTTCCATCAAAGGCCCGACCGAGTCTTGGTTGATTCTCACAGCCTGAGGACTTGACCCTTCAGCAGGAAAACTCAATTCCCAAGGTGCTTACTGTGCTTACCTGGTTAATTGGATCCTCCCACGGTCTTCTCTCCTCATCCTCCTCCTCCTCTTCTTCTTGCCGCTTCTACTGGTCGCCCTCAGCCCCTCGACCTCGTCTTACTTCTCCTCCTACACACTATTCTCCTCCTCCTCGTGGCCCTGACTGACAGACAGACACCCTGCGTACCTGTGCCCCTTCCTGACCCTGTGCCCTGTGTCCCTGCCTTGCCCTACCCTATCCGTCCAATATACTCCACTCGCCAGTACGGAATCACGGAGCTGGTAACCGCCTTCGGATGTTAGTGTTCGGCACAAGCTGGGTGAGGCTCTCGGTCATAATAAGCCTGCTGCTGCTAGTCCAGGTTCCGTGCGAGACCCATCAACGTTCGTCGCCCAACTAAAAAAACCCACATCCACAACCACCCGCACCCACCACCAGCACACCCTTACACTCTTCCGCGCCCGTGCGAAATCGATTCGACCCATCCACGCTGGTCCTGACCCGTTCCCCGTCCCCCGTCGCCTTGGCCCTGGAATCTGAATCGAATCTGAGAGTGCGCAGAACAGACACAGCCTAGCCAGTCCCGCCGAACCCACGCCTGGCTTCGATCGCCGTTGCCCTTCAGTCCATCTCGTCTCTTTGTTCATCAACCTCGTCGTTCATTCTAAAGTCGTTCATTTCCTCCCCACCCGGTTGGACACACATATACGCACATCCACACTATAGCTATATGGGACTACGCCCCGCCTTGTTCGTGTAATAGCACGCTGGCCCTTGCCACACACCCTCATCCACCAACCGCGAACCATCTCCCCCCCAGACTCCCGCGATTTCAGGACATCACGAGAGTTGAGATCGACCACCTTCCCGCTTTCAGTCTCTCTCACCCACCAGGACGTCAACCCTTCCGCCCCGCAATATCGGCCACGTCTTTCTGGCGCCATACGTTTTTTTTGTGTTCCACTCTTGGCCCTGTACAGTCGTCCTCTTTGACAATAGGACCATCGCGGTAATCTGGCCGGGATTCAAGCATTCGACTTGAGCCCAAGGAATCAAATGCGCCATGGCTACTACCGAACAGTCCCGTCCCGCTTCGCAGAAGCTTCCCGCAGGGCTGGCTGGTGTTCTAAATCCCTCCGACGACAATAGGGATTCGGCTTACTACTCGAGCACCGACGCATCTAGCAAACGTGAGTCGAGCCCACACGGTTACCAGTGTCGTCGTGACTGTCCTCAATTGACTCGAGAGCTGACCTTTGGCCCCCCCTTCGTGCCCTTAGACACCTCAGCCGCATCATACCATGCCGTCAATGTCTTCAGCCCCACGAATGGCGGCTTCCATTCGTCGCAAAACGACAAGACGCCCTCGCCCACCACGACCAACCTGCTGCCGCAGCCTCTGATATCCCCGGTGACCAGCAACATGAGTGTTGCGTCAATTGTGTCCCCGACGAGCCCTGCCGGGCACGACGCACGGTATCTGGACCGCCACCTGTCCATCGACTCCGCCCCTAACAGCGCGACACTGGCCGTCGAGACAGGTGAGCCCATGTCCAGGCGCGAGAGCGTCGACAGCCGCATGAACCAGGACTTTGGGGGCATGAGGCTCGGCGCATCCCCGTACGCGAGCAACAACCACTCGACGACCTCGATCCAGAACACCCTGCAACAACAACGGAATCCCAGGACAGGAGGAATGGAGAGCCTGTCGGTCCACCGCATCTCGAACGGCTACCAGCCCAGCACCGAGCGCAACCCAATTGATGGCACCATCAAGGTCGTCCGAACCGCCCCGACCATCACGGGCCCCACCACAGGCACCATCGCGCGCGCGGCTGAGCCCACTAAAGGTCAGGCCTGGGCTTTCCCGGAGGAGGAACTGCATCGCATGCCCTCGGGGGCTCAGTCGCTCATCGATTCGAGGAGGAGCAGCGTGGCAGAGTCGTTCGCCAGCAGCCAGTGGACCGCCGAGTCGAGATTGCCACCAGGCCAGCGGAGGTTGGACGAGGGCCTGACGCCTCCTGATTACCAGCGCATGTCGAGTAATTCGGGCGAGTTCCCCGCGGTCCACCACCACTCGCTACAACACAAACAGCTGGGGGATCTGCAGGCTGAGGATGCCGCGGCGCAGGCCGGTGCACAGCCATACAGCAGGACCCCAGAGCTGCGAGTCAGCCACAAGCTCGCGGAGAGGAAGCGCAGGACGGAGATGAAGGAGCTTTTCGAGCAGCTGAGAGATCTGATGCCGCAGGAGCGGGGCTCTAAGGCGTCCAAATGGGAGATCCTGTCCAAAGGTGAGTCGAAAGGTTATGTCGGAGTTTTGAGACGGAACCGTGACTGACCACGCTACAGCTATCACCGAGCACCAACGACAGACTGATACCATCAAGTATCTGCAGCAGCAGAACCATACGATCGTCAGTGATGTGGACATGATGAGGCGCGAGCTTGCTGCAGCCAGGATGGAGAACTCGCAGCTGAGGGGGGAGCTGAGCGCCGTGTCGTCAAGCGGCTCCCACAACTCGGCACCCCCTTCCGCCTCATTTGCACAGAAAGACGCCCAACGGCCAGAGCTGCCTCCCCTGCGGTCGCTCAGCGGTGAGGTGCCAATGGCTCCCGAGTCCATGGCGGGTGTCCAATATGAGCAACCCAGATTCGCCGGCTACCGCGCACCTGATGTCAGGTATTAGAGGGCCACATCCCATGGGGCCGAGGCCTATGGCGTCGATTGTTATCTTGGGAACCGACACGAATAATGCTTTAGATCCTTGGATGACCCTTCTTGTGTTATGCGTGGCGGCGAGGCACTGGGCGGCGATGATAACTCGACTTACCCTTGTTGTTGACCACACAAGCGCCTTGTTTCGGCAGAATCGCCCACTTTACTTTTTACATTGGGGATGATTTGATGGCGTACGAAATCACGATACCTCTTCTGGGCATTCCCTGGAGCACATGGTCGACAAACCCCTTCGCGAACGTGGACGCGACCCGGTGTCTTGGATGACGGAACGTCTATGAACCTTCGCACTGGTTCTGTGAGATCTTTCTATTATGGAAGTGAGCACTCCTGTATCCTTCTGGCTCAAGGCTTGTTCCTTTCGGCCACGGCGCCTCGCAGACTCGACGGGCCATGGATCGCTCTACTCTTCCTCTTTTCCTGCACCAACCAACGTGCAGGTTTCCTTTGTCTATTCAGAAAGAAAAGAAGAGACGTGGCGGGGGTATGGGGCCGAACGGGCTGCGCCCTTTCCAAGGTTTTGGGTTTTGACCTTTTTTCTTTTTCGCGTTTGTGGCGGTGGCGAGAGAGAAAGAGTCAGAGAGACTTGGGCATATCGTATTGCCGTTTTTTTTTTTACTTTGTTGTGTGTGCTCGGTTCTATGTTGATTGATGGATTGCATATACCCATTGTAACTTCACTCAGGCGTCTGTCCACAGTTGGTTGTGGTGGTATGGGAGCGACGTGTCTAAAAAAACGGACGGGCCGTATCAGTCCACGGGGGCAAGAGGGACGGCGGATCGTATAGACACTTCTCCTCGGGACTACTATTACAACCTGGCAGGACAGGCCAGACATTTTGGGATCGCAACATTAGTTGTGAGAATATTAGGCGACGGACTGGAGGATCAAAAGTGGGGTGTGTGGCGGGAGGGGGTCCCAGAGGTGTTGTTTGATCTGTGTCCAGGTCTACGGTTATTCAGTGGGGAGGGAGGGGCCCAACACGAGGCATCACGGCGCCGTGTTTATTAGATGTACTGTTGAGATACAACCACGTCTTGTCAGCCTGGCTCTGGGCTTGTCAGCTCTACGATCAGAGGGGCAGCACAGAGCCAAATAATCCAAATCAAATATATCTATATATATACACAAACAACGACCTGCCTACTACACCGACCACGGAACCGTGCCTTTTTGCCCTATATGAAAGTGCTCACTGCCAGCGCCATCCTGGATTCAGCTGGATCTGGATCTGGATCTTCCTCGGGATGCCCTAGCGTCGTACAGTAGACCCTGCCCTGTCAGTTCTCAGACCGTGTCCCCCAGATGGCAGGATGGCTGGGCGCCTTCACATGCCAGAGATCTGATGTGAGAGCAGGGCCGGGCCAGGGTGGGCGGGGGAGAAAGGGTTCGGCTCCTAATGTCTTCTAGGGGCTCGAATCCGGGGGGACGGCGGCTCGAGTCGCTGGAGGCTCAGGGGCGGCGAGAACCTGCGTCATGCTGCCGTGGGTGGCCGCGGGTCGTGGGGAAACCCTGTGCGTGGTGTGTCCAGCCTACCTAGACCTAGCTAGGTAGCTAAACCAGCTAGCTAGCCTGGCCAGCCTAGCCGACCGCATGTGCCCGTTGGCCGACTTTGTTCGTTCATCCGGAACACCAGTTGCCGCTCCTCGACGTTTGTTCTAGT
This sequence comes from Diaporthe sp. HANT25, assembly GCA_013435955.1. Lineage (NCBI taxonomy): Eukaryota > Fungi > Ascomycota > Sordariomycetes > Diaporthales > Diaporthaceae > Diaporthe > Diaporthe sp. HANT25. The sequence continues at coordinate 2,221,586 of JACBFG010000017.1, read as the reverse complement.
AAATTGCCGACGACCTGTTTCTTACATACACACATACACGTACCGCGGATCTCTCGTTGACTTCATCTGCCCTTCTCTGTCTGTTCAAATGCGCTGAGGCAGACAGAACTCTGTTCGTGGTTTTCGGTTTCTTCTGCTCTGCTCGTTGCGCGCAACGTCGAACCGCATTTGGGGTACCGCTGTGCCGGGGCAGTTCAGTCGCCAGTGTGCCGAGGTAACGGACTGAAAGCAAGCCGGCCACTTTGTCCCCCCCTTTTTCACAACGGCGGCCAGCAAAGTACGCACACGTGCACATATACACACATTGCGCGATCATGTCGTCCTCACTACAGAGCATACAGGTGAGCGCATTTCACCCAGGTGTTGGAGCGACGAGGGGATTGTGAGACTGGGGGGGCTCGGTCATGAATCTGGCGCATGAGAAGAAGCACATGATTACGTTGGCCCGCCTTGAGTCTGAACCTGAACCATGAGATCGAACCCGAACTTGCGCTGACACCACCACAACGCAGACCGCGATCGAGCGTGTCATCCTCGACCCGAAGTACCATGATGTGCTCGCCGTGCTCAAGGGCGCGCGGAACGGCGCGGTGTACGGCACCAAGGTCCGCTTCCCGCATGCCCTGGTCATGATATGTCTGTTCCGGTCTGGCACGTAAGTTATCATCGCAGCCGAGGTCTTTCTACCGCCTCACCCAACACAATTTACTGCACACACTCCAGCTGGGAGGCCCTATCTTTTCCATCTGTCACTCCACCACCACCAGTACAGACCGCTGACACACACCCACCCAACAGCGTCCGCGAAAAGGCCTGGCTCATCTTCCGCGCCACGCGCACGCACGCGCGCAACCTGGCCAAGTTCGCAACAATCTACAAGCTGACGTGCCTGATCCTCAAGCACATGGGCCCCACCCCTGGCAAGGAAGGGACCCACGACAGCCTGGTGGCCGGGCTGGTGGGCGGGTACATGGTGTTCGGGCGGCGGTCGCCGCGGTCTGGCCGCATCTCGAGCGTCAACCAGCAGATCTGCATCTACGTCTTCGCGCGCGTCGTCCTGGCGCTGGCCAAGCTGTCCGTCAAGGAAGGGTCGCCGTTCGCGCTCCCCGTCGTGTCGAGGGGACAGGCCGCCGAGGCTGTTAGTTATTACGCTTGGCCTGTCTTCGCGAGCGCCAGCTGGGGCATGGTCATGTGGCTCTTCCGGTGGCACCCCGAGGACCTGCAGCCTAGCCTGCGGTCCAGCATGAGTTATATCTATGCGCAGAGTGACCACTGGGACGGGCTGAGGAACTTTATGTGGCATAACAAATAGGCGGCAAGGTTGGTGCGGGTGAGAGGACGAACGGACATGATACGATCTGGGGTTATTACTGTACAGCATTTAGGCGTTCTGGGAGGGCTCATTTCTGGCTTTGGATGGTTGGGGCCGGGTAGGTAGGGGGACAGGCGCAGGTGGGACAAGTACACGCAAGTAGTAGAGTACCCGGTTCCGACGTTGGGGACAGCATATCACAACACCTGTATAGACGTAGACAGCAAGCAGCATCGAGGGTCCGCAAATCCATACAGACAATGATCTTGTTTCAAGTGTTTTTTGGAATTTCTATGTGATGCTTTGGACGTTTTATAGATGCCGCCACCCGTTCATCCACATGATCTGCTTCTCGTTGATGAGGCAGGAAACCCCAGGCTCTCGCCGGACCTCACTCTCAGGAGCCTCCGCCACCCACTGCCGCAGCCTGTTGACGACGGTGGCGCTCTCGAAGCGGTGAGACAAGCCGGCCCTCCATCCCAGCCAGCGGTTAGCCCACGCGCCGACGACGGTCGCATACGCCCCCGGGAACTTGTGCCCGTCCACCGCGCGGACGGCCTCGTAGGCAGGGGTGCTGTAGCCGACGCGCACGTTGGGGTTGAGCCAGACCCCCCCGCCGGCTCCCGTCTCGGCGCTGAGCGGGTTGTCGGCGTGGACGAGGCAGCACTCGCTGCCCTCGAGGTGCAGGTCGGCGAGGGCGTCCGGGATGGCGCGGAAGCGCAGGGGCGGGTCGGCGCGGAAGGGGGCCGCGTCGAAGACGACCATGCCGTTCCAGCACGAGGCGACCCTCACGGGCTCCGAGCGGAGGGCGGCGTCCCGCGCGGCCCCGCCCTGGAACCACGGCCAGTGGTTGCTGGCCGTCTTGCGGCCCTCGTCGTCGCGGAGGGCGAAGGTGTCGTAGTAGGCCGGAGGGTGCTTGTAGTCCATGCTGCAGGCTGCGGCGTAGGATCCCCCCCTCGTGTTCAGCAGCGTCAGGAAGTCCTCCACGTCGAAGATGACGTCGTTTATCCACAGGACCTTGTCGAAGGCGAACCCCTGCCTCTCCTCGGCCTCGCGCATCGGCTCCATGGCGCGGTTGCGCTCGCGGGCCAGGTATGTGATCCGCCGCTTGTCGTAGACCTTGTCCTCCTGGTTCCAGATCCACCCCTCCTGCCGCGGGGCGTCCGGGTCCGGGCGCGCCCACATATCGTCGAGCTGCTCCCAGACCGTCTGCCCCAGCGTGACGGTGTTGGGGACGCGGCGAGCGTCCAGCTGGGCCTTGAGGGCCGTCAGCTTGTCCTTTGTGTCGTCCTGCGAGCCGGACTCGAGGGCCGAGAAGTACACGTTGGCGGGGCCGAGGTAGTCGACGAGGGCGAGGACGGCGGTGCTCCAGTCGGGGAGGATGACCCCCGTGTTGCGGTGGACCGAGACTATGAAGAAGGTCTCGTTGCCGGCAGCACCGGGCCCGTCAAGGGCAGTGCTGCTGCTGCCGCTGCTGCGAAGTCCATGGCGCTTGAGGGAGGGGAGGGTCGTTTTGGAGGTGGTTGGTCGGTGGCGGAGGAGTAGGATGACGTCGATGGTGAAGAAGAAGAGCAGCAGGGCGATGATGGAACGCCTCCTCTGTCGCAGGCGCCGGAGGAGGAGTCGGGAGGAGAAGATCATGACAGGTGGGAGGAAGGCGTGGTGGTGGTCATGACCGTCTGCAGGGAGAGTCTTGGCTCGCACGAGAGCTTCCAGAGGCCTCGAGAGGGCTGCTTCATATTTGAACAAAAGGTCGGATGTCGGGCTCGAAGGAGGGCCAAGTGGCTTTCCTGGTTCAAAGGAAGTGGAAGTGAGGTGTGCTCAGGCTCGGTTCTGGGGTGTCAGGGGCAGTGCACAAGCAAAAGCCAAGGAAGGGGAAGGACTGGAAGGGAGCAGAGACGGAGGTGAGCTTCTCCTTCTCCTGTCCTGTGTGGTCCTCTTACACGGCTGCACGGCGGGCGAGATTGTCGCAGGATCCAGCGCTACCCACCGTATGAGCTCACCGTCCAGCTCTCCCTGGGTTGCACGCATGCGGCCAAGGCTCGTCAGTGACAAACCTGTACCCCATTCAGAGGGGCTTTGAGGCAGATCACCCGAGGTGCAAGGTGAAAGATGCGGCTTAATGGCTGGCTGGCCTGCAAGCTGTATTACTGTTGTTCTTGGCCCCTCCAGCTGCTTGTAAGCGTGGGCAAGCTAGCTGTGGGTGAGTACAGACCGGGGCTCTCGCTATCGTACCTGTTACAGCCCCTTGATGTCTTGACACAGACCAACACGCCCCAAGGGGCCAAGAGTATAGGTCGTCTCGCTTGTTGCTGAACGAAAGTGATGCGAGTGATCCATATCAAATATACGCAAGCACATCATGGGCACGGCTGTTCTGTTCTAAATCAGGCAAGTTACAGCCTCCCGCAAACAACGTGCTGTACGAGGTGAGACATGACGATGGGCGTCCACGAGAGATATGCAGCGGGTCCGTCTCACAGCGAGGGCTCTGACCTGGTGCTACAAAAATGACAAAGTATCTCGCAATGGGATTGCGTCTGCATGCTCCGCCACTCTATCTACTCTACCAAGACAGCCCAGAGAGAGAAGAAAACGAACCAGAGAGCAACGAGCCTCACGCAAGCCCCGCCTCAATCTCCGCCAGCTCCTTCAGCGTCTCCTCGATGACCTTCTTCTCCGCGTCCGACGGCTCCAGGTACGGCCTGCGGGGCTGGAACTTGTGTGCCGAGCCCCCGATGCCGGCCAGCTTGGCCGAGTAGATGGACGCGGCGTACTTGACGGCCGCGATGCCCGCCTTGCAAGGCTGCTCCGCCAGCGCCGCCTTGCGGTGCAGCGCCATGGCCTCGTCCGTCTTGCCCTCCTGCCACAACGAGTAGATGCGGGAGATGGACCGCGGGAAAACGTTCGCGAACCCGGCGATGCAACCCGCCGACCCGCTCGACAGCCCGCCCAGGAGGAAGTCGGACTGGCCCCCGAAGGTGGCGAACTCGTCGGCGGGGAGCACGGCGGCCAGGCGCACGATCTTGGCCACGGACCCGCACGTCAGCTTGACGCCCACGATGTTGTCGTGCCTCTTCGCCAGCTTGGTGATGGTCGCCGAGTCCAGGTCGATGCCGTTGCACACGGCCGGGAAGTTGTAGATGACGATGGGCAGCTTGCTCCCCGCCGCCACGTCGTCGAAGAAGCGCTCCACCACCGCCGGCGTCGTCTGCTTGCCAAAGTACCCCGGCGGCAGGCACAGCACGTAGTTGGCCCCCGCCGCCGCCGCGTCGTCGATGAACTCGAGCACCTGCCGCGTCGAGTGGCCGCTGACGCCCGCGATGATGGGGTAGTCTGGCCCGACCGCCTTGCGCGCTGTGGTGAGCAGCTCTTTGCGCTCCTCCCGCTTGACGGTGGGACACGGAGGTCAGCTGGTTCTTGCACTGTTACCGGGTCTCTAGGTCTGAGAACTCACCGTCAGGAGCAATGTCTCTGCATTTGTGCCAAGAATGACCAGCCCGGTCAGTCCTGATTTGGCGAGGTAGGAGTAGTACTTTGCCTGGTCCTCCAGCTCCAGCCTGTCCGTCTCAGGATTAAACACTGGCAGGGAAAGAGTCAGCAATTAATGTTGGCAATGAACTTATGAGCCACAGACTGCCACGAGCACCGCAAGCCTGTGTGGCATGTAGTCAAGGTGAGCTCCTCTATCGGAGTGGATGAAGTCGACTTACACGTTACTGCCGGGCACCACACGCCGCTTGGGGGAATCTTCGAAGGCGCCATGCTGCTTGTATGCGTTTAAACAAAGCTAATACTAAGTCTGGGTTGAGTCTTTGAAATCAAGGTAAAAGTCAATGTCTACACCTGGAATGGAAGTCAACAGCAACCTGGTCAAAGGTGAGGGGAGACTCCCATTTGACTGACTGACTAGGCGGGTCAATCCATGCCGAACGGGCATGCAATTGCGGAGGACGTGCCCGACCAGAGACCCCCCAGCCGATCACGGAGCCGGCGGCTACAAGCGGTCACCCGGATATTGGCACCGGAGACCGGCAATGTGCCAGTCGTCCAACCCCTCTGCAGAACCACAGTATCCGATCTTTCTGTGGGACGGAAATCCGTCTTCCCTCGCCCAATGTGGCACAGTCTTGCATGCGTGCCGGCATCTGCTCGGGCAGGCGCAGCCAGGAGAGCAGACCGTTCTCAACGTCCTCAACCGCCATCGTCGAGACTGGGATCAATACTCATTGAAGCCTATCAGTGCTCAACGAACCGCGGCCATCACACACGCCTATATTCTCTCTCACAAATCACGCTACGGAGAGGGTACTGAAAGTCATTTCATCAAATGACAGGCAGATGCTGCGCATGCCCAAAAAGCATGATTGTGTCCGCGCTGGATTACATTACTCCTGTATGCTACGCTACGCCTCCTGCCCATGAAATTTCCCGTGATATCTTGTAAACCCCACACAGCCGCGCAAGCCCGAAGCCTATATGCAATGTAAATGACCCGCCAGAAAACGCCATCATGTCGATGTGATCACCGCCCGGAAGGCTCATCGCTGCTCATCGCTCGGTCCATCTCCTTGGAACCAGAGTCTATCGCTCCTAGATTCCCTTCACCACCGCATCTCCTCATCGCTGATATGCCGGTAGAGGTTCCGACGACGTCGCAGTGGCCTGGTGTGCGAAGTATGCCCCATACTCTTCCTCCTCTGTGAGGATCGGCGCCGAGGGCCCCTCGACCATCGGCGGCGCACTGGGCGCGGAACTGCTGCCGACCCCGGCATCATCCTCCACCGGGAACTCGGGCGGTGCGCTCGCTTCTGCCAGTAACCTCCGCCGCTCGAGCTCCTGCTTGTCGTCCGTCGAGCTGCCGTTTGTCCCGGCTGCCAGGTCGTCGAGCGTTGGTGCCGATGGGGCCGCTTCTGTGGGCGGGGCCGATGGCGGAGCTGATGGTGCGGAGGGGGCAGATGGGCCGGCTTCGTCGTCGTCGCCGCCGCCATAGGCTGCTGGTGCTGAAGGTCCTGCGGCTGGTGCTGGCGCTTCTGGTTGGCTTGGCAGTAGTCTCTGCTCTGCTCGTCGTACCCTTTCCTTTTCTGAAAGGCCGCTCTCGTCTGGAAAGTCTGGCGGTGGTGGTATGTAATGCGGTGCTGGATCGGCCGGCTCTTGAGACCCTCCGTTCCAGTATGGGTATTGAGCCGCGGGCTCGCCAGGGTATGGAACGTATTCTTGTGCGTATGCTTCCTCGGCACCGTAGCCGTCATCTTCCCATCCTGTAGGCCACGCCCCATTCTCGTTGTACGCGCCGCCGTCCTGCCCCATATTTGAAGGTGACGAGATCGCCTTGCCCCGCCGGCTGGTATCCGTGGTGCCCACGACCACCTCAAAGGAATCGTATATGACCCCTTTCTCCCGTTTTAGGGGGTCTGTGTTGACCAAGCTGCCGTCGAAAGACGCAAGGCCGGCCGCTCCTTCCCTGCCTGACGTCAACACGCCAGCAGCCGGCCCGACTCTTGGGTTCTGCTGTATTTGTATCGCGTTTGCAAGCTTGCCGCCCAGGTCCACAATCACCTCCAGCCGGTACTTGAAACTGATCATCTCCCCCGGAACTCCTCTTATTGAGGGGAATGAGTTCTCAGGAACCCTCACAGTGGTCGTCACGCTGGCGGTCAGTGTGGCAGGGTCGATGATCAAGGGGCTAAATGCCTGCGAGAGGTCTTTCCGGAACACGCTGCAAGTGCCGGCCGATGATAATGACAGGCCGCCTAGCCCGGTCTTGGACTTTGGATAGTACTCTTCCTTCTCCAGCCTCCGCTGTTCTTCCTTCGATATGTTCTTGAATAGGGCCGCCGGCGGTGCCGAATCCACGCGGCCTTGCCTGTACAAAGTGACGATAACTCCGTACAGGCTCTTTATTCGTTTCGTATGCTGTACATCCACCTTGACGGATATTGTGTCGCCGGGTAAGCACCCGCTCTTCATGAGCTCGATTGTTGTCGTGATCGTCTTGTCTTTGGACGATACTGATTTCCTCGGTATGCCGGCCTGGACGGTCCCCAGGCTCCCTGACTGGTTTGGGTCGGCGCGTTCCCTGGAGCTCAAGCCGGTGCTGCCGCTCACAGCACTGTCACCGCTCACCTCGCTCCTCAGGTCGCTGTTAACGGGACTCCTCGGGTTCTGGTGTGCATCTTGATTCGCATCGTCCGCGACCAGAGATCCTTCTGTTGATGTTTCCACCGCCCGTGTTGAGTCAAAATCTGATGAGGACTCGCCCGCACCTTCTGCTGTGATCGCTGTTCCCCTATCAGAGACGGTCGAACCTGTTGTTTTCTTCTTTTTCGACCTTTTGGAGATAGGTTGCAGATAGATTGTTCGGGGACGCGGCGCTGGAAGAGTACCAACATCCACCTGCTCCACCAGTTCGATTTTGCGATCGCAAGTTGTTGTCGCATTCATGGAAGCAGGCCTCGTCAGCGTCGCTACAATTGTGTACCCGATGCTCCCCCGCTCGAACTACGATTAGTTAGCAAATCATATTCCGCGTCACGAGCGACCATGCGCCCGCGAAAAGAACACCTGGTAGTGGTGAGAACGTGAGCGCTTACATCAATACTGCTGGGCAGGTCCTTCTCGGGGAACAGGAGGTCGAAATTGAACTCGTATTTGCCCGACTCCAACCTCCCGTCGGCGCATAGGACCTGCTCATCCTGAAACAGCGAGGCGTAGCCGTTGCCGAGAAACCTGAACTGGGAGATGCCATCCGAGTCGAATTCGGAAGGGTTTACGGGCTCTGGGGCGGCGTTTGGGTTCTTGTAGACTCGCACGTAGCCACGCAGGGCGACGGTGAGATGGGTGACTCGGATGGGCTTGACGAGGGCCAGGACCACGGCGCCCCTCACATTGTCGCCGGCGCCGTACTTGCGATGTGGCTCGGCAGGGCGGATGTGGAAGTCGACGACGTTGCGGGTGCTCCTGGAGCGGATGGGCAGGGCGAACCTGGAGAAGAAGGAGCGGCTCGACGGTTGGTGTTGGTCTTCCAGCGTGGTCGAGGCGTTGCTGGTACCGGATAGGGCTACCATCTGTGCAGGACTGGGGGTCACGGGGGGGCTCGCGACGGGGTGGCCTCGTCGTCCCCGTGCCGTGCCTTGCGGAAGGTGTCGGTGGGTTCCAGATTGACTGGAGTGGGTGGATGTCGGGCTTGGGCGGGTTTTGTCGTATAGTTGGTATCGTGTCGGTCGGGCTCCGTAGGGGCGGTGGATCGCCCTGGGACGGTTGAGCGAGGGATGGGTGTGATTGACGTAGTTCAACAGCAGGACGGACGGACAGCTAGGAAATGTCGAGTCCTTTGGAAATGCCGATTGTCCCCTCCAAAAGTCTTGGCCGGGAGCTGAGCCACCGGAGGCGACGAAGACAGCAGTGGCCAGTGATGGGCGATGATGAGGAGAATCGGGGGAGGGGTGAGGACAAGAACGCCGCCACACTCGCGCGCGATTACACACTCAAGACTCACACGCAACACGCACGCACACACACTCACACACACGGCGCACACGCACACCAGCTGAGGCAGAGCAGTTGGCGTCGGTCAGCTTGTAGTATGAGGCTCGCGTGGGCTGCCGAGTACCGGGAAGAATGATGTATAGAAGAAAGGAATGGGTTCGTTGAGCGGCATGCCAAGGCAAGACAAGACTTGCCAAGAGGGGAAGAAGTACACTGTCAGGACGGAAAGCCGCGTGTAGGACCTGGACGGGTGGACGGGTCGAGGCGACAGGTTGGTTTTTTGGGAAATGGGGCGGGCTTGCTGCTGGGTGGGTTTGGTATTGTTTGGGGTTGTGCAGGGGGACTCTTGATGGAGAGTGTCCAGGTGAAACCTGATACAGCGAGTATTCGAGGACGGGGCACGGGTGATCACTGACGGGCGACGGGGTTTGGGAAGGGATCAATGGGGGGGAGTGAGAGGGAGGGAGAAGGAGTGGGAGGGGAGAGGGAGAAGACGGAACAGTGTGTGAGCTTGGATGCGTGAGTGGTGAAGAGAGAGGAAACACATGGGATCAAACAAGCTGCGCGGCAGGACAGGACGGACGGTCGACCGTCAACACCACCGAACCGACCGACTGTTCCGCAACGCCAGTTTTGCAGTCAGTTGGTATCTATGTAGCAGTAGTCCATGTCAGTCATTCATTCATGTACATGATTTGATTACATTACATCTGTGGATTGCATTACACATTGCGCTTCATCATCGTCTCTGTCTGTGTCTGTCTGCTTCTGCTTCTGTCCTCGTCCCCCGCCGACTACGCCTCCTTCTCCTCGCTGCTCCTTCCTCGGACTACTGTTGTCGCCGCTGCTGCTGCTGCTGCTTGCTTCTGCATCTGATGCTGCTGCCTCCTCCTCCCCCTAACGGCACTTCGGAAACAAGGGGAGGAGCCGGATCTGCCCCGTCCTTTCCGCGCAATGTCGTTGTGCTGCACTAACTGTGCCTCGCCTCGCATGCGTACGCATACCTAGGTACGGCTGCGTCGCACTTGCCTCGTCTTGTCAGTCTGTCCGTCGGGCCCAGCAGCTGAGCTAGGTACTGCAAGTACCCCGTACCTGTGCCTCGTGCCTCGTACCTTTTTCCCTTGAGAACCTGGCACAATCGCGGGGCAACAGTGCTTGAGCGGCCCCCCCCCTGCCCCCCTGCGAATCCTTCTCCTCCACCTTTCTGCGGCCAGTCAGTCAGTCATTCACCCCGTCAGCCACGGAAACCCATCGAGAGAGGGCAGTCAGCGATCACCATCAGCATCAGCATCATCAGCAGCACCAGGAGCCTGCAATCTTTGCGAGACACTTGGGGTAAAAGCAGCATGTCAGCAGTCCAATAGTATTTGAATTATTAGCCTGCTAGGCTACTGGGTCATCTCCCACCTCCCGGGGCACCCTTCCTTCCAGGCAATTGTTCCAGACCTGCCTGGTTCGGCGTCGCAACCACGGACCGCAGTGTGAGCTTGAGAACAAACCTTCTAGCCAGTCTGCTAGCCTGCTTCAACGCTGGCTGGATGGATGGCTAGCTGTGAGCTTGCCATAGCACCTGGCCAGGTGGCTAGTTCCGGCCGTTGACAGTCGCAGGCTGCGGAGATAGAGTTGCGAACTGATCCTGCCAGCTCCTGACCTGACCAGACCTGACCAGTCCGCCCACCGAATGAACCATCGTCCCATCTTGGTCTCACCCTCACACTGACTCCGTGGCCTCTTTGTTGTTGTTTTTTTCGCCATCATCGGGTTACGCCGTCCTACATCTATGGCCTGAAGCCGTTACCTGCTCCCGAAACACCCAAGTCATGAAATGCGCTATGTACTCAGGCACCGTCGAGGAGGTTTCTGTCAAGTCAAGCGTCCGTCGCCCTCCCCCCACCAGGGAGCCTCAACGGGGCCCGGCAAGGCCACTGCCGGGTTGTCGAGTCAAGGGACCCCGTGTTGGAAATCCCCATGTCCTTTTTTCGACCCGATCGTCATTACCAAGGCGGGCTCTCGAAGATCCAGTCTTACGCGTCACCAAACCTTGAGTTGCTTGTTTGGCTTTAACAATATGTCCGCCCAAGGTCTGGTTGAAGTCTAAAAATTGTCGGGCTGCCGACATGAGCCAGTCCATTGATCCAACGGCCCCCCGAGCAGTGTCGCCCTCACCATTGAAGCGAGGGCCCACCGCTGGAAACCTTAATTCCTTGCCCGTTCCACCCGGGCATCAACTCAAGGCGGGCAGATGCTTCCAATAGCTCCGGGCCTGTGTGCTACTGTTGGTCCGCCCCCGTTTGCCAGAGCCCGCGAACAACAAGACACGTCCGTCATGTCGCCGTGACGCCCAAATTAATTACGGGGTCAACATGCCTTCTGCGCCTGGGCGCGTCAAGAAACATCCGCTCAGACTCGAAACGACCAAGTCTGGGGTCCGTGAGCGTTGTTTCTTTCCTACCGGCCACCAGCAACGCTACTGGTGCTTGGCCAGCTACTTCCTACAGGCGCGGACCTTTTCGACTCTTGCTAATCTTGGAAGCAGTCGACTGAATGGGCCAATCTGGCTGACTCCAGATCTTGGCTTCCTCTAGCTTCTTTTGTCTGCGCTCACTTCTCATGCAGTGCTTCCCAGATCCACGCAACTGCACGCGCATGTGCGGGCATGGCCAAGAAGGTTGCACGACGCTCCCAAGCCTTTTTCTCTCCAGCAATTGTGGCCTGTCCCCCAGCAATGGGTCCCCTTCCCCCCTTCAAGCTTCGTATGGTCTCGCCCGAAAAGCTTCATTTCCGTAGGGCTGGCAGTTCTTGGCCTTGGTCGAACAGCAACACACTATTTATAAATCCGATCAATGCTCTTCCCCAAAAAGCTTGTCGTTTGACGTCTCAGACACTACCACTTAACCTGCACTAATGTGCCTCAAAATGGCTCCTGGCTATCACAAGCTGGCAATGCCATTTTGCGCTTTTACACGACAACTGGGGCAATGTTCGGCTCGCTTGACCTTGGAATACCGCGCAAGGCAAAAGAAAGAGTCACCGGTACCTCAGACGGCTGGCCGCCCGCCTGTCACCTGTGTGGCAAGCTCCACCGGACTTGCATTGCGGACATCGGCTGGTGTTTGACATTTGTATCAGCACCGCCAATTGGATACGACCCGCGAGCCGAAGATCTTCGCAAGCATGTGCTACCTGCACACCACAGGCACACCGGTACGTGCAATCGGCCGGACAACATCACGCCTCTCGCATCGCTTGTGCGTGTCGACAGCGGCAAATCGGCAGTGGCTTTGATTCGAGGGGCCCGTTACTCATTGTACGTGGTTGCAGCAGAAATTTGTCAAGGGCCGGGCACAATCATGCTCTCTCATCAGGACTCCTCCAACTGAATTCCCGGCCGAGGATAGTCCAATCTCTCAAACGGCGCGTCGTCAACCCGCGTCCTCGACAGGTGCCACCATATCCAATGTGTTTTGCCAAGCCACGTTGACAGGTCTGATTCCGGCCGACTCTATTTCAGTCGCCTTGATGTAATCTACATGTCACTGTCCACAAACCATCTCGAGGCCTGTCTAAATAAAGAGGGAAAACCCACAATTCCATAACGATGGTCGCCAATGACCAAACTGAACTCGACAATCGAATCTATCTCTCACCGACACTGCCTCGCCCTGGGACGAACCTCGTCTGAAGCAAACAGACACATTGACCACCAGAAACACTTCCCGCCGAGCCTCAACTAGCCCTCCGGGCCAACCGAAACAAAGAACCCACAAGAGCTTTCCCCGGTACTAATATTTTCGGAAGCAAGAAACGGAAGACCAAGCCCTGTGCCTTCTCAAACAGGCAGCAAGGAACGTTGCCCCATTCGTAGGTACCTTTACTACCCACACATTAGCCAGATGTGCTGTTGGGAGTACAAAGCCCGTCATTACTGCAAACACTGCAGCATTCCAATGTACTGGGCCCCGAACCGCGGGCGCATCGAGATGTGCTTCGGTGCCAGGACCCTGGGCGGCGGCAGGCCCGGGCGATGCGTGATGCAGAACGTCGAGCGCCTCGAGGACAGGGCGCTCTTCACGGCGTGCTGCACCGACTGCTCACGACTGGTCTCTCAAGGTATACCTCCGCGGCACTGGAGGGATGGTGAGAGTGTCAGGAGACCCAGTCGGTGGTGGGCGCGTGTCTCTAGATGGAGACGATGACCCATAGGAGAAACAGTCTTTGTGCTGACCTGGGTGGTAAGTTGCGACCGTAGGTCTCAGCGTCTGCTGACACGTAACCGTAAAACCCGATGACGACGATGGTGGTCGGCTCAATGTGCCTTCAAGTCGCCTCTGCGCCGTACACGCATCACACCTGAACGACACTGCGTCAGAAGAGGTTCACTTGTGTTCAGAGCCAGCAGCCCATCATCGGTCTCCATTGGCAAGCACCACATGACAGCAAAGCTGTGTATTCAAAACGGGCTCCATCAACTTTCACGTCTCTGGCCACCTGATGCGCAAAAGATAATAACAATTGCTCTATCTGCCTTGGATGTCCGCATCCCAAACCAACAGGTATTTCCAGGCGCACACAAATCCACTGTACTAGAGTATTACAATATGCCATGACAAGTAATAAGCCAACTCCTTCATCTCTGACGCGATGCGTGACGCGTGACGCGTCCAATACACGCTCCCTTTCGTTTTGATTGATTCGCAAAAACAAAAAAGCAGCTCTGACCTTTCCCTTTCCTTTCCTCACTTTGCCGCCATGCTTTTTTGTTGATCGGTGAAGTTTGAGTGAAATGCGCAAAAAGGGGAACGACAACAGATGATAAATGACGATGGGTGATGATGATGACCAAAAACGCCAGGGCAAGGGATGAGCGAGCACCCGTCCTCCTCCCTTTCCTTATCAGACTCCACTCACTCGCGCCCCCTAACCTCCCTTTCCCCGCCGCGCTTCGCTTAAATTCCCAACTCAAAGTTGAAAGCTCACGCTTCGCGCCTTGTGCCTTTCCTCTCGCGCTCTTGCTTCTTCCGCTTCGTCGTGGCTGTTGCCACTGCCGACAACAACAGTGACACCGCTGCCGCTTCCCCTTCTTCGGATCCAAGGCATCCCGCCGCCGTGCTCGTGCTCAGAAAGATCCTCCGGGATCGCCTAGAACCCGAACTTCTTCTTCTGCTTGGCCGGCTTCTGGTTGCTCATGTCCTTGAGGATGTCATCAAAGGTGCTGCTGAGGGTGTGGTTGTGGCCCTTGCCACCGCTCTCGCCGCCGCCGACAGGCTTGCGCGCGGGCACATCGCCGCGCATGTTGTCAACCGACCTGGCGTTGCGGATGCTGCCCGGCGCGGACCCGCCCGAGCTCGAAGGGCGCTCCGGGCCGAGCGAGTCCTGCCGCTGCGCGACCTGGAAACTGTACACGCGGCTGGAGCGGCGGTCCACGGGCGAGGCGCCCACCGGCGGGGCGAGCGGCTCGAGGGCGGACAGGCCCGCGAAGCTCGCGCGGAAGTTTGAACCTGCACCGCGGCCGGCGGCCAGCCCGCTGTTCGGCGAGATGACGCGCCTCTGGGGGCCCGAGGCGGGCGACCCCGGTGCCGAGCTCACGGGCGAGGTGCCGTTGCTGCTGTGGTAGCCACCGGTGCCGCCCATGCCCATAACGGGGTCGTTGTCTTCGAAGACGGCGCGCGGGGCCTCGAGTGGTGAGTACGCCGAGCCGAGAGCCTCGTCGCCGAGCGTTGGTGGTGGTGGCGGCATCCCCATCATGCCGGCGGCGCCACCATTCACCTTGGCCTCCTCCCACGCCTTGGCGGCCTCCCAGCAGTGTGAGCGCTCGAAGGTGCCCTCTACAGAGAACATGACCACGTCTGCCGAGAGCTCGACCTTGACCGATGAACCTGGGAGCTGGTACCAGGCCTTGCGGACCTCGCCAGCCTCCTCGAGCCACGGCGGGTTGCCCATCGGCGGCTGGCAGAGGAAGTACTCGACGCCCTCGGTGAACTGCAGTTCGGGTGCGTCGATGACGAGCAACGGCAGCGACTGGATGACCACGTAGAGGAACAGCCACGTTCCGAGGCGGTTGTCGGCGAGCTCGGCCTGGGTCTTGCCCTTGGCGTGGTCGTGGTCGAACTCCTTGAAGTGCAGGAGGAAGGGCGACTTGAGGCTGTCGGCGTCGAAGTTGTACGACTTGTGCATGATGAGCTGGAGCTCGTGTTCCTTGATGTTGCGGTCGAACTTGAGCTGGTCTTTCTCCTTCATCTCGTCGTACTTGACCTGCACGGTCCTCATTGTTGGAAGGATAGGGATGTCGTAGGGGATTGGAGGCAGGACCGGTGGTGAGGACTGGTCAAACTCTGTGAGCAACTTCCGCAGGGCCCTGATGTGCTCGTTGGACTCCTTTTCGGAGACATCCTCAACGGCTTGGTCGATGACGCGGGGCGTGACCGAGTCGCGATCCACCAGTAAGTCATAAAGCGAGGACAGATCCGCATACAGCGTCTTCAGCACCAGCCTGTTCAGGCCGCTCTCCGAGAATGGGTTCTTCTTGCTCCTTGCCTTGGGCGGCCAGGCCCCGAAGAGAGACTTGTAGTAGCCCAGGGTGAAACTCCGCATCCTCGAGAAGGCCGACTTCCACCGGTTGAAGCGCACATCCCTGAACTCGGAAGAGCTTGCGACGCCGGAGAAAAGTGCCGGGAACTCAAACTCCTCTAGCCTGGAGTTGACGTTGTGCTGACGGTTCAACAGGTCCAGATTCGACCGCTCGAGACGGCGCCACACTTCGGGCGACACCTGTTTGGCTAGTGGTGATTTCAGGGACACAATCGCCTGCCATTTGCCAACCGCGTGCGTGAAAGCCTCGTTATAGAGCTCCCAGCACTTCATGCGCTCGCCCAGGATTACGGCCTCCAGCGTCTTTTCACGGCTGTGCCGCACGTCAGCGAGTGACAGCTGGGACATGTAAAAGCCGAAGCTCAAGTCAACGCCCTCGCCCCAGGTGGTGCCATCCATGCTCATGAAATCGAACTCCTTCAGCAGTGATGAGATCTCGAGGAATGCGGAGAAGATGGTCGGTCGGAACTTGGTTGCAACGAGCGGCTGTCCCGTCAGGAAAGCAAAGAGATTTCGGATCGCGATCAGGCGCTGCATCTCGGGTTGTGTCTTTGGGTCTTGGGAGGCAAGCTGGTCAGGAGAGGCTGGAGGAAGATACAGACGGATCAACCCGTCCGCGGACTCGGGCATCAGTGATTGTGGTAGTTGGCGATCGGCATCCTGGGCCATCAGGTTGTCGCGCCCACTGAAACTCCTCGACCTGTCCCTCGCAGTCGCGCTGGCCTCCAGCTCTCCCTGGATCAATTCGTGGAACACTATCGACGCCTCGATCGCCTGTGATGAGATTTTGAACGATGGGCCTTTTCCGCTAGTCTTTGGGGAGAGGTAGACGAGGACATCGCCGCTCTCGGTCCAGAGCTCGGGAACCTGTCACTACTGTCAGCGTCTATTTTCTTGCGCCACTGTCTATCAGCATATGAATACCTTCTCGTTGTTCGCCAAGAACGCAGTGTTATAGTCGGCCTGGTTGTCAGCCGACAGGATCCACGCCTTGCTCGCAGACATCTTCTTGAGGTCCTTGGAGCCGGAGCTCGATTTTCCTGGTAACCAACTCCTCCGCAGTCTCCCCCGGCTGTCACCGCCGTCGTTGGACTGTTTTGACATTGGCCTGGGATATGAGAGGGCATCCGCGGGATTGGGCACGGCTTGGGGACCGTCGGGCATGATTTCCCTGTGCGTCGAGGGTTGCGCAGAGCTGCTCCTCACGCGTGCAGCCGAGCTTGAGGGCGAAGGCCGCCTGGTCGACTGTAATTTCGAGGGCCCATCTCTCCTGCTTTCTGGCGAGGACTGGTGAGCAGAGCTGCTGCGTGCGCTTCCTCTGGATCTTGGCGCGACCGGTGACGTCGGTGTTTGGGCCTGTGGCAGAGGGTCCTTCGGAGGTAGTGGGGGCGCACTCTCGGCGGATACCGCCCTCTGTTGTTTCTGTATAACTTGTGGCATTTCGGCGCCGGAGTGAGCTTCGGCTCCGGTCTCAGCTGCCTCGGGGGACTCGGTACGCTCGACGCCAAAATCAAAGTCGTAGTCGGAGACCTGGGTGACTGGGGTCTGTATGCCAAGTCCTCCTGCGCCTGGGGAGTTGTCGATGGTAGAGATCGAGTCGTGGGGGTTTGAGGATGTGTTTGGGCTGCCGTCGGAGGAGGCAGGCCTGGGTGCGAGCTCGACGGTTGATGCGACTGGTCTCCGCGGGATAGGCTCTATTCTTAAGTGTGATGGAGGCACTGCCTCTGTTGCTGTTTTGGGGCGCAGGCTGGGTACGGGTTCGGTGGGTGTCGAGCCACGGGAGCTGGGGTTCGCAAAGAAGGACGTCAGCACATTGAGTCTCGACTTCCTCCTCTGTAGCTTCTTTGCGCCTGACTCGTCATCGCCCACTGTGTCGACTGAGCCCGTCCTCGCTACCGAAGAGCCTCCAGGGGACTTGACGTCCTTGTCATTGGAGGAGTTCGAGAGCAGGCTGTGCACAGAGGGCAGTGAGAGAAGCGAGGGCCGGCTGCTCTTGGAAGAGCGGGACGACTTGCTCAGCGGCATGCTGGGCAGGTGGATGTGTATTGTGAGAGGGAACGGCGTCTCTCAAGTCTTGTTCGAGGGCAGAGTGACGCAAGCAAGCAAGCCCATAGAGACGGGCAAAGGCATCAAGTAAGAACTGTACAGGAGCAGAAACAGAAACAAGACCAAGAGCAACAACAACAACAACACTACTAACCGGGTCTCAGGGCTGGAACGAGTTCAGGAGCCAGCAAAGGGTATAAAGCAGGCAGAGAGAGAGGGCTGGACGAAACGGAGAGCCGGCCGGCGTGTATGGACCGTTGGAGGACCGTCTGGGACAGCAGCCGTACGTACTGTTGTGTATGCTGGGGGCGGCCTGAGGGCCTGTGTGGGCTCAGTTCGGGATTTCGTCAGAAGCTGTGACGCGTCGAGCGGGCTCGGACGGGCGGGCAGGGTGGAGCAAGGACGGTCGAAGGTGTGACGGCGACAAGCAAAGAAGCGAGGTTCCGTTGCGCAGTGATCCTGGTCGGGCAATATAGGACAGGGTTGTCGAGGTGGGGAGGTTTTGATGGGGAGGGCGGATGAGAGTGTCGCTGTAGTGGATTGGGCAACTTTAACTGGGAGAGATGCGCGGTGGGAGGGCGTCGTGCCGTGCGAAGCGATGTACCGTGGTAGACTCTATGTACAGGTTAAAAGTAACTGTGGGGATGCGGTTATGGCAGCATGCTTGGTGGTCTTGGGTCGTTCCTGGGTGTGTGCTTGGTGAATCAGCAACAGCGCAAACAGGCAGATCTACGTGTAACGGCCGCCGACTTTTTTTTTGGTTCGTTGTACAAGGGGGGGAAACCAAGGACTAGGACAGGGCAAGCAAGGCAAAAAAGCAGGTCTCCTGCCAGCTGTGACAAGTGACGAAGGATGAAGTGAGAAAGCAAGCCGAACTCGCAGTTACGGGGCCTAGTACGGGGCCAGTACGGGATCCAAGTAACAACCCGGGAGGGATGCTGTGCTGGAATACGAAAGTGGCAGGCTGGGGGAACGAGGCGCAGAACAGCGAGGCGAGGCTAGGCGAGGCGAGGTGAGGTGAGGCGCTGTTGGGTTTGTTGGATGTTTATTAGGGGATGGAGAGGTTTTTTCTGGCAAAGTCTTTGGGACTGGCTGTTTTGGAGCTAACAAGTTCACCAGCAAAACCTTGAAGATGTCATGTCATGCCCCAACGGGACTGGTACGGCCTGCAAGTGCATGCAAGTGCCGTGAATAAATGAGAGAGGGTAGCTATGCAGTTGGGTGGCCTTGTCGGGTCTGGTGGTATCCCGTATTTGGGGTGGTCGGCCTGGGTCGCGCGACGGCTGGGCGTGCGTGCGTGGTGCATGCTTGCCCCATGCAATGCGATGGCCCTCCCGGCAGCCCGCAGCTGACAAGGGGCCACTTGACCTCGTGGACTGTGTGCGTGCGTGCGTGTGTGTTGTGGTGGTGGTGAGTGCGTGTTTGTTATTACGATCTTTAGCCCGTTACGAGGTTTTCGGTCTCTGCTGATGCTCTTGTTAGTCCAGACGGTATGCTGTTCATAGTCTCGCCGTTTTGAAATTGGTCTTGCAGTGCAGTAACAACATGTGTCAACAAAAGAGAATTAGGATTCCCGATGCCGTCATCTTGCCCCAAATCCAGGATCCTACATGTCTGCACGCCTGGCTGGCCAGGGCCACAATTGGCTGGGGCTTGCTGCCATGACCTGCATGTACTGCGTAGCGAAACGGACAGCTGGGTGGGGCAGGGCCTGTGGCCTGCACCTGTTTGGTAGCCTGTGCGACCATGCGGCCTCGCAGATGGCACACCGAGGTGCAGTTGACTTCCAAGGTTGTTAGCTGCCCAGGACGAGAAATTTAGTATCCGGCCACAACTGTTAACACCACCAAAACCCTTCGACTTGAACCACGGTCCACACAACAACCACAGAGCGTGTGATATGATCTGTTGATGCCAAGTTGTTCAGAATCGAATGAGGAATTTACTGATATCTTTTTTATAATTTAAATCCCTTTTGTTGTAAGTATACAGATTGACAGGCTGAGAAGGGCAGAATCTCACCTTAGCTATGCACGGATACTAAATTTCTCGTCCTGCTGCCTTGGTTTTGTTGTTGGTTTGATGGCCCAAGCCCGAGTTTGGCTGGCTGGTTGGCTGGATGGCTGGACTTGGGCCTCGTCTTAGCACCCAGCTCCAAAGTGCCGGGATGGGCGAGCCGTTGGCCGTGCGGTTACCGTCCCACGGGGGCTCAACGTCGTACTAAATGTAAAAGTTCTGAACCGGAACGTCGACTGGCCCGTCTTCTGGAACGCCTCGGAACGTCTGAACGCACCGAAAAGGGGTGCACATCCAGACTCTACGTCTTCGGCCTTTCCCTCTCTTCTCTCACACACACACACACCCCATGCCGTCCTGGTCATCGAGTTCCCAGCTGCCAGACTCAGCTAACTGTCACAGGGCCGTTCTTCCTGACTCGAGCTGCTCCTCGTCCACTGGCAAAGGCAGAAGGAGATCAAACTGCACAAGGCCACCATCGGGGTCGGGTCTGATCTTCGATGCCGACTGATGCCAGACACCCAAGGTCCATCTATTTTAGGCACAGTAAGTCGGCATAGTCGCACATGCTCGCTCGCTCCTAAAATGCTATTAATGTGCCGCCCCTTTGGTAGGACAGAACGTTCTCTTCCGCGTGTTTGTGGGGCCGCAGTTCCTTGGGCGTTGCCTGTTCTGCCTCGAGCCTGTGTGCACAGTCGACATACAGTCTAGCAGTTCGCGTATACCCCCCTTCGAAAGGCTTTTCCCTCCGAGGGCCTTCTAGACCTCAAACCTCAGGGTCCTCCATGGTTGCTGCATGGATGGATATCGGCATCTAAGGTTACCACCGTGGTAATTGGTGGGATGCCGGCAGCGCGGGCAGCATGCTTAGTGGGCACGACTCAGGGCCCGGTGCTGCCCCTAATGAAGCTGCCCCGGATCGCCTATCGAAAATCCATCAAGCCATCGCAGATCATCCCGCCCTCCCGCCTACCAGGCCTACCAGCCCGCCGCCACGATATCACCTCTTGGCGACCAGTCTACCCCCTTGTGTGCCGGGCTGGACTGTGCTCTCTCCTGCCATTGCTCTCTGGCTCTGGCTTTTGACGCTGTGGCCTTGAGGCACAGTCGGCACGGCTCACCCCGGTCTGCGCTGGCTCCCATCAGCGACACCTCAGAAAAGCTCAGTCGCCTCGCTTCCACGGCATCGTCCCGAACTCATGCGCAATCCAGCCCATCGCAACGTAATTAAGCTGCGCCCACAGTGGCGGCCCCCACCAGCTGCATTCTCTGTCGATTGCAAGCTCGCCTGTCTGGGATACCCCATCAGGACCCAGGGGCTGAGAAGTCGATCGGCGCTCCATCTTCCCTCCGTTTCTGCTGCCACCGTTTTTCGTACCTGCACAACTGAAGCAGAGCCCACGGCAGTTGTCTTCCGGGACCATACAGGAGGATTGTCCGTCGACCGTCCTCTGGAAGTTGCGAGCAGCACCCCCAATGGGCAAATGCCCAGGAGAGCCCAGCACAGATCATCCCATTACTGTAGATCTTAGCTCATCGTGGGGGGCCCGACAGGCATTGCTGTCATAGCTGAACCTTTCTTTTGGGCGCCCGGTTCCTGGCTACCAAGCAGCAGTCAACCCACAACAGACATCGACTACACCCTCCTGACACTTCAACCCGTTGCATCGACGCTTCTCTGTCACACAAGACACAAGGGTCGGAGTGCACAAGGCTGCCGAGCGTCTTGGTTGGGCTGGAGGACCCCTCGTGTTGCACAAAATCCGAGCTTCCAATTCCGCTTCTCTGTTTCTCGAGATGGGACAAGTCACTAGCGCGCAAGATGCAATTCTTCGCTGTTTCGATATGCTCTAGTCCTTCCGGCGAAGCCGTGCAGGCGAGGGAACCAGAGGTGCCACAAGGCTTCCAGGCTTCAGTATTTTGAGTCAGTTCTGACAGCTTGACAGGTCGCTTTGCGAACGAACGCCCTGACGATCCTGCAAGCCATTGCTTCCTGCCTGCAGTCGTGATTGCAGGCAGTCGTCCTCAGGTTGGGGAGGGCCCCACCACCCTTGCCCACCGTACCTTGGCATCACTATCCTCCGTCCACATCCGCCCAGCCAGCTGGACCCCGTCCCACGAACATCGAAATACAGCAACGAGACGGTCGCGCTCATTTGGATGACGTTGCTGGGCATGGCACTAGTGCTCCGCTCGTTCTCTGTGGCGTCTTGTTAACTAAACTTCGGGCCGGTCCTCATTTGAGTGCTGTGTGTGTTCTGTCCAGGCGTCACGAACAACACGTTGGCTGCCGCCGTATTACTTCAGCTGACACCTGTTCCCACTGCTTCCTCATCCGTCCGCCGGATGAACTGCACGGTGGGCACTCGAGATGCAAAGTGCGGGCTCGGACTCGTCACCTCGCGCCTTCGGGACCGAGCTTACGCAGATCACGCAGAGAGTCCTCACTGAAATAGGGTCCCACCTGCCTCGAACGGGCTCTTGTCAAACCCAGTAATGACATTGAGTAATAGGGAGTAAAGTAATGTCTGCCAGACCAGACATGCGGCTGCCAATCCGGACTGCAGCACACTACAGCATGCTGCAGCATGCCAATGCACGAAATGCACGAAGCTTTGCGCGAGTGCGTACAGATGGGTGTCCCACGTGATGCGTCTTACAATATTCGGTCTGCAGAGCCGCATCTTACACCAGGCTTGGCGAAACTAGAACAGGCGGTGTTGTGCTGTATAAGTGTACAGTTGGGTGCCTTAACCTGTGCAATGACTGTTCTACCTGTGCCACACAATCAACTTTGTCAGGCATCTTATTTTGACCTATCTAATACTTCTGATCAACTCAGGAGTCATCTTGCCGCTGTCTGCGCTCAGACGGTCATACTGGGCGCTGGTCAAGTGACTCCTGCCTGTCCAGCTCACGATGGCGCCTGTCCCGCCCAACACCGAAGGCCAGGTCAACCCTGGTGAGATCCAGGATCTCATTGGCCAGTTGCATCACGACGACGACGACCTCTTTCGCCAGTGGTTGCACTTCCCGAACGAGGAAACACCCGCCTACATACAACCATCCGTAGACGGCCGCGACGACACGTCCACCTACCTCGGCTCCGAGGGCCATGCACCACCATTGACGTTTGGACCAACTCTTTCGCCCTTGAGCCGCAGCAGGACCTCGCCATCCTCCCCTGGCCAGCTGGGAGATGCTGACCCTCCGGCCGTATCCACGTCATTGCCGGGGGGAGGCTTTGAGGGCCTTGAATCCGCCGCCCACTACTTGCACCATATCGGGACCAGACCCGAAATCCATATTCATGGAACAACGTCGCCCTCACCGAAACGTGTAGACGAGGATGACATTTCTATTCACCTATCGCCTGGGAGTTCAGCTCCATCCGTGTCACCGCTGAGCCCGACACCGCAGGCAACGGCCATGAAAAGGGGGAGGAGCAATCCGCTGCCTGGGGAGAAACGCGCCAAGGTGTCCAACATGCGCAAGATCAAGGCGTGTATGCGGTGCCGCATCCGGAAGCGAGAAGTAAGACAGCAGCAGCACGATCTCTCCCGGCTGGGCTATTGCTGATATGGTAGTAGTGTGACGACGACATTTCCTGTAAGCATTGCAGCAAGGCGTTTCCAAAACACCCTGAGGTGTGCGTTCGGGAGAAATTGTCGGATGCGCGGTTTCCTGAGAATGACCAAAGTAGTAAGTTAGGACCGCCTCGTCTTGTCTACTCTGATCTCTGCTGCTAAAACTGTGTTCTAGTTGACATATGGACCCGCGAGTCGACACCCGTCTCGCTGTTACGGCAAAACTGGCAGTTGGCCGGGACTCCACGCCAAGTCACCATGAAAATCAACCAGTCGAACGATTCGCCCGGGCTGGCTCTGATGCTTCAGCCGTATGTTGTCAATTCGAGGCCCTTCACAACGGCTCCGGGCTACTACTTTCCGCCCGCGTACTCTGGGTTCAGTGGTGCTCCGATGTCCGCCTTTCACAACTGGTCCGGGACACCACTGGCATCAAAGCCGGTGGAAGGGACCTGTCTTGCTCCTGGGCAAGAGCACTTGCCTCGGGATTTGCTTGTATGGGCAGAGAGGCAGCTATTGAGAGACTTGTACCACAAGCAAACACCAGACTTCGAGTCAGCGATACTCTCTTTTCTCCTAGCATACAGGGACACCAACCTGGACTTACACGGGGCTTCTTCGAGTTCGGGAAAGAAGAAATCGCCACTTTGCGTTGACCCGAAGAAGCTCGTTAGCAAGGTCTGCGAGATGCGATGCTGGTATTTGGTCTGGCAGACTTCGAAGCTTTACACGTGCACAAATGGAGGAGCGCCTTATGCAATCGCGCACGCCAACGGCTACTCACGCCTGCCTTCGACGGTGATCTTGGAGTTGAGGGAGAAAGCCACCGAGGCGCTCATTGCCTGTGAGAAGGAGATCCTGCTGGAGCTGGACGAGCTGTCCCCTGACGGGGCTCGACACATCGAGTTGCCTCTGTGGGCTTGTATCTGGCAGATGATTATCATCTACCGGAAACTGGTCTCCGGGTACTCAAAAGTCGCCCACAGTCAGTTGGTGGGCTCGATGAACGGCGGGAGTGTTGGTGAGTGACGCCCAATTTTACAAAGCTACAGGCCCTCTGACAAGGAAAACTGCTGACCGACTCTCAGGGCTCAACGAGGTATCTGTCTTGTCGGTCGTGGAGCACCTCTACCGGCTGTTGGTCATCAAATACAGCGCCTACTTCGGCTCGGCGTCGCCCGTCTTCCCCAAAAAGGGCCAGCCACCGACGGCTGAGCTGCTCCAAGGTGATGGGCGTCTCAGCCGGGAGTGGGACAGCGTGCTACTGCGGCGGAAAGAGTTCTGTGAGCATTCAAATTTCAAATGCCTGGGGGCGTCCTATCACACCGTCCAGAGCATCGCGGCACCCACGCGTGGGTGAACAATAATGACTGATCCTTCTCGCTTAGACCAGACGGTTTCCGACGTTGTGGCCACTGATGTTCCCCTGAGAACCCTTGTTGTCGACGTTGAGAATGCGCTTGAGCATCGGTTGAGAAGGAGGCCGAAATGAAGAACTGTCTGCTCCGGTAACATGTCAGTACGTCGTGTGCGGCGGACAGTCATTCTTCTCTGCAGCATGCGTTCAACATCGCAATTGCTGCTACACATCCAAGTGGAACCACGCTGGCAGACTTCCCGTGATCCAACTGGCATCCATGACTCGAAGTTCAAGTCATTGACGGGGCGAAACAGGCGAAGTCAGGCAACGCACGTGAGCGAGTACTGCTTGATGTCGATCAACATGAAAAGCATCAACGCCTTCTCTCTCAATGCAAAGCATACACGTCCAGTCTAACACACCCTTTCGCCTGTTCAAGCCATCAGTCTAAATCAAGGGTCAAACGCCAATCTATTCAACATCGAGCTGCCTATTTCTACCCGTCCGTCGTCAAG
Organism: Diaporthe sp. HANT25; assembly: GCA_013435955.1. Taxonomy (NCBI): domain Eukaryota; kingdom Fungi; phylum Ascomycota; class Sordariomycetes; order Diaporthales; family Diaporthaceae; genus Diaporthe; species Diaporthe sp. HANT25. The sequence goes on along the minus strand of JACBFG010000017.1, from coordinate 2,196,674 downwards.
GCCACATCCCATAATACATGCTCACCGCCCTGTCCGAGTCGCCAAACAGCTTCGAATACCTGTCCTGCCACATCATCGTCCCGGGCTTGCCGGGATCCGTGCTCGGCACCTCCAGGAACCCGCCGTACTCGGCGCCGACACCGTTGCTCCCGCCGCCGTACGCGTTGCCCCTCCGCAGGGCCAGGTTCCACGCGAAGCTGCTCTCGACGATGCCCAGCACGAACCCGGCGCGCAGCATGATCTCGTAGTCGACCAGCGCCCTCTGGTCCCAGGTCAGGCGATTATTGAGCGCGGCGACCTCCCCCGGCGAAAGGACGTCCCGCTTGGTGACGACGGTGGCGCCCAGCTCGGCGGCCTTGGCCGTGAACCGCCGCACGTCGTTGTCCTCGCCGTGCAGGCCCGTCGCGAGGTACACGACCCTCCCGGGGATCTCGGAGGTGGAGAGGTAGTCGAGGAAGTAGGCGGTCTGCGTCTCGTAGCCGGGGAAGACGGGGCGGGCGTCGTCTGCCGGCACCGGGTCGCCATCGCGCGGGGGCGCGGTCGCGACGTCCTTTTCGGTGCGCAGGTGGGCGCCCACGAAGCGCGGGTTCCTGTCCTGCGCCGGGTTGTGCCCGATGCCGTGGCGCGGGTCGAACTGCAGGCCGAAGCGGCGGCCGAGCTCCCACAGCCCCGATGCGGCCAGCAGCCTGACGTCGTCGCGCACGCGCAGCAGGCGGCCAAAGTCGCGGCGGAAGGCCTCGCCGTCGCTGTGGGCCGGCCAGGCGAAGACGGTCTCCTGGAACTCGACGCGCACGGGGTAGTGGCGCTTCTCGAGGGGCAGCTCGCGCTCGTAGAACTCGGCGAAGCGACGGGTTACATTCTGCGGCTGCGTGAGGATCGACGTCTGCGTGCCGTTGAGCACGGCTACGCCGTCCGTCAGCATGCCCATGCTCACCGGCAGGGGCTTGAGGAGGCTCGGCTTGTCGTAGAGGTCATCCAGGGACCGGTAGACCCGCATCTGCGGGCAGTACGACTGCAGGGAGGTGAGCAGGTGCTCGGACGAGAACATGTAGTCGATGGGCTGGCCCTTGGCCTGCTGCTCGCCGTGGAGGTTGGCGATGTCGGCCGGCGAGCGGCGGGTGATCCGGGGGAGGACGAGCTGCGCTGGGGAGGATGGGCTGTCAGCGACGATGGCGATGGGACAAGCATAATTTAGATAGCAGCTAGCTGCCACCCAGCCAACACATTGACTAACCTCCTATCTCAATCGCGAACCGTATACAGTGCAGGAGCCCATTCTTGACCTCACCAATGCCCCCCGGGATGGGCGAGCACGTCAGGATGAGCGCCTTGTCGTCCGGGTGCCATTGCCTGGTGGCACAGAGCCGGGCCAGCTCCGAGCCCTCGAACCCGCCGTCGACCTCGTTCTCGAGCAGGTCCGAGACGAAGAGCTTCTTCTCGTCCTTGAAGCTGCGCAGGACCTCGGCGTACCGGTCGCGGACCTGGTTCTCCTCGATGTCGGAGAGGAAGTAGAGGAGCAGCAGCGCCGGCGCGAGGAACTTTACGATGCGGACGAGCCGGGGCGAGTCCAGCAGCTTTGGTCTGATCATGTTTCGTTCGGCTGGTTTCGTGTACTACTTACTAGGTGATACACCTACACAGCGGAACGGAGTTCTGGACGTATACGAGGTATTTTGGTGGATTGACGGTGCTCATTGCGACTTGCCACATCGTCAAAGACCACCCCACGCCTCGGGGCTCCCTTGGAGCTTACACGGAAAGGGTTCAGCAGATATGGTGTGGGCATTGTCTCACACGGCCGAGCGGGCGAGAGCTCTTTCCCCCTTTTGGGAAGTCGTGGCTCTCAGCTGGATCGGGGATCAGATCGCCTGCCCTCCCGTGCTTGCGCGGCCCTTATTTAGATAACCGCCCTTCTAGATAACAGACGTTGAAATGCCATCGGGAGAAGAAGAAGCTTGCTTCTTCACGGGCCGGGTGCGTGCGCAGAAGGTGGGACTAAGAGGGCAGGAATAAGCTCCCGGCGCCGACACCTTGGAGAGTTCAGCCCGGGCTCCGGGGGCGAGGCCTCGATGGGGGATGAGCAGAGAGGGTTTGTGTCGTGCAGCAGTATGTGTGTTTGTGTGTGTGCCATCGGGATCCGAGCGCATGCTGGGTATCGAGTTCCCTCATCCTGTGCTACCCTGCCCTCCGCGGTCGGCACATGCTGGCTCTTCAGCGATGGAATCCGGTGATTGAATGTCTGCTTTCATAACTCTCATCTTGTGTTCCAAGCAGACCTGAAATTGCCAGAGTTCATGCAGACCTTCATGTGGCCGAGCAGCTGGCCCGCGGGCCGCTGCTGAGGAGACCAAGACCTGGCCGCCCATTTCCCACCTGCCCCTGCGCAAGTCTGTGCGACGCTAGCTTTGTGCGACAGCTTGCAGCACATCACTCTCCTTTGGTCGTGTCTCCTTTGAACGGGGGGAAGACGGGCGGGGTCGAGTTCATCTCGTCTTGCTTGCAGCGGATCTTCTCGGCCGAGCCGGGAGGCAGACGGCGACAAAGAAGCCCGGAGGGTGTTCGATTTCGGCGTCCAGATCGCTACTTAGACTACTCACCCGGCGGCAGAGGTCCAATGCCAAGCTCCATGTGACATTCGCACTACCGGCGGTCATTGACGGCGGCAGAGAAGCCGCTGCCATCACTAGAGTAGGTAAGACGGTCTGGCTGACAGACAGCCAACAGGCCCAGGCCCATGGGATGGATGGCTGATGGACGGTGGCACGGGTGGGACCATCCGCTGATCGCAGACCTGCTCGACTCTTTCCATGTGCCGAAAGGACCCTGGGCGGGCGGGCGCCGCCAACGCAGATTGGTAGGCTGTCCTTGACGCTTGACAAGGTCCTCAAACTCAATCTCGACTTTCGCGGTCCGGGTCGGGGTCTCTCTATCCCACTGGTTTCCTCTGTTATAGACAAGGAAGCAGCACGCGTAGTTACCTATTCCTGCGGTGGGTTGTTCAATGGTACGCGGGGCGGGCGAGGTTCGTGCCGCGTTCGCTTCTCTTTTTTTTTGCATTACGCGCCCCGGGGAATTCGGTTTCAGGATTTATAGAAACAATATTTGTTTCGAGCTACTAACCAAGTAGGGCCCCAGATATCAATATCAGAGGCGGTGTATTAGTAGACTACAGACTATAAACCTCGCCCGGATCGCCTGGGCGTGGGCCTCATCTCGCATGGGCTCCGGTGATGGGCAGCTGGGGTGGCGGGTTAGGATACTTCAGACGACAGCTTGTGGGTACACTAGGAGCACGTCGAGAAGAGTGAGGGGGACGGCCCTAGAATCAATCATGCAGCTGTGCGTGTGTGGGTGTGTGTGGATGGGTGGATAGCCAGGTAGCTCACTCTACCTGGTTGGACACGAGAGATCTTTGGCAGCGACAGGCTTGCATCCACCGCGTGTCTGTTCTCGATCTCGATGTTTGTGGATTTGACTTCCGGGAAGAGAGCATGGCGCAATTCCTCATAGGTGCGGAGTATTGTTGGCATGACATGGCCACTGCAGAGAGGTCTCGAAATACTCGTAATGTGGTGTGCTGTTTCTGATGTCAAATCCCATCTGGCATGTTCCTTTGCGTTGGAACCTGTGCAATCAGGCGCAGTGCTCGGCTCTCGGGTAGTGTAAGTGCTGCAATACGTGACATGGCTGGCCAGCCTGCATTGCATGTCATGTGCGCCTTCCCCTGCGGGAACACCGTTTCTGCTCGTGTCGACCTGCTGTCTGGTCGAGTGAGTGAGGTGTGTGGGTGTGTGGGTGTGTGTGAGAGTGTGAGAGCAGGAGCAGACAGATACCATGGTTGAGGTTGAGAGGGGGTTGGTGTGATATCTCATGCAGCTGGCCGGCGCATCCTGCCTCACGGGAGGGGGGTGCGGTGGCAGGCAGCACACGAGGAGAGGCACATGAGGAGCCCGGGACCCAATGGAGCAGCTGGCTTAGCCCGTGAGGCCAGAGTCCTGGAACACCGATTTGGGAGCGGACTTGTCACGGACGAGAACGCTACCACTTCCCCCCCAGGAACATGTCCGTCTTGCTGACCCCATCGTGGGCGAAGGATCTGCTGTTCTACGGCTGAAATGATGCTGTTTGTATTTTAAGAAGTCCCGCGCCATCGCGCGTTGATACAAGATTAGAACATTCTGTTGGTTCGTCAGACTAGACTAATTATAAGGCACAACACAGCCGAGCTGGGCCGACTTGAGGATTACGATGGGGACGATGGGGACGCTGGAGGATCGAGATAGAAGAGGGTCGGCCGCATGGCAAAAGCGGGCCTGCTACTAACGGACATGGGGGGAGACGAGCTCGAAATGTGAAAGAAAAGTGGGTGGGCTGTGTGACCAGAGCTCCGAAGAGGCGAGCGACGACGGCAAGCAGTTGCTTTGCCACCCACGTCGGGACGCGTTTTTACGCGTCCCTCTCGCGTCTCAACCAGCTCACTGCCGCCGTGTCTGATTGGACGGCGCCTCGGGGGGCTGCGCGTGCCTGACCAGCGGCCGTTTTTCGCTTTTCATTCCGCTCGTAGCTTGCAGGAGACCTGCATTTGCCATGAGTTCTTTTTGTTTATTACATCTACACCTTTACACTCAATCAAACAGCTGACCGGGTCGTTGGTTCGTTGGGGCTGCCTCGTTCATTCGTTCGTCCGTCGCTCGTTTTGTTGCCTGTCGATGCTGTGCTGCTGCTGTTGCTGCTGCTTGTGCTTGTAAACGGTAAACTCCGTCTGCAGGTCCGGGTCCTGGGTCCAGGCCAGATCCACCTCCAACAGCATCTTTTCTCAGTTTCGCATTGCTCGGTTGCTAAAAGAGCATCTGCCAGAGTAACCCTGGGACCCCTGGGGATCAATCCTGCTCCATTCTGCCCCGTTCTTTGCCCTCCCCTTCCCTCTTCCTCGCCAGCTCCCGCCCGGGCGCCCAGCCCTCCCAGCTCCCAGCTCCCAGCCTGCAGAGGCCCCACGTCTTGCCGTCCGAAACAAACCATCGCGAGCGCACGGCCTCAGCCGCCCCCGGGCGCACAGGACAAGGCACTCAGATCTCTGAACCATACAAGAGTACAAGACCACCGAGACTTTCTGTCTCACCCTCGCTAGCCAAGTCAAGTCAAGTCCCAAGTCCCAAGTTCCCAAGTCGGGCTCGAATCCTCGCTCCTCTCGACTGTATTCCCGTACTTTGGGG
>JACBFG010000017.1:2114615-2181287 GCA_013435955.1 Diaporthe sp. HANT25 | reverse complement strand
CCCCCCCGATTTCTTGGATGGCACGCGCTGGCAAAGCGCCGACTCCGCCTCGATCAGGGTGTAGTGGTGGCGGCAGCAGCAGGCGTGGGCGCGGGCGCGGGCACGGTGGGCAGGGCGGCAGGGGGCAGCAGCAGCAGCAGCGGCGCCAGGCCAGGACCGACGGCAGCACCGCGACGGACCACCAGTTCAGCAGCCTGGTCCTTTCAGGTTCTCCAGACTTTGACGGCGATGGCGGCCAGCGCCAGGGCGATGGCGACTGGTCCCCATACCAGGGGCGAGAGGTCCTCCGTCTTCATCCTCCTCGTCGGAGTGGGTGCGTGGGTGCGTGGGTGTCTGTCTGTCTTTCTATCGTCTATCTGTCTGTCTGTCGTCTGTCTGTCGGTCTGTCTGTTGGTCTATGTGTGCGTGTGCATGTGCGCGTGCGTGTACGTGTGTGCGTGTGCATTTCTGAGCCCGGCCGTTCAGAATGACTTCATGCGAGAAGATAAGACATTCGCGATCTTTTGATTGTGGCACCTGGCTGTATAGGTCAACCTAGACTTTGAAGGGAGAGGGGAATGGGTGTGCTCATTTCCCTCTTCAAGTAAACACTTGACCGTTTTGTTTGCCACCTTTAGAGAGACCGGCACCTTCCTCGTCAGGCCCGGATTCCACATCTCCCAGACGGCAGGAGTTGTCAGTCCAGTGGTTCGATAGTCTCTGTGGCTCCGCTCTCCTTCACAGCCTGCTATGCTCGAACAGGAAAGAACTGCTTGGGGAAAGTACAAACTCATCAATAGGTAGGAGCCAGTTATGCTCCTGCTTGGACCAAGAAGCTGCACTTACTCAGTCCCACTTGAAAACAGGCAAGTGCCCAATTCTCACTGTTAATTGAAGCTCAGAACACGCTCAATGGCAAGCTTCACCTTAAAGTGTGGTATCGATCATATAATTACACCTGCCCAAATCACATACACCTCAAGGGAGACCAGACCCGAACGCTCCATGCTGATGCTCTAGGTGTACAGCCGGAAGTCTTCTATATACTCCCACAATCTACTATGTTCAAACTCCACGCAAAGTAACCTTTCCCTAGATTTCCCATCAAGCCCTCACATCAGATATCAAAGCAAACGCTGCACCCAAGCGGTATATACCTCCCATAGTATCGTCTGCACGATTTCCATATCCAAAAAAGAACGCCGGTCAGCCAGCCCTTGGCAGATGAATCCAAGGAAATCAAAAAGTGAACCTAAAAAGAAAGTCCGATAGCTGTAAGCATTAGTGTCCGTACCAGCCACGATCCGGTGTTGCTCCTCCTTCAGCTCCGAGGAAGTCCATCCACGCGTCGTCCATAAACTGGTCTGCCGCCTCAAACGCCGGCACGTTGGGCCACATCATCGGGTACACGCTGTTCATCTGCGTCTGGGGGCTCTCGTCGATCGGGAGCATCATCTCATCCATGTGCTGTTGGTACGGATCCTGCTGTTGTTGCTGATGCTGCTGCTGTTGGTGTTGCTGCTGATGCTGCATCTGGCGACTTCCGCTGTGGTGGTGACCGCTGTTGTTGTTGCCTGGATGAGCCGCCATATTGTGGCCGTTGGAGGGTGTACCACCCATGGAGGGCATGGCGGCGTTCGGGCTGGGCGATGCTTGCGGGAAGGGCGGCGGCACGTGGTCCAGGAATCGCCCGCACAGCTCGGCGATGACGCCGTAGCATCTCTGTGCGCTGGCGTTGAAGGGCGCGAGGCCGGCGATGATCTGCAGGGTCATGGTGATTTGCTGGCGCCAGTCGGCAGCCTGGTCGGACAGGGGTAGATTTCGTAGGCAAATGCAGGGGATCAGGGCTGCTTGGAAGATGAAGTATCTGTGGTTTTTGGTCAGTTTGGAGCCTACACGCACTGCAGGTCAGAGGATGATACTTACAAGGCGTACCATGCTGCCATCCGACCCTGTTCACAGTTCACCCAGTAGTTGCTGATGGACTGGATGGAGTATTTGGCATCAGCCAGGCAGGTATTGTACGCGTGCAGGCTCGCCGGCGTCTCATCCAGGTTTCGGCCATCTCGGGCTCGGAAAGCCTTCCGAATGACAAACGGCCTGTACATGATGATTCGGAAGTTGCGGTACCGCCAGCTAATGGTGACATGCGCAAAGGTGTACTTGGGCGGGACCTTGGCGGACTCAGCAAAATAAGGAGGGATACTCTTGAGCCAAGGCTCGATGCGCTCCTTGTCAAGGTCCACAAGCTCTTCAGCGCTCGGTAGAGGCTTGCCAATGACTCTTGTGTAGATGAAATTGGCAGCGAGATGGAAGGCTGCTTGCGTCCGTACGGCAGTGTAAGGCGTGATGTCATCCGTCTCGGGAGGGTAGTTGAGTGAATTTGGGGTTAGCTCCTGGCATTCATGTTAGTACCAATTTCATCGTGTAGCACCAGATCAATACGTACTCTGTCGTGAACATTCCTTGGTAGAGACACCTCGACACCGTCAAAGGGCCACGTGAGAGGTCTGCTGAAGGTAATGGTGGCGCCACAGTCGAAAACGCAGAGCGACCACCAGACGCGACGGCGGATCTCCATGTTCAATGGCGAAATGTTCCATCCTTGAAATTCCTTGTGCAGACCCAGTCCCATTGCCATCCTCACGGCCAGTCCCAGATAGTTGTATGCAGAATTTGGCCGGTCTCGCTTCTGCTGGTAATTTGAGGTTAGAGTCAGTGCCTGGACCAGGGTCAAGTTGCCGAGCTCCAGGAAGTTAAACGACAGGATAGACCTGGCCTGCGCAAAGAGGGTGAGGTCGAGGTTATCCGACGTCTTTGCTGAGCTCCAAACGCCAATGGCTGCGACAACGTAGGCGAGAACAAGCCAGGGGTCTCCGTGCGGTCGTGGTATGATCTCTGAGAACTGAGCCCGGAAAGTCGGTTCGTGGATGATGGGGTAGTTGAGGTGGAAGAGCTTGAAATAGGCGTCAATCATGATATCGGCGATTTGTCGATTCGGGTTCGGTTGCATGGTCAAGGACGGGTACGAGGTCATTGATGGGCGTGACCTCGTCTGGATCGTCCTCCTCCGCATACTAGGCTCCAGCAGCCGTATGAAGGCAGCCCCTGAAGCGACGCCGAGATAGCCGCCTTCCTTCTCGCTCACGGTGAGCGAGGCCATACCATCCAGGGCCGCGTCATCAGGATCGTTCATGTCGGGGGAGAATGCAGCATTCACCATGTTGTCCTGCTCGTCCCATTCGAAGTCATCGGTGGCCGGCGGGCTCTCCAGGATGGTGGACATGCCCCTCTGCGGCACTCGGTGGGGGGCAAGGCGTCCGGGCTCCCGCTGGGGCCCGTGGTCGCCGGGAGGCTTCACATCTACGACCGGCGGAGCGGGGGTTGCAGTTGAGCCAGGAGTAGCCTCAGGATCAAAGGGCGCATCATCGGAGGGGTCGGGCTTTATGTGGGCCTGACCTTCGGCGTTGTCCGAGGAGTGGGAAGATGAGCCGGGCTGATCAATCTTGCTGAAGTCAAAAGACGGGTCACTTGACGAGGGCCTGGCCCCCTGACCAGGAGAGGCATTCTTCCGGGGCAGCAGATGAGGCGGCAACACTGCACGCATCTGGCGCACCAGGTGCTCCGCCCTCTCGAGTCTCTCCTCGACCTCGGTGAGATGCCTGTGGAATTGGTCAGCGATGCTGAGCGGAAAAGTAAAAGACGACGCAGTGGGGTTGGGTTGGGCTGGGATGGGACGCGACAGGGCGCAAGATGGAATGGCTCATTGGCGCCAGCGGTCCTTCTCCAACTGACATACGGAAGGGAGGACGGAAGACCCACTTTCTGGTTAAGGGAGTGCGCGAGTGCTTCTCATACAGACAGTGTCTTCTGTATTTGACGCAGAGGTTGCATGTCGGTATGGCCTTGTTGCACTTTGACTTGCGGCGGCGGCACTCCTTGCAGGCCTGGTCGGCAAAGCCCAGGGGGGTGTCGAGATCTCCGAAGGCGGCGCCAAGGTTCAGGTCGCTGGAGTTGAAGCCGGCGTCTGAAACGCTCACGTCGCCGCCGGGGGAGGAATTGTCGTCCATGGTCATCAGGGAGCGATGAGGAAAGGGGGGAGGCCTGGAGGTGGCGCCGTGGCCTTTGGTGGAGGAGCAGCAGTGAAGGAAGCGAGGCACGGGTGAGAGGGAGAATGGGGGGCGAGGGGTGACACGTTGGTAAAAGTTGGTCGCGGACCAAAACTCACGATGTTTTACGGCAGGTCTGTGAGTGGGCGCTACGGGCTCGGTGCTCCGTTTTGCTCTTTTACTCAGCAAGGGCCCGACAGCACCCAAGGCCAAGCGCCCAACCATGCCCATCCCAGTCCCAGTCCCAGTCCCAGACCAAGTCCCCTACCGGCTGACAAGCTGGGGGGGTCGGGGGTCGGGGGGCGGGCGTCAGGTCAGGGTGGAGGGGAAGTTCCCGCCTTTGGGGAAGCACACTGGCACAGTGAGAGAACCCCCACACTGAGAGTCGAGCAATCGCAGCCCAGCCAGCATCCCACCCCACCTCCAGGAAAAGAGCACACACACACACGTCAAGCCCACTTTATCTGCTCCGGTTTTCGTCGCCTCCCCGAGGCTGTCGCCATCTTTGCATCCCATCCAATTCTTCACTGGTAGCAAAAACATGTTTCCTTCTTCTATTGCAGCCAGCCAGCCAGCCTTTGACTGTGCTCTCCCCCCTCGACCACAGCATTCGAGTCATGGCAAAGGCACAACAGAAAGGAAGATGGAAAAAAATCATGTTCACTGCGACGTGGCGTTTTTTCGCCTCCCGGGAGACCTGATCGGGCATCTCGCAACGCCATCCTGGATCCGTGTACCACTACTGCAGGCAGGCGGCCACTTGGTACAGTAGTACCAGGAGGAACCCTTGGACCCGGCGACATGCGACTCGCAGAGATCGATCCAGAGACGTGGGTTGGCTCCAGGAACCAAAAACTTACCTTCAGTCAGCATGCCAGCCCTACAGCATGCCCGCCCTATTGGCGACTGTCGGACAAGGGCAGGGGGCCTATGCGGTATGCTGCAAAATCTGACTTGGGAAGCTCCGACGGGAGAATCTCGACATCCTGTCCAATTTTCACTCTCACGGCCCGGCCGGAAGCTGGTCTGTGGAACGATAGGATCACTTGGACAGAGGACATTTCTGTGACAAATGTCGTCATTCCAGGAATCCTTTGCCTATGTTCGAAGAGTTTCGAGAAAGGTCCCCTTTCGGCGGGGCACCAACCGGCCGCTGACGTCTGCAGATATGGAACGACAGACTACCCTCCCGCGAATCGAACCATCCCTGTCCAGCGATGACGGGCGATCATCCGAACCCTCTCCGCAGGAGATCGAAACTGCTGCTCCGTGACCCCACGACGCTGCGGCATCGGGTTGGAAAGGCTCAGACCGGAACGGCTTTCACGCAGTAGTAGTCCAGCCTTACCAGCAGCCCATGCAATTAGATCATAATCTGGGTCACTGGTCGCCCAGCCCATCGACACTGTCAACACTAAGGTATAAGGTGCAGTCAGAAGCTGCCTTCAGACCCACCTCCGCAGCAAATGCTCCGAGACTCGCTTCCTACAAAGATACGCCAGCCCCGGCCGGGTACAACGGCCGAACGTCATGGAACGTGGACCCACTCAAGCCGTCGGCCGGGACGGCCATCATCTTATCGGGTGGATGGAACGGGTACGACCAACAGCTGAGGAACCTCACAAGTACATCTTTTTACCGCTCTCGCGGCTCGACAACGTGTCAGCAGCCTCTCCGAGGTTCTCGCTTTTTTTACGGTGCTTCACAATTGTTAACTTCATCTCGTTCTCTACGCTACTTCATACCGGATCCTTTCTCTTATTGAGCGAGTATTTTCCACGTTCAGCTGCTATCTGTTTCCGCGATACATTTTCTGGCTGCACCTTGGGCCGTATCAGCTTGAGGACTTTACTCGATAGCTGGAAATTTGACGACTGGTCGGCGATTTCTGGTAGGAAGACGAACTCACTCCTGAACAGACCGGACGTCCTTATACTCCTTTCAGAAAGCTGGCACGTTTGAATCACGTTGGTTTATTCAAGCAATTGTGCTACTGTGGATAGTGTTCACAAACTCCTGATGGCGGAGCTCGAGCATGATGTATTCTCCAAGGCTCAATCCGCCATCGTCAGGTCTCAACACGCTGTCTGCCACACAGATTTCTCATCGGACGACCTATGCGAGGGGCCGCCCAGCCGGATAGAATCTGTGCTCACGTGCTGGTCCCTTGATCCATAGTCTCGGAGACCTGTACGTCTGATAGACTGCTCCACACCTCTGATAACTCCGCCATCTCAGCCGCTGTTTCCATGTTCCCTATCTCGTACATGCCATATTCAACCTCGTGGACAAATCGAAGTACAAGAGGACTACTGCTTCCATACTCCTTTTCCATGGCGAAGGCGGTCTTCTTCATGGATCTGATGCACCGATCCAGAGCCCGGCCCGGCTCCGAAGAGTCTATGGCGTTGATGGGAGCTCTAGAAATAGCATTTTGAGTGCCAGCCATCACTCCCGCTGCCTTGCACACTGCCAGTGTATCACTTTTTGGCCGCAGACCCCGTGCGGAATTCGAAGCAATTAGTTCTGTGTATACTGCCTTGTTCCACAAGGAAGCAAGATATTTTGGACAGTCTGGGCCTTCTGCCTCATATCTTTTCACTGTTTTGTCCAGGATGGCCCCCATGTTGGTGGGCAGCTCGCTGACGCTGCATCCACCTAACGAGGCAATATTCAAATAGTCGATGTTGGCGGCCCAAGCCTCCGGATCCTTCATGATATCGTACCATGACTCACAGCCGACCTTCCAACCCTTCCATGCAGCCTGGAGCAATTCAAGGTCATCCACTTTCGCGAGGCAGTCGAAGAGTCGGTACAAGGGATGTTTCGTGGATAAGTTGAGGACTGCGGCGTTCTGCGCCAGGTAAGCCACGCCGAACTTGATGAGGGCCTTGACAACCTTCAGAAATTGAGCACCAGCCGGATCCAGTGGGTCGATGAATCGAATGCTCTGTGCTAGGAATCTGAAAAAGTTGTTGAGAGTATTGGCTGGCTGATGTCTGAGCAGTAGACCCAGCTCCTCCGGCGCATACTGCATCCAGGCTATCCTGCGACATGTTAGTAATGTACACTGCAAAAAGGGTTCCGATTTTACTCATGGCCGCAACAGAGAGATCCTGAATAGCAACAGTATATACATACGCATCATCCATCTTGCCCTTCTCACAGGCCGCCTGAACAGCAGCACTAAACCGGAGCCATCGCCCCGAGTGCGGATTCCACCCGCGCGCGAGATCGACCTCCAGAGGCGTGGTGATTGAGTCCTCGAACCGCCCCATCATGTACGCCCGCACGTTGGCGTACACTCCCTCTAGGACCCGGAACCTGTCTGGCGCGCAGACGGCAGTCCCGGGCGAGACCACCTCATACCGCCGCTTCCACTGGGCGGCGTTTTTGGCCCTGGCCTTACGCCTCAGGTGCGTCGCGAGGCTCTCTGCATCTACGAGCTGGCCGTTGGGGAGCCGCACGTATCCCTTCCGCTGGCGGGCGGCTACGGCGCGGGAGCCGGCCGGGAAGGCCTCTTGGACTACCGGTTCAACCTCCTCGGTTGGCAATTTGATGTACTTTGTGAAACCCCATGCCTTAAGGCGGCGTTTATATGATTTAGCGCTGAGGAGACACGTTAGCATCAGTCATCACAGGGGTGGGTGGGGCTTGGCTACGTCGATCTGAAGCCATGCTCTCTCTCCATGACCTGTATGACCTCCTTCAAAGGCCTCTTCTCTTCGATATACAAACGCTGGATGATGGGTTTGTATGTCGTCCACGGGTCGTCTGGCACGTTTGATGGAGCTGTCCGGTCTGGGAGGCGGCAAGTCGGGGGCTCAGGGGTCTCGTCGACTGCCTGGCCCGCCGGTGCCGCATCCGAGAATGCCGCTTCATACGCCATCACGGCAACAGTGGAGGTGCCAAGTGCTCAACTCTGTTATCTCGAAACTCAACCGACCCGGATGTGATGTGTGCATATCGGGATGTCTCGGCTGAGCCATGGGTTATCAAGACTCAGGCCGTGAGTTGCGACCCCGATCTGGTGTTGCATGGAATGCGACGTTGAAATATGGGGGAGTGGGGGAGCGCTGATGGATCCGCAATCCCTGGTTGCCCGAATTGGGCGAGGTCTGTTGCTTGTTGGTTGCTAGTGCGAAGTATAACAGGAAGAATATCGATGTTTGACTGCGGGTCAATTTTGTACGATATCGATGGGTGAGCTGAGGCGCAGCGGCGAACTGGATTGGGCAAATGTACGGGTCAGATCCGGGCAGTCCGTCATCATGCACACGGCTGGAAATGCTTACACTTTGTGTGTCTACAGTACTTGTGCTGACCTCCACGTCCACAACGCGTAAATGACCATTTCAAAGACACTCCGAGTGGCGATGATCCAGGTTCTCTCACTCAGCCCTCCTGCCCCCCTCCGCCGCAGATCGGTTCAACCCTCGATCTCTCCCGCATCGGGGAACTTGGTGCTCCTGACATTACACTCAGCCTGCCTGGGCTGGCACAAACTGACACATCGACAAATTCTCCACCGCCATGCATCAGTAGGATCGCTGGCGGGGTTGAGTCTGTGGATTCTCCCCGCACAGCGATGTACTTCAGCTTCTCCAATGTTTTTCTTCCTATTCGGAATTTGAAATACACAAAATTGTCTTCAGAGGTCAAAATATTTAGGACACCCGAATAGTCCAAGTACGAGCTAAATCTAATTGGAGCAATTGTACCGCACGCCCACCAAAGACAGCTTATATAAACTTACACAAGCACAATGGTCCTCGCTAATCACCCCAACCCGAAGGGCCCGGTCCTCTCCCACTTCGACCTGACGGGCAAGGTCGCCATGATTACAGGAGGCTGCCGCGGTATAGGCCTGGAAGTAGCCCGTGGGCTCGCAGAGGCTGGCGCAAACGTTGCCATCACTTACACGAGCCAGAAGCCCGCCGACGCGGACGCAACGGCGGCTTCCCTCGCCGCTGCCACGGGGAGGGTGGTGAAGGCGCTCAAGTGCGAGGTCAAGAGCAAGGACGAAGTCTTCGCGACCGTGGACAAGGTCGTCGCGGACAAGGAGCTCAGCCCGAATGGCAGGCTTGACATTGTCGTAGCCAACGCCGGCACGGCGAGCAACACCCCTGCGCTGAACTACCCCGAGGACAAGTTCAGGGAGATGCTGGACGTCAACTTCCACGGGTCGTTCTGGGCGGCGCAGGCGGCTGCGCAGGTGTTTGAACGGCAGTGGAAGGCGAACGGAGGCAAGGAGGGCGGGGCGCAGAGTCGGTGCAGTATCATGTGAGATGTCCTCGTGGATTGAAGACTTGTGAGCGCGTGATTCTAATGCTGGTGGTGATCAGTTTCACAGCTTCGGTTTCGGCGATCTTGGTCAACGTCCCACAGAAGCAGGCCGCCTACAACGCCAGCAAGGCCGCACAGGTGCACCTGGCCAAGTCCCTGGCGGTGGAGTGGGCTGACTTTGCGAGAGTCAACTGCATATCCCCAGTGAGTGGACTTCGAATGGGAAAGTGAAAAGCGAGCGGAAGCTGATTTGAATGGGGACAGGGATTCGTTGACACGGACATCCTTGAGGGCGCACCTCAGTGGGTTGTGGACAAATGGCTGAGCATGGTTCCTGCTGGCCGAATGGCTCTGCCCGAGGAACTCAAGGGTTCTTACGTATACCTAGCATCTAATGCTAGTAGTTACGTGACAGGTTGGTTGCCAATACCGGTGCGAGGCTGATGCAATCACTGACGAGACACTAGGAGCTAATATTGTCGTTGATGGTGGTTACACGTTGATGTGATGCGAGCACCTTTGCTGCCCCAATTTTCGGGAGAATTAGATGCGAAACTTGGGATCTTCAAATTTTGGGCCAGCTTGTAGATGCTTTATAGAAGAAATCAAAGATTTACGCCTGCAAAAACAGAGGGTACACCGGTATATCATTAATGCTAATCCACACCCCAGAGAGATTTATACCAATGGCTAAACTACCAATTACACACCTGTATAGGTATTAGGTCTAGGTCTTAGCTACGGGTGTCAGGTGGTTGCTTAAGTGAGTGCATCTGGGTGAGTGTATCTGGCTGTATGTGTGTGTGGTGGGTGTGTAAGCTGGGCTATGGGCGAGTGAGTGGTGTGCCGGTGGTCCCTCCGGTCTTAGAGGTGCGAACCTATGATTTCTTATAGAAAGACTAGTATAATTTACTCGAGAGTGATGATTCCCGACTCAACACCAGGCATCTCCATAGCCTCCCCATTCATCAGGTCTGAGATATAGCACTCGCCCACAAGCATATACTTCCCTCCTAATCCTTCCTTCGGGCGTATCGCGTAAGGGTACTCCATACCATCAAACACACAAATCTGGTCCCCTTCCTCAGCCACAAGCGGCATCCATCCTATTCTTCTATCCCGTGTGCAACCAACTCGTCTGTAAAATAATCGACTAAGATAAGATTCAATGACGTATATGATATTGCGGACTTCCGGCGTGGTGTTTTGCAGGATTTGTGAATAGGCGGCCTCGTCCTCGGCAGCAACGACTGTTTTCAGACATTGTTGAAACGTGAAGAAGCCCTTACTAGCTATACTAGTAGCTCCACTTCCCGGTATCAAGTGTTCGAGGAAATTCTCAATCAGGATAGCATCTCTCAGCCCGGGTTTATCTACCCCAGCTGATTCCGCCATATTCTGACACTCCTCGTACCAAGAGATCACACGACCTAGCACCCAATTGCGCTTTTCGGCAGAGCCACGGGCCTGGGCGTGGATGGGGGCGAACTCACCCACGTCCGACATGTCTGTTCCCAACCGCTGAATAGAGTCTATCACGCGGCCTCTGATCCGCAAAGTGTTGCCAGTGGCGGTTGCTTCTAGCTGCGTGCCACCAGATGCGTTTGAAAGTTTCTCAAGATCATGGCTGAAGCTCGACGCTATGGAGCTGGAGGCCAGCTCCTCAATGTTGGGTATCCAGGAACTCCACAGTCGTCTGTCGATTGAGATTGTGGCATGAAAGGACCAAGCAACCCTTAGCTCACGGCTATCGCTGAGACAAACGCAGATAGCTCGACGGTAGAGGTCCTCGGCTGAGGAATTATAGTCGATGAGATCCTTGTAAGCTGAGGAGTCGCTTGAGATGCCGAGTAAAGCGATAATGTGGTCGTGGGGCTTGGTACACTTGAACATTATTGTATGTGCCAGCAGGTGGAAAAGCCGTGACTCTTTCATGGTAGTTGAAATCAAAATGTGCGCCCGACGCAAGACAACCCAATGGCTATTACCTTCGTATTCACCATCCTCGAGTTCCCATGAATATGCGCCAATAAATTGAAGTTGAGAAACGTAGCCCCATTCCAGAAACATGAGCCATCTACCCAACTTCCACCACGTCATCCATACGTCGCCAACCAGGAATAGAAGCCCGTGAGTTTGTGACTTGACTGACTCTTGAATCACCCATTTCCGCGTGAACCACGGATGGCGCAGCATTGTCCAAATATCTCGGAATGCTCTATTCTGACTCGATATGTCGCCGAAGGCCTTCCACAGAACAGTGCGGGCTTCCAGGTGGTCGTCCGCCGACATTCTGGCCGTCAGTGCTTGCTCAGCTGCTGCGTCTACAGATTCGGGAACGTTAAGAGTGTCGAAAACATCTGAAAATCTTTCAAGCCAGTAAAACGCCTTTCTGACGTGCTCGTCGTCGCTGCCCAGCCAGATCACTGTGAAAGTCGCCGCGGCATAGATCTCGCCCATGATGCGGACTTGTGCCTTCCGCTCCGCATTGTCGTCCTGGTTGATACACAAAGCATCGGCCCACAACCAGTTCTCCTGCCCGCCGGTGTTACGATCACTCAAGTGGCGGAGAGCGCTGTACAGACTTGGCCCTATCTCGATCGCGCGGCCAGAACAGCGGATCTCGCATCTTGGCAAGGGGTCCCCCCATGCGTAGGAAAGGGCAACGAAAGACGGAGCCTTATCAAGGAGGGTGGAGACCAGGTCGACAGAGAGCTCCGGGTCGTCTGGGCTAGATGGTGGGTGCAATTTGAGTAGTCGGATCTGGCGAGGCTCTGAAAGTCGAGTGTATACATATCGTTCTGAAGCCATTTCGAGCTGGTAAAGACGACCGAGTGTGAGGGGAGAAGCATTGCAAAATAGCGAGGAAATCCGGTGCGGCTGAGATGGGCGTAGGAGGTCACCTGTGGATGAGCCCCTGTCTTGTGGCTTGCTAGCAAGGGCTGAGCAAGACTATTCTGGCGCCTCAATCTTGCTTACATCTTCAAATTCGATAGGAATACTCTGAGAAAAGTAAAGGCTACACAACGCGCAAAAGCGGGCATCCCCAACTGCCATAGGCGTGTTAGACACTTATATTTTGAACCCTGCAATCAGTTGTAGTGTCCTCTAACCGAATAGAGCACCGCGGACTTCGCGGAATCTTGGTCGACCTCGGCTTGCATCGATTAGAAGCGAATACACACCAGTCAAGCTCCTCTTGAGCCATCCCTCGTCTCGTTTATTCGACCCAGTTGGTGTGTGAAGCCCAATTGTTGGCGCGGACTCAAATAAATCTGGACCTAAATACTGATGCTGCTCTCATGACGAATGAGGTGTCTCGAGCGATACGTTTACCATGCCGAAGTTATCCGGAGTACATGCAAAAAGACTTTTTGTTGTGATTTTATTTCATTCAGCAATTCTATCCTTTGGGTTCGTCTTCGGTTCCGTCGCCGCCCAGTGTCGAGCTCTAACACCGCTGCTAGCTTCAACGAAGTCGGCGCACCACAGACCAACCTCGTCGGCGAAGCCATTTGTCATATTGGCCTCTGTTCTTCGGGCCACATCGATGGCATATGAAGGCTTGCTCGACTGGGCAATCTCACGCGCGGTGTCGGCCGCAAATGAAATTGTAGAGGCCCATATGGAGGCGACGAGACGGTGGTCGTTCTCTACACCGTAGGCTTGGATGATCTTTGGGACAGTGTTATGGATTCGTCGCAGCGCCTTGTCCACGGCCCTGGCTGCATCCGGGTCCTCGCCGATGGCGCGGGCTGTGATTGAGCGGGCTGAGTAGCACGCATAGTAGCCGGCTGCGATGGTCGGGTCGCGCTGTGCCAAGGGAGTGAATACACGTGGAATCGGGCCTAGAGAGTCGTACGTTGGTAGGGGCTCTTTCGTGTCTATGATGCTGCGCTTTGATTTGCGCCTGAACCAGGCCTGGAGTTGGTGTAGCAGCATATTGTTGTTCTGGAGCGTGCTGTAACTAGGTGTGAGTTGTGTGAGTTGTGGTGGTGAGCTGGGTATGCAAGAAAATAGAGGCTGTATCGTGGTGTTCGACGAGAGGAAGAGGAAGACAAATGGCCTGCAATCTTTGCTGTCAATACTCGTCAAAGTGGTCTGTCACGGTAGGTTCGAGTGGACGCCGCTATTCGCAGTAGCACGCTAGTTAATTGTGAAAATTGAAGGGAGCAGTGCCTTTTTCTC
Organism: Diaporthe sp. HANT25; assembly: GCA_013435955.1. NCBI lineage: Eukaryota > Fungi > Ascomycota > Sordariomycetes > Diaporthales > Diaporthaceae > Diaporthe > Diaporthe sp. HANT25. The sequence goes on along the minus strand of JACBFG010000017.1, from coordinate 2,167,725 downwards.
GTGACACAGGGTCTACGTTTAGTGCAACGCAAGACGTTGCTGCTCTATGGGGTCCTCGCCAGTGTGAGGCGGTCGCAACGCGAGCCTCGGAACGTGACTCCATAGCGGTTGATGGTGTTGAAATCAGGCAATAACTTCCCACAGCTAGGAAGCGCCGCCTACTCTCTAGATCCTTACAGTTGTGCGAGCGCCGAAATGTTGGTGCCGTGCACAGGCTTTCACAAGTATACTGAACCTTCGCGATGCACCGGATGGTGTTGAGCCTCTTGAAGATGTTAACCGCAGAGTTTAAGATAATGGTCGTCTGGTGGCACGTGGAGTGGAGTGACGACAAGCTGGGTAGATGCCGTCAGTAGTCGAACGGTCTGATGGGTCCAATCGGCTGTCGGTAGGCTGACACGGGAGATGCACATGCACAGAACATCCTGTAGTTCTCTCTCCACGCCGACGTTCCGATGGAAGAATCATGGAATGGGGCTGTGGTTGCATCCATGCGCGGGATGAGATCATGGTTTAAGGCTTGGTGTGCCTGGTGCGTATGCGATGGTGCCCTCGCGGTGAGCTACTGTGGGCTACTGTATACTACCCGACGGTGGCTTGGGGCTCTTGTCGACCATCTTGGAAGTTGGACTGACCTCACCTTCCAGGAGTGGCAGAACGGCAAGGACTGGCAGGAATGACAACGAGTGGCTGCCCTGTTACGGATGTGGGGACGGGCGCCGATCGCGCGTGTGCCGTCAGCCGGTCCGCTGGGCGCCAAAAAACCACCCCACCAGACGCCAGACGACGGCAACCAACGAGGATCGTGGAGGGGTGGAAGGGTGCTCTTGGGCCCCCGGCAGCCCTGGATGCACCTGCCAAGGAAGCGAGGCACCGTGTGACGGTCTGTCCGTCTACCCGCTCCCCGTCCTGCCCGTTTTTGCAGTCGAACCCGTCACCCCGTTCCTGCCGGGACCCTAGGGATGAAGACTGGAGTCAAATCAGGAGTCAGATCAGGACGGGAGAACTGTAGAAAGGGAGACCAGACAGACAGTCGATGAGATCAGCGTACGCAAGGGACCAGAGGAGAAGGAGCGACATGCAGCACAGTAAATAAGGGTCTACATAGTACATACATAGCCTACATGTAAGGCACCTGCATCTCAAGCTGCGCCGCCCCAACACCCACCTGGAAGGATCAATTCGAAAACCTCGATATTCTCAGCTGAGCCCCCAGATTTCTATTCCAAGGGCCCAACCGAACACTATAATCCTGTCGTCTGCTTTGCTGCAGCGCAGGATCACCGACGATCCATCCATCTGCTCACCCCACTATCTCATCCTCAGCCATCATCAGTCAGTCAGTCAGTCATACAGCCAGCCAGTCAGTCTGTCAGTCTGTCAGTCTGTCAGTCTGTCAGTCTGTCAGTCTGTCAGTCTGTCAGTCCTCGAGCAAGCCCGGCCAGTCGAATCAATCCATCCCCATCAAATAACTAAGTCCACTCTTCAACCCTGCGGAAGATCTGCATAAGAGTGCCTAGGCTCATCTCACCCTCCTGTCCCCCCCAGCCTAGTCCATCCTGCGCCATCCCAGCCCGTCCCGTCTCATCTCATCTCCTCTGCACGGGGCTCTTATTCAAAGTAATTCCGTGCGGCCAACCTCTTCCAAGACTGGCCCCGGGTCTAGGTCTCAGCTGCCCTCATAGTCCAATCTGCGCCCGACGAAACAAAAAAGTCGAACCCCGTTCGCCCTCGGACTTGATCGACTCGGAATCTCCCCGACCGGGAACCTGACCTAGAACCAAGCCTGAACTAAGAACTAGAGACGACTTCCTCAAACTCTTGCGACATCTCAACTGTGCTTCACTCCAGTCCAATTGCTTGCATCGCCTCGACCTTCAATCGCAGTCCCAATCGCCCCAGACTTCGCGACGTCATCCAGCCCGGTCCCCCCTGCAGTCCAAGCACGCACTCGCACACGCACGCACTCACGCGCACTCCAAGATGCCCATCCGAAACCCCTTCACCCGGCGCCCTCAAGCCGACGAGGGTCTGCGACCGCCGTTGAGCATCGACCCTCCGCTCAAGACGCCCCCGGGCTTCGAGCGCGTCGATACCGTCGGCTCCAAGGCCTCCTCGGCCGCATTGAGCATCAGCAGCCGCCGTTCCAATGATACCGGCGAGTACAAGATGTCGGGTACGTGCGAACCACTCCGCCTGCATGAACCATCATGCCATGCCACCCATGGCTTGTCATGGATCACTCGGCCCCCTCCACCCCGCTATCGATAATGCCTCGCAATTAAGCGACTTTATCTCTCTTGATGGCTCGATTACTGACAATCCCTGTGTATCCGTAGTGGTCAACGACAGTGGCGTGTACCTGCCTCCATCGCCCACCGACGACAAGCCATCATGGCCCCGTCGCTACCTGTCGCGCAACTCGACAGACACCAGGAGCGACGTTGGCGAGATAGAGCCCTTTGGCATCTCGCGGGAGTCATTTGACTCGTACCGTCGGTCTTTTGTATGTCCCACCAAAGCCTCCCCAGCCCAGCTGATGACCCGACTTCCGTGACTGACCTGCTGGGTACTCACAGGACGTTTCCGCCCGCTCTCCTGTTCCCGTCAATGACCCTTTCCCGAGCCGGCGGTCCATGGACTCTGCGCGCTACCCACGCACGCGCATGCCTCGTCAGCGCCTCTTTGAGCGCGAACCACCCACCTCCGAAGAAGGCGAGGGCTTCGGCGAGGGCTTCGAGGAGGTTGGACTGAACGACGACTACAAGCCCCAGGCGCAACAGGCGCCAGCCCAGCCACCGAAGAAGCGAGGCTTCTTTGCCAAGTTCTCGGACCACAACAACCAGGAGAACCCTCACTCGCCAGTGGCGTCCCCATCCCCGACCACATCCAGGTTCTCTATCCTGCCGGGCCGGAAGCGAGGCCAGAGCGGTCAGGGTGCTGAGTTGGGGCAAGTGGAGAGGCCTAGGTCTCCCAACCGAGACCGGGAGATGACAGACGTTCAGCCGATAGAGGCTTAGTTCACTACTATGGGAACGGCTGTTGGAACGACCATCGCGACGACAAGTCAGCTAGTCGCTGATACGACAGGAGAGGCTTTAACGGGGAACGACATCAACGCTTGATTTTGAAACGAGCAACAATGTCTATATGCTGGTTGCTCCAAAAATGACGCCGCATTGGGGAATTTCAGCCACTATCTGCTACAAGGGCTTATAGATCCTTTAGCATCGCTTACTGCGGCCCCTTTTCATTAGACCTGGGCCTGGATGGACGGTTACCGGATATAGGACACTCGCTAAGGAAAGAGGTACCTAGGAAATGGAGTTCGGGGTAGTCTTTTTTCAAAGAGGACCAGACATGAATTATACTAAGCAGGGGAGAGATGTATCATCACTCACTCTCATACCTAATGAAATGATAATTGTATAAGACACATATAATCCGTCTGAACAGCTGCAAGCGGACCGAGGCCGTTTACCCATGTGATTGAGTGAGCGGCTTGTAATATGGCGCAAGCGTACGATCATGAGAGCCGGCAGACGTGACCCCTGAATCTGTGTTGAAATAAATGACATGTCGGATCTCGTCGGCTCTACTCATCAGAGAGCCGTCCGGCCGGGAGCCGCTGCGATGCCGCCAGTGACTCCTGCTAACTCAATTGCATCCGGCGCCGCCATCGACCGGGCCCGATAACGGGGCGGGAGGGCGCGTACATGACGCCATGTAGAAATGACTCAATTGAACCATCAAAGTGAATTTGACTCACTTCGCGGCTTCAACGACTACTTAGCAGCCTCTGGTCACATCCCATGACTGCTCACCATTGAGCTCGCCACGGCGATTCACTTTGCAGGACTCACCCCGTGCTCATTTGTAAACCCTCCTCATCACCCTCCCGACATGGCGCAGCCCGGACCCAACAGCAGCCACCCGGACGGACTGCCGGTAGACGAGTCCGGCCCGGCCTCCACAACTCTTGCGGCCGCCACCAAGGGGCCCGGGGCGCTCGCCGCCCACTTCGGCGACCACAAGCTGGGGCTGTCCTCGCTATCCGTGCACGCGGACGACTACATCAACAACCACCGGGCGGTGGCCCCTCCCCTGCACACGAGCACGACGTTCCGGTACAACGACGACCCGGACAAGCTCCGGCAGTGGGACAACACGGACGACAACGCCCCCTACGACAGCCACATCTACAGCCGCGACAGCGCGCCCAACACGACGCGGCTCGAGGCCGTCCTCTCGGCCCTGCTGGGCGGGCCCGCCGTCACCTACTCGTCCGGCCTGGCCGCCTTCCACGCCCTGCTCGTCTTCCTCAACCCGAGGCGTATCGCCATCGGCGCGGGCTACCACGGCTGCCACGGCGTCATCGGCCTCGTGGCCAAGCTCACCGGCCTGCAGAAGGTCGAGCTCGAGGACCCGGACGCGCTGGCGACCCTGCGGCCCGGCGACGTCATCCACGTCGAGACGCCGCTCAACCCGACGGGCGAGGCGCGCAACCTCGACTTCTACGCGGCCAAGGCCCGCGAGCTCGGGTGCTACCTCACCGTAGACGCGACGTTCGCGCCGCCGCCGCTGATGCAGCCCTTTAACCACGGCGTCGACATCGTCATGCACTCGGGCACAAAGTACCTCGGGGGCCACAGCGACATGCTAGCCGGCGTGCTAGCCGTGAACCCGGCGCGCGAGGCGGAGCACGGCTGGGTGAAGGGCCTGCTGGGCGAGAGGCTGTTCCTGGGGAGCGTCCTGGGGAGCCTGGAGGGGTGGCTCGGGGTGCGCAGCCTGCGGACGCTGGAGCTGCGGGTCGAGAGGCAGAGCGCCAGCGCGTCGAGGCTGGTGGCGTGGCTGGACGGCGAGCTGCGGGCGGGCAGCAGCAGCCCTGTCGCAAAGACGGTCGAGAAGCTGCAGCACGCCAGCCTGCAGCCCGAGGCGGCGCAGGAGGGGTCGTGGCTGCGGAAGCAGATGCCGAGGGGCTGGGGCCCCGTCTTCAGCATCGTCATGCGCGACGCCGACCACGCGCGCCGCCTGCCCAGCAAGCTGCACCTGTTCCACCACGCCACGAGCCTCGGCGGAGTCGAGAGCCTGATCGAGTGGAGGGCCATCACGGACAAGAGCATCGCCAAGACGGTGCTGCGGGTCAGTGTCGGTGTCGAGAGCTGGGAGGACCTGAGGGAGGACCTGTTGCAGGGCTTCAGGGCGCTCCTGGAAGAGGATAAGTCGAAGAAGTAGATGCATCGCGTGCGGTCCATGTGAACGCCGGCCGGGGTTGGACTGCAATGTGACCCTCGAGTTCAGTGACAGGTTCGTAATAGAAGCTCGTTCTTGTAGATCAAAGCCTTCTCGTAAGGCGGATGCTTTAACGGTCTGCTGGCATGTCACGAAGAGACTGTCGTTTCAAACGTAGAGGATCAAACATCCAGACACAGGCATTTTCAACCTTCTAGAACTGAGGACCCTCGAGGCAGGGGCAGAAAAGAATCGCTCCACACAAACAAGCCCATTTTGACCGATCTATAGTAACACACAAAACCACCGCTGAAACAAAACCCATATACTCCTTTTCTTTTCACTTCCCTGCACTCGCTTCACAGCTGTCAAGGCTCGCTATCCGCAGCTTCAAACCTGGTCGGCATTCCCGTTGCCCAGAATCATCTCAACCAGCTTATCCTTCTCAGCACTGCTCTGGACCAAGTCCCAGAAAGCCCCCGTGCCATCCTCGACCTCATCCTCCCCGGTCTTACCGTCGCCGTTCTGTTTCCCTGTCCCATTACCCTCAACGGCCTCCCCAGGCTTCTTCTGCTCGTCCCTCTTCATACCCTGCTCGAGCAGCTCCCTCGGTGACCCCATCTCCGCCATCCTGCCCTTCTCTAGAACCAGGATCTTGTCAAAGTCGGCAACGGTGCTCAGGCGATGGGCAATAACCAGCACGGTGCAGCCGGCGGCGGCAAAGGCGTCTCTCAGACTGGACTGGATCGCGGCATCTGTGGCCCGGTCGACGGCCGACGTGGCTTCGTCCATGACCACAATCTTGGGCCGGGCGAGGAGAGCACGCGCGAGGCACACAAGCTGACGCTGACCCTGAGACAGGTTCCCTCCTCCAGTGCTGATTTCCATGGATAGGTTGTTGAAGATGTCGGTACTGTCAGAGGATTCCGCCTCGGTAGTGGCCACCACCGCTGTCGAAGGCGCCGCGTCGGTATTCTCGACGACGGCACCAGTGACTGGGGTCTCATGGTTTGGTGGTTCGGGGATGGCCTCTGTGGTTGAGACAACCGTCTCCTCGTGAGTGGACACCACGGGGTACTGAGAAGGCCTCTCAGTGTTGACTGGCTGCGGCTTGGCGAGGTGCACGCTTTGCAGTGTCGTCTGCAGCTCATAGTCTTCCTTCGTGTCCTCCATGTCAAGGTTGGACCTCAACGACCCTGAGAAGAGGAACGGATCCTGGGGGATGATTGCGAGCCTGCTGCGCAGCTGCTCGAGCTTCAGATCTGCGATGTCGATGCCGTCGATGACGACAGAGCCCTCTCGCGGCTTCAGCAGACGGAAGAAGACAGACGCCAAGGTCGACTTTCCGGCTCCGGTCCTTCCAACAATACCAATTCTTTCACCTGGCTTGACCACAAAATTAAGGTTCTTCAAGACAGGTGGGAGGCTTTCCTTGTAGGCGACGGACAGCTTCTCGACCTCGATCCTGCCCTCAGCTGGCCACGCGGCAGGCGCGTCCTTTCCATCCTCTGGCTCGGTCTCGATCTCGGAATATTCAATGACACGCTCAGCTGCGTTGAAGCTCAGTTCCAGCGATGTCATGCTCGAGAGCAGCGCAGTCAATCTCCACGAGTACCTAAGCGCGAAGGTGAGACTGAAACCTGCTAGCGCCGCATCGACATGGCCGGATACTGCAACAATAGCCACAACGGTGACGAATATCGTTCCGAGCATGGACAGGCGGAATGACATCCACCGACCAGACAAGCTCAACGCCCAGCTCGCTTTATGGGAATTGTCAATGAGGTTGAACCTGCGTACGTGTCAGCAGACGCTCAAGCTGTGGATTGGAGAAAGAATTGCTACTCACATCCGATCCATGTAAAAGTTGGTCCGGTGGAAGGCGCGAATGGTCGAGAGACCTGACAGCACAGACCCAAATTGGTCGTATATCGGGGAGTGAGAGATAGAATTAAGTCTCTTCACCTCGCGGGCAACGTTGATATACTTGCTCGCAACCCGGGCGTAGACAAACATGAGGAGAATGCCTGCCAGGATCACCCAAAGAGACACAGACAAGCTGGCCGCGATAGTAACGACGAGCGAAAAGCTGCTGTGCAAGAAGTTGGCCAGATCTCCGGGAAGGCGCCTGTCAACCATGAAGGCATCGGATGTGAATCGATTCAAGATCCTGCCAGCTGGGACAGTGTCGACCCAGCGCAGCGGCGCTCGAAGGATGGCGTGGGTCATCCTCTCGAACAGGACCCGAGAGGTTCGAAGCCCGATTGCCGTCATTGTGATACTCCTGGCAACCTTTGAGAAGATAATTAGCACGCGCGTCTAAAGGGCGGTGACGAGCTAGTACAGGGTTCTCTCGACCACCGCTCATCGAATGACGTCTTCTTCATGGCACGAGCAAACACGGAAATGCAAAACTAACCTGAAGCACAACCATCAACACATAGAACACGACGCTCATCCCGATCCAAAACCAGATAGAGTGGCCCTCCATGGACGCTGTATGTATGCTATGCGGTACCACCTCGGAATACAGCATGCCCTTATGAGGGTCTTGCAGGAAGATTCTCGAGTTGTCGTAGCGGTTGAACGTCGCCGAGAAGTTACTGGCCTCCTCAGTCGACCCATCAGTGAGTTTCTTGAAACTCCAGACACGACCGATGCTCGCCAGGCCGGCGGACACAATGAAGATGACGACAAAGAGCCAGAGTATCGGGGCTCTACTGGCTCGGAGGTATGTCATGTATACCTTCCATTTGACGCGACCAGTCTCGCGCTTCTCCTCGTCTTCCTTGCTCGACTTCTTCTTGTTTCCATTGGGTTGTTCTGCCCCAACAACGGTGGTCTCCTCGGAGGAAACCATAGTCTGCGTCTCGCTGATGTCGTGGATGGAAGAGCGTTTAGACCCGCTCGAGGAGGCGATGGTGGTGTCAGTGGGTGTGATAGCCTCAGCGCTCTCCACTCGGCCATCCTGGAGCCGGACGAGGTAACTTGCTTTCGGCATGCATAGCTCTGCGTGGTGCGTGGCCAGGATCCTGGTCCTCCCTTCTGCCAGCTCTCCAGTCAACGCGAGGTCTACTATGCATCGCCCGACATGAGCATCCACTGCAGAGAGGACGTCATCCAAGATCATGATACCGGCGCGGGAGTACAGAGCCCTGGCAAGCGCTACACGCCATCTCTGGCCACCGCTGAGTGTCACACCCTTGGGTCCGACTTCTGTCTCGTCCCCATCGTTCAGGAGCTCGACATCTTTCTCCAAGGAACAGGCGCGCAGGACATCCTGATAACGCGACTCGATGAAAGGAAGACCGAAAATGATGTTCTCTCGGACCGTTCCAGTCTCGATCCAGGGAGTCTGCGAGACAAAAGCTGTCAGGGACGGAATGAGCCACTCTTCTTGTGGGATCGGCTTGGCTTCGTCCAGCTCTTCCTCAGGAGGTGGCGTCGGAGTCTTGACAGTCCCAGAAAGGAGTTTGACTTCACCAAGTATCGCCGCCAAAAGAAGAGACTTTCCTGATCCTGTCTTTCCAGCTATGATGCTGAATTTGCCCTCGGGAAAGCTGAGCGACACGTCTCTAAGCATGGAGCGTTCCTCTGTAGGCTCAGGCTCCTTGTCAGGATCCTCCTTCTTCGGCCAAGCAACAGTCGCGTTGTCGAAAACGATGGTCTCCCCGGAAACAGCTACAGGGGCTTTATCGGGCTGTGAGAAGTACTTTTCGAGCCTGACGCACGATGTCCAAGCTTCCATCATGTAGACCTGGAGGATGGGAAGCAGCGCCGTTGCTTCGTCGAGTTGATCGAACAGTCCGAGTGAAGCGAAGATAACCGAGGCTTTGATGTGACCACCTTGTTCCCAAGCATACACGCTCTGCGACACGCACGCAAGAAGGAGGGGACCAAGATTCATGATGAGCATGACACCGCACATGAACAGCGAGGCTTTCCAGTACTGTGCCAACTCCTCATTTCGGGACTTGAGGATCTTGTCTTCCCAGTGCTGTTCGAGTGCTGAGTACTTGATCTGCCGCATCCCTTGCAGGGCCTCGGTGAGAAGATGAGCCTTGCCGTCCCTGTATCTCATGAGACCGAATTGAATTTTGGCATATTTCTTCGACATCCAGGTGTTCAGAGGAATCACCAGTGCGGCGGATCCAAGCCCAGCAACAACTGCCTTCCAGCCGAGGATAGTGACGAGGAAGCCGCCAGCCAAAATGAGTTTGACCACAGCCAGGGGCAGATAGTAGTTGAAGCTGCAAAACATGGTGACGCGGCCAGAGTCCAGCTTCATGTGGTTGATCACAGATTGGCGGACCTCGTCCTTCTTCTCTTTTCCTTGTGCTTTTGGTGCTGCATCTCCCTTGTCATATTTGTCGTTCTTGTCCTTCGAGTCAGCTTTTTGCTCATCCTGGTCCTGGGGCCGAGGGGGCGGCATGGCCGTTTCGTGCTCCTTCATTGCTTTGTCAAACACCAAGGTCTGCAGGACAGCCCCTAGGGGGATAACGAGCCGGCTATTCGTCCACCAGCTCAGAAGGCTACCGACTATGTTGTCGAGGGAAAGGCTAAGGCATAGAGCGAGTGCCCACGCCAAAGTCTCCGCGATACTGGAATCAGGCGTGCTGGGTTGTTCCAGCCGGCCTAGGAGGTTGTACATCATGTAGTTGGGAATCAGAGCAAGAACGGCAGAAATGAAAACCAAGCACCATTGTTGAGCGAGTTCAATCCAGTGGAACTTGAGCAGCCGCCACCAAAGCCTCCCGCTGCCGTCGCGGGCGGTGAACATCTCGTGTAGATTTCGGGAACGGGTAAGATAGTCCAGCCTCGGGAGATCTTCCATCTCCAGCTGACGCTGCTTGGAAATGTCGAAGACAAAGCTGTTCCATGAGAACGAGATCTTGGACAGCAGGGAGACGGTATGTTGCTGATCAACTAGGGTTCCTTTGAAGTACACGTCCGGTCTGCGAGGGAAGAATCCAAAAGCGAAAAAGGCAGTGACAGCGGAGATTGCCTGTAAGAGCCAGCAGACGCCTTGGGCAAGACGCGCGGAGTCATGAGACGCCCTGAGAACATATCCAAACTTGCTTCGGTAGACCAGAGAAGCAAGAACTAGCACTGAGCAGACGAGGGCAAAGTTGGCCAAGCGATATTTAGCTTTGTAATCACCTCTGCGCGGAAGAAAGCTGGATTGGAAGAATATGAACCCCTAAAATTGCATCAGCGGTCGCGAAGGGGGAATCGCTCCAGGGTCGACAGTACTCACCCAGGCAATAACATCTGCCCATCTGTTCAGAAATTCCAGCAAACCAGATGTCGAGCCCCCGTGATGGTACAACACGCCTGCCACAATCGAGGCTGCCAGCCCAAGAGCCGAACTCAACCATGCACCCACGCGCGGTAGTAGGTCCGAATACTCGTGAGTGGACTTCTCGGTAGCCTCTCCATCGTGATCCTCGTAAAAACCCGAGATAGTCGTATATCCGTTAGCTTTGGTCAACCTTGCCTTGGCGAAGAAATGAACAACAGCTGGGATGGACAGAAGCGCAACAAGCAGGGCTTCACCACCGGCAGCTGCGGCCTTCAGCTCGTCATGACGCGTCATCTGGAGATGGGAGCCTTCGGGCGGCCCGGTCCTGCTTTCAGCGACTGCAATTCAACAATGCCGCGGATTGTATCAACGTCTGGAAGCGATGGATTGATAAGAAAGGGAGTAGCCCTTGATGCAGCAACCTGACGGAATGGACCTTGCAGCGCGCAGAGGACAGACAGACAATAGATGGAAGAGATTTGACACCGCGCCCGGGGAATCACAGCAGAGGAAGAGAAAAAAATTCAGGAACAGCACAGCCAGTCGATAGAGACACCCGCCGCCCCATGTATGACTGGACGCGATGTGAGGCTCGGGGCGGATGTGTAAAAAAAGGATGGAAGCCTTGGGGAGGCGAAGGAATGTGCCCGGAATGGGACCAAAATGTTGCTTTGTAAGACGTTTCGTTTCTCGGTCAGAACAGGTGAACCGTTTCGATTGGGGCGAGAGCCGCACACGGCACCGAGTCGGCACGCCCCACTTGCCTGCCTTGTGGGCCCCTGCCAAGTCGACGTGGTGTAACCCAGGCGGGACTAGGCCTCATTCCCCCGTCCAACCCGAGCTCTGCCGTGCCCGCCCCAGGAACGGTAAGCTCCTTCCCCGGGGGCAGCTCCACCTGGTCGGTCTGCAGGTCTCAGCACTTTCGTTGATATCTGCTTGATGCCCTCAACAAAGGGCCTGATATCCACACGAGTAAACTTGGGAGGCTTGAAGTCAAGTTTGCTGTCATTGTTTTGATTTCATCAAGCTCATATCTATCTCATCGCGTCTCATTTTTCACGCGGCACGGCCGAGACACTGCACCGTGAAACATGCATTTCCAGCCGGCAGGAACCTTTTTGGCTGGCCATCAAGGTCCTCGAGCCCAAAAAACCAAAAAACTCAAAATTCCGCGGCATATCTAGCCATTGACAATCACGCCCCCGTTGCAGTGGATTGTCTGTCCTGCCACGCACGACGAATCCGCACTCGCCAGGAACACAACACAAGCCGCAATCTCGCTGGGCTGACCAGGGCGGCCTATCGGCGCGGTGAACTGCTTCTGCGCCTCGTCGTTCATTGTCGCAGGGATCAGCGGCGTCCAAACCGGCCCAGGCGCCACCGCGTTGACGCGAATGCCCTTGCTAACGTACTGGTTGCTCAGTCCCCGCGTGAAGGATATGATGGCGCCCTTGGTCGATGTGTAGTCCAGCAGGTCTGGCCGTCCGATGTAGGCGTTGATCGAGGCGTTGTTGATGATGGTGCTGCCGTACTTCATGTATGGAAGCAGGTATTTGGAGAGGTAGAAGAAGGAGTGGATGTTGATGTTGAACGTGTGTACCCATTGATCCCTGATAGATTGAGACGTCAGTGGTTTTTGCTACATCCAAGTTAGTTGCTCAGGCTGGGGACTCACTCTGGCAGGTCCTTGATGTCTTCAACCATCATCTGGTAAGCCGCGTTGTTGAAAAGGATGTCGATCCTGCCGTCAAACGTCTTGACTGCATGATCGGCCAGCTTCTTGCAGTTCTCCTGCTTCGAGAGATCTGCCGAGAACAGGTGGCACTTGCGGCCACGAGCCTCGACCGCCTTCTTGGTATCTTGGGCGTCTTTCTCCTCGTCAGGTAGGTATGCGATCAGCGAATCGGCACCCTCCTCAGCGAAGAGGAGTGCAGTCGCCCGTCCGATTCCCGAGTCACCTCCAGTGATCACGGCATTCTTTCCCTTGAGCTTTCCGGCTGCGAGGTAGGGGATCTTCTGTCCCTCCTCGCCTGGGAGGTATGTCCGCTGAGGCTCTGGCTCGTTGGGCATCTCAGACTCCTTTCCAGGGAAGCTCTGCTTGGTCACAGGAACGCTGTGGCCTGCAAGGTTTGGTCAGAGTGGGTTGGGAGTACATTTGTGATTACGCATCAGCAGCTTACCCGGCTTGAACTGATCAGCTTGCTCTGCCATGATGAATGCTGTCCCGAGATGTTGTTTGTGTGCTTTGTGTTTCAAGGTCAGATCTGTAGCTGCGACGTGGAATGGTTCGGTTATCTGTTTATGAAGAAGATTTCGAAATGGTCAGCCCCTCTCGTTTTTTCTCATATACTGTATCACCACAGAAGACCGGAGGGAAAGCTCCCAAGTGACTATCAATGACGACATGGGCGGTTGAGAGGTCGCGACGTCATTCTGAGATACTGGTGGGCCCATTTTCGTCTTTTCTCACAGTGACGATCAGCTATCAATGCAGGCAAGACAGTCGAGAGCAAAATGCACGACGAGGCCGTCGTGCTGGCCAGAAAACCTGATCTCCAATTCCAACGTGGTGTTTCTTGTGTGGTGCTCTCGCCCACCTCGGAAGCGAGATCCCAGGGTCGTTATGGGCCCGCACCAATGTCGGATCTCCTCTTACCTGCTCCCGGATCGCCCAAGCAGGATTATCGGCTCCCAGCAATTAAAACAGCTTCATATGAGCTGGCTGATATGACCATTTCTCCACACCCGGCCCGAGTCTATTCGGGAACCAAAATGCCGGCAGATGCTGCTTGAGCTCGGGGGACTATCCGGCCCCAGCCTCACAAGGCTGTCTGGCGAAAACCCACCCATGGAGTCGGAGCTGACCTATCGGCACCCGTATCTCATAGATCACGTTGCATCTACCTTCTTTCTACTCAATGCAAGCTGCTCTGAAGGATCAGGACGCTGTTGGGGGGTTGCACTCAGCACGTTGTCTTGGTCCTCGCCATTCGGAAGGTGTTTCAGCACACGGCGCCACAAAAATAGGAGTCTGCAGATAGGAGACCGCATGAAGTCTTCGGTGTCGTACCGTCATCCTTGGACCTCCTTCTCAATCACCATCGAACAAGAAGCCCGCTAGGGGGCACGCCTATTCCACCACCTTAGCCGTGCCGTTCGATATGGCTGCTTCGCAACTTCCGGTACACAAGATCACTAACATAGCCCATGGACTCGAAACACACATTCTCGCCCAGAGAACGGAAAGATAACAAATAATTGTCCGCACTATAGTACCAAGTGGGCCACCCGAGCCGCAGCTCCACCCACGTTTCGGGTCCACCACTTTATTTTGACATCTTTGCTTTTTAAAACTCTATCATATATCGCTTTACGGAATTGGCCGACCGCAAAGACCAACGTGACAGTTTGTCCTGCTCTTCTGAACTTCCTGCGCGATCACACTCGAAGCACGGCTTATTGCAACGCACTCCAGGTTTATAGACGGTCACTCCCCGGAAATGGTGACCGGGCATTCAACTCCAACTTTCTGCACGGCGCTGATCCGGCACCATGTACTGTCAAACTTCAGCTATTACCCCTGTTGAGACGGGCGACCCCGTCTTGTCGCCCATGTAGACAGCTGTCACCGAGATGGCACATGAAGCCGCCGAGGCTTTAAGGTGCCTTGCGTCGGACATTTCCTTGAATGATCAGTTCATAATGAGGCTCTTATATCCCTCTCAAACCTGCAACAAGCCCCTTCAAATTGGATAATCCAAGCGGGTAACAACTAGTCTACATCAGAGTCAATCCAGCCTAAAATGTGTGTTTAAGCAGCACTTCACGGAAATCCCGAGATCTCCTCTACCCATTTCAACTGCCCCAAACCCAATTAACCCTCATCACACTTCCACAAGTGCTGTGTCGGTTTCCCCCTCTTCTGGAAACGAGATAACCTTCTCTTCGGTGGTTTCAGCGAAGCTTTCAAGGCTGCCACACTAGCGTCGAGTCTATTGTAAGCTCGCACACCGGTGTGCCGCCTCTCATCGTGAGGCGCCACCCGGAAGAATGCTGGCGAACTTGTCACCTGTCAGAATTGCAGAGGCGCCCGCGGGGCGCGTTTCCTGGCCCAATACGTGAACTGCCCAGACTTCTGCAAACTTTCAGACATTCCTGTTGGCTTTTGCCTTGTTCTTCAGCAGGACCAAAGACGTGGACGCCCACGTGGAGGCGAGGTTCCTCCTGCATCTCACGTGCATTCGTCAGACCAGTGGACCGAGCTCGTGGGCCTAATTCCGAACTGCGATGGTCTTTTACTCATTCATCTCGGTTAAACCGGTCCCGATGCTCTGGTTTGAGCCCCCAGATCCTGCCTGTTGTCTACCTGCTCCAGACCTGTTCCAGTTCTAGGGCTCCCAGGCTCTTGCACGGGTCTTGGGGGTCCACGAATGGGGTGGGTACACACCAATACCCCCGGACTCGATCCAAGCCACCAGCTGCCCTAAATTATGGCTTGGGATCTCTCACATGCTCAGGTACATTGCCGCACTCTGAGCCTAGTCTAGCCCATCCGTAGCTTCGTTCATCATACTGGTACGGAATCTCGCCGGGGCCCCAAGACTGGGGTAGATTGCCTTCTAGCGCTCGATCGCCCCTTGCCGCACTGCCGGGGTCACTTCTGACTGATGACGAGCAGAGTACTCGAGCACAGGCAGAAGCAAAGCGTAGGCGCAAGTCGCCGCAAGTATCGTGCCAATGGAGCGCTGAGCCGTCTCAAGTCGCCGGTCTCCACGATCGACAAGCGCGTTCCAGGTTCATCCCCCTCCGGACCTGCCCAAGTACAACAGCCCTGGTGCAGCGCCCACGAGGTGTACGTACTCTCGAGAAGATGGAACAGGGGGTCGTACGGCTTGCCTATACGGTCATGGCTATTTCCGACACTGGATGGTATATCACTCTAGTCGTCCTCCAGTCATTCTCGGCAGGACGAGCCTCCCCAGGCTCTCTGGTTACGATATTGGACGCACCCACGGTGAAACCACCTGCCATGACCACGGCTTGTGCAAGGCGAGGAAGATATTCGAAGTCAACATGACAAAACTACCGGAACACTACCTCACCAAGATGGCCCTCTCCAGCAACCCTGGAGACCGCGGTACTCAACTATTCATTGTCATGCTGGTTGTGCTGGGTCTTGCGTGGATACTGGTACGATTTTTTGAGGAAGCTGGCTTCATGGGACGATTACTGACGCAGACACGATAGGTATTGCTTCGAGCATATGTCAGAGTCGTCATGATCAAGAATGTTGCGGCAGACGACTGGTGGATGCTCGCTAGTATTGTCCGTCTTCACGCCCCTCCCCTCGACCAAGCAGGACTAATCAGACCTACAGCTCGCATACACGGGTTACTCGATCGTGGCACTCTGGGGAATAATCGACGGAGGCACGGGCAAACACATTACCAACCTCAATCTGGAAGAAACGTTGATCGGTCTCAAGGCTTGGTACATCTGCGAAGTCATATACGCACCCATCTCGGCCATGGTCAGGACCTCGGTCGCACTGTTCCTCTACCGAGTCGCAACCAAGTCCATCCACAAGTGGATCATATGGGTCAACCTCGGGATTATTTATGTCATTTCGATTGTGTTCACATTCATCGCCATCTTTCAGTGCAACCCGCCATCCTACTTCTACGAGCAGGTCCTGGGGAAGCCGGGTGGCTGTATGGCGATCGATGTGCTGCCAAACGCCGTCATCGCCCACAGCGTCATCGGAGCCGTGACTGATATGGTCTTTGCTGCACTTCCCATTGCGATGCTATGGGATGTTCAGCTGAACAAGAGGACCAAAGTGGTGGTCGCTCTGTTGCTCAGCATGGGAGCCGTGTAAGTCACACTCCAATCCGATTCGGAAGATCAATGTGCTGACCTTTACGACCTATAGTGCTGGAGTGGCTCTTCTCGTAAGGATACCCTTCGTCAAGAAACTAGCTATTACGCCGGACTTTCTGTTCGAGACGGTGGATGTTGCAATCTGGTCTGTCATGGAGCCGTCGCTTGGAATCATCGCCGGCTGCGTAGCCACCTTGCGACCACTTTTCAAGACCATGGGTTTCGGAAAGCCAACGACACAGAGATACGGCTATGGCTCTTCCCGCTATGGGACTTCAGGAACCTCCGACAGGCGCACCTGGGGCTTCGCTCGAAACACGATGCAGAAACTCAGCGATGGACCATTCTCCCCAAGTACCATCGACTCATCACGCCTCGAGTCTGGGGCCGGCGTCCAGTCGATGTCGAATAACGACGAATCCGATCTGGACTTTGAGATGCAGCCACAAGAACCAGCGCCGGCGTCGACGCAGTACCATGGGAAGGGAATTGTGTCTACAAGGATTGCCAGCACCCCTTGGGAGGACTTTACGGGGCAGGGAAGTGGTATCAATGTCCACACGTCTGTCAACATCTCATCCCAACCGAGATCGCACAACTCCCTTCCACATCAACAGGGCTCGATTTCGTCCTCAGCAACGACGCTACCGATACAGGGCTCAGCAGGGTCTGGAGCGGTATGACCAAATCTATAGAGGATACGATATGAGTGCGAATGCATCATCAGCGGATTGTTGGGTTTCTCGATGCTTCTACGTACGATTTAATGAGCAGGACGGCAAAAACACCCTCGTTACGGGCAATACATGTATCTACAGCTCTGACCCCTTGGGGCCGTTGAGGGTATCTAATAACTAGTACACTTTTGCTCTAAAATGCCTTGTGCCAAACCTGACAAAGTTACACGTTGTGCCTGCTCCCGCCAGCGCTTGATTAATACACCACCAAAGCCATTTTATCACGATGACGCTGTACAGACCTGCCAGCGCCACGCAGAGTCACAGCGGACGCAGCTCGACCGGACAGAAGCCCCCGATCTACACGGTACGCATGTTAAAAGTCCACCCTGCCCCCGTGCGCGAGGTTGACAACGTCAGAATCTCAACGCACCAGCCGCCGTTTGCGCCATTGCACGGGCTGGCTCGGGGCATCGTGTATGTCTCTGTCTGTCTCTCCCAAAGCGCCGGCACCACCCTTGTGGCGCAAGCGAGTCAAAGCACCACGAACCAGACCTGCGAGTCCTCCAATCCAACTCGCTGCCACCATTCCTCACTGCCTGATTGGGCTCCTCGCTCGCCTATCCGGATTTGACAGTCAAATGGCGCAACGCACACCGGTCATGCAAGACCCCAGGATCCCGCGGGCCCTTGGCTCCCCCTGCACACGCTCCCACTGCCACGGGAAAGTGACAACCCGCGTCAGGGTGTGCCCATGATGGGGGCTCAGGATGGGCAGGTAGGTAGCCCTGCAGGTGCTTTCGGGAGCTGGAGCTGGGCTTCTTTAAAGGACATGAAACTGCACCGCGGCGGATCATGTGCGTTGCTACGGTGGACGGAAAGCATGGTGGCTTTCAGGGGGCGGGCAACGCATGCATGCATGCATGCAAGCTTCCTGGCTGGCAGTTGCGTCGCACAACCACCCAGGGACCAAGTTCCCACATGGGTGTTTGTGTAAGTGGGCGTAGTCCGTAGGATCGACGTACAGAAGGCGTGTAGGTGATTCATCTGTTGAGACTGGGCCGTCAGGTTGGATATGGTCAAGTGTAGATTAGCACTCGTTGAAGCGTCCGCCGGCGCACATGTGGCTCTCGGTGTTGTATCGCATCCTCTGACATTGTTTGGCTGTTCATGAAAGTCCCCTCACCCTGTCAGGCCCGAGAGGCACCGCCTGATCCTGGTCCTGCGCAGCTGTCAACCTGAGCTTGCTGGAGCAAGGTTGGCCTTGCTTGCTGACGACCACCGCACGGAAGTACCGCCACCAAATCGATATCGATGGACTGGGGTGGGCAGGCTAGCGGGTCAATTGGGCGCCCTTCAGATCTTCAGACGAACCAAAAGTCTGGAGGGAGGGTATAGACACCTATGCTCATCTTTACTATTAACAAGGAGGACACCCCTAATGAACCAGACTCTTTCAAACTGTAGCTCAAGTTCCTGATCGGGTATCCTCTGCAGGGTGAACCGATCTTTTGAGGGCCTGCAGGATTCTTCTGGAAGACCTCAAGATGCGCCACAGAATGGGGTATTGCAAGTGGATTCCAGTTCATCATTGGATCGATGATCAGAAGCCTAGATCTTGATTAGATCTCGCCCGCCAGCCCTAGTCGGAGATTCGATCCCGAACTTGACCAGAGCTCCTCGCCCGCAGCCCGACCTGTTCCATGCTGCTCCTCAGGTGATGGTGGTGCAAGAAAGGGGCACACAACAAACACACGCACCCTCTCACTCGAATCCCCTAGGCCAAGCAGACTGAGGCTGTTCTATGTGACACGCCATTGAGTTTCCTCAGGGAACACATCATGTGTCAGCTGAAGTTCAGCCAAATGACATCTGAGACGAGGCTGCCCAACTGGGCATGCTCACCAGCAAGAGCTGTGGCTAAACTCCCAACGGCTGTGTCAGGAGTGAGGCGCCATGGCCTGGGATGGAAAGTCTCCGGACCAGACAAGCAAGATTGGAACCTTGTGGCTCAACCTATCCCGGTCACTACTGGAAGCTTCATAGATCCACTGGAAGCTTCATAGATTTACAGGAAGCTCTGTTCAGTGAGCTCCTCAGCAGATCCCACTGCTAAATTCCAGGAGCATAGTGCACCTGTTCCCCTTGGTGCTGTTGTCGGCCACCCTGTCCACGCCTACCCGTTTCCCCCGAACCATACAAAGGCGACGTATTCTTAAATTGCGCAAGATACCACCCTCACACAGATCCGTCTCGGCCTTCCGGTGGATCATGACAGCAACACGCAATGCACCTCTCTTCAGGTACCGTCGCATGCGGACAGATGGCAGGGTCCAGTCATCTACACCCACGCATTTAACCGGCTTGACAGTGGAGCCCTGGCTCTCCCCATGTATCCTGCAATCATCAGGGCAAACGACATTTCTGGATGGCCTCGGGCTTCGAAGTGGGTCCCGTATCATCGCCTCGACCAGCTACTTAGTGGCCTTTTTGGCGTCGGATTCATCTGCGCGAAGAATCGGTACGGCAGTACGGGGATGCAGTCCTGTTGGCCCGCGCGGAGGGAGCTACACCCGCTCTAGAAGCTCTCGGCCGTGGTGACGCACTCGTTGCTGGGCCACAGGCAAGACAGGCCATCCCCAGCAGCGAGGTCTGGGACACGACTCTGCACTGTTACGGACAGGTATTTAGCCCCCAACGTCCCCCTCAACGTGGACCATCATGCGCGCCTCGAACACGTCAACGCAAAAAGTGTCAGTGCTCAATGCTGCGCTGTGGCGTATGTATCAGGGCCTCAGTGGCCCTAGACCTGTGGCTAAATCATGGAGTGTTCACCGGGGAAGAGACGATCTGCTGACCCGGGCCGTCACCATGTCACCACCCACTTGCAGATGGATACGTACGCAACCATGTGCAAACCGTGGGCTGCCGGGTTCTCGATCTCGGATCTTGCACCCTCGCGGGCACAACATGTGGCAGTACAGATACTATCGAAACCCGAAGATGGCCGGAGTGGGGATCGAGGGAAAGGACAGCGTCGTGATCGGCAGGTCTAACGAACACGTTGTCTGTTAGCAGACCGTTCCCGCTCGTGCCCAACGGCTCCTTCGGGCCCGACGAAGAACTTAGGCTTGGAGTCCGGAGAGAAAGAAAGCCGGACGTTCTGCGTGTAGGCAACGCTGGTCCCCATTGAGTTGGGGGACAGCAGGCGCCGGTGTCGATCTTGGAATGCCCTCGGCCCACGCGGTGTCTGTGTAACGGAAGGGAGCACGGCCTTGGATCGACCAAGCCGGCAGATGGAGCAAGTCATGTCGCGATGATCACCCGCTTGATGCTGGTAGCGTGGGATTTTGAAGGGTCTGACCGTGCAGCCAGACTACCTCAGTATCAACGTCATATTCTCAACAG
This sequence comes from Diaporthe sp. HANT25, assembly GCA_013435955.1. Classification (NCBI taxonomy): domain Eukaryota; kingdom Fungi; phylum Ascomycota; class Sordariomycetes; order Diaporthales; family Diaporthaceae; genus Diaporthe; species Diaporthe sp. HANT25. Next base: position 2,147,226 of record JACBFG010000017.1, on the reverse strand, counting down.
ACGCACAACCATATCAGACTCCAGTCTCGAGCTGATTATTGCGATACAGGCCATAGCACCGGGGACAACACACCTGCTTTCTGTGCGAGTGCAGCGGGGAGTCTTATCTCAAAGCTGGGAAATAGTGGCAGCTTGGACCCGTCTCCTCGTCCTATACAACACACTTCTATTGTCGTTGATTTTAGTGCTGAAAACGTGTGTTCCCGATCAAGAATTCCTTTTTTCATTAAATGCAGTATCTCTGGACTGTTGGCTCACGTCGAGTCTTCCCAAAGGAACACTTGAGCCTCACACGTCTTGTCCTCCCTGATTGTCCATGTTCGGGCAGCCTCCTACAATTGAAGGCTACATCAGGGCATGCCAGCCGCTTCTTGTCCGTCTGAGGTTGGAGTGGGCGTTGCAAAGGCAGTTCGAGGGACATTGACACGCTCAACAGTGGGCTCTGCCGACTGGGTAGAGCCATTGGCGTTGAAGCAACCGATGGTGCCGTCGTTGTTGACTAGTACCTGGTCTGTTTGCCCCAGTCAGATGATAAGGAGCTTTCAACTAGAACGTGGCAGAAGGGCCTGGTGAACTTACTGAGTGCGAGCTGACCCGGCACGACGGTCGTGCCCAACCCGGCATCACAGCCCGAGCAGGTCAGGTACAGGTCATCCCATCGAGGGGTGAAGAGCGCGCTTATGCTACTGACATGGGACGAGTGGTAGCCGACGACGTAGGTGGTGCTGTAGGGGGTCTCCTCGGCGTGGCTCCAGGTGACATTGCAATTACCACAGCTGTGGGAGAAGCTTCCGCTACGTCGCATTATCAGTCAGTTCGTGCTGTCAAGTACCACAGAGGCTGTTGACTTACAAAGGGTACGGAACCAGTGATCCAGCGTTGTTGCCGACGCAAACGTCCAGATCGATCCTAGAAGGCGAGTCTGTCAGCGATTCTTTACCATCTGAGCTTATTGATGGGCGGCGCGTACGAGGTCCAGTCGTAGAACCAGTTGGAGTAGTCGTTGGTGTTGCAGTAGAGACCCAGGCTGCTGCCGTTGAGGAAGTATGTGCCTACGTCACAAGACTCATTGTAAGGGACAGGGCTTGCGGTCGGGATGGTAATGATCGATCCCGCAACGTTCCCGCCGATTCCATCTCCCGCCGCGGATTGGGGGACGGCACCGGCCAGAGTGGCGAGGAAGAAAGCAGCGAGGAGAGTGAGGATTTTCATCGTGATGAGGCTCAAGGTAGCTGACGTGTGAGATCGTATATCTGAGAACAGGTCTTGACGGACGATGAAAGATTGGGATTGTGTTGTTGTGGTGCACACGTTGTCGTACCAATTTCGATGGAGAGATGGTAGGCGGAGGTCGTTCACGCTGAAGAGGTTCGATCTGTGAAGATTGAGACCACACAAAATTGCTGATGGGACGGCAAAACCTGAAGTTCTGGAGAAGTGCTGAACAACTCAAAAACTGGTCTGCTTCATTCATGGCCCTTCGAGACTGTCCATGACCTGGACAAACACCTTGAGGCTTTAAAGCCAGGATGCTGTTTACTGTGCTCTGAGAGGAACACAGACATATGAAAATTCTACATCACTGCGCGTTCTGGATCGCTCCTTCAGCTGCTAGCCCAGAAATGCGGCAGAGAGACGTCACAGCGGCCTCACGGCAACGGGAGAGGCACAAGGCAGGAGCATTACCACCTGACAGGTTTGCTCTAGAGTTGACGTATTCACGTGTGTCAACTGTCTACCAGCAGATTCAGGCGGTTCAAAGGATCTGTCAAATACGCCCAGCTCAAATTCTTGGATCATACGCGTGGCAAGAGGAAAGTAAAGGACCAGAGTGTCCTGCGTATATGGATATGAATGCTCTCAAAGAACGTCTAAAAAACCGGAGTGCGACTCCATTACATTGCTAAACCGAAAAGACTTCTGGAGACATGGGCCAGCCGTTCAATCTCCATGAATTCCTTACTAGGTCCCGGTAGGTAGGCGTCAACCAAAAGCGAAATCGGGACAGCTCCTCTCCCCTATCGAAGTAAGGTCCCGTGTTGTACCCTCACATTTCCTGCAAACAGTAAAGGCTGCCGTTGCTGTTGCCGATGTACTCGCCTGTTGAAGCCTGTGTTAGATTTGAGGGTTGCCCAGCCAGGAAGGACTGCACTCACCCAGGTCGATACTGGCAACATTCTGCTGCTTCCCGTTCTCATCCTTGTTTTCACAATAGCCTGTGCAGGCTGGAGCTGGCATTAGCATTGCCCACTGTTATATGAGATCGCAGGACTCACTGAATTCCATGCCAAACTGGTCCTCATACTCCCAAGGGTTATCGCACGCAGTGCAAGTCTGGGAGAAGTCCCTACAAGTCACAGCCATCAGCTCATGTTCACGTAATAGTCTTGCTCCTTTCGGTGATCCAGGCAGATTCAGTGCCCCTTGGGGAGCGGGGCAAGATTTCTGAAATCATACTTGTCATAAGGATCGAATTCACAGTCGGCCCATCCAAAGCATGTGTTCAGGTCCAGATTGGTTTGCACGTAATCGCCATTGAAGTTCTTGCACTCTGCGTACAGCCGGACAGCGCGGCCCGCCTTGCCCTCGAGATCGTGAATGTCAAAGTTGTGGCACGTGTTGTTGTAGAGACTGGAAGCGCAGGTTGTGCCAGAGAAGCCAAGGGCGGCAAGGATGGTGGCGGCGAGTATGACGGTGGCAGAGAACTCCATGTTGACTAGATGCTGATGACGATCGTTGGGTTTGCGTGGATGCTGTGTTGACGAGTAGATTGCTTCGGTCGTTGGAAGAAGAGACTGCAGACGGCTCCTGAAAGTCGAGGGAGAGCAACGATTTGTATGCGTGCAAGTTTACCTGTACTGAGTAGAACTTCTTCATCATTTCACGGATTTGTATTGGATCACAGGAGAAGGCAGGTCAGCCGAAGCCGACGTTTGCCAACTGGGTTCCGGACGGACCAGTCACTTCACGAGAGAACCCCTTTACTCCTCAAGCCAACGTCTAGAATACCACACAAACACCATGCGAGTGTAGCAAGCTTGGGCAATTACAGTGTCATTCGTTCGTTTCCTTACATGAATACAAGCAGGCAGTACACAGCGTGCTCAGGCTTCACCGACCTGACAGCCTCCAAAGCCAAAGACCAGCGCCTATTTTTGGTGTCCCCCTACCCCGGCCCCCTCAAGCGACTCCGTTACCATCAACCTGACCATCCGCCTTCTCCAGAATCTGCAGCTGGCCCTGGTTGTCATATGCGACCCGGCCCTCGTCGACGGCCCGGCGCATCTCCTCTCGCAGGGGAGTCTTCTCGCCGGTCTTTGGGTCCCACTCCCAGCCCTCCCTCATCCACATCCACCGGAGGCAGGCCCGCAGCTCCTTGTCCTCGGGTAGGACGCGCATCCACTCCGGCTGGAAGGTGCCGTCGCGGCCCTTACCCTTCCAGTCCTGTGCGCGGCCGAGGAGGACGTCTCGGCAGAATATCCGCCACGAGTCGAGCGCGTACCGGCCCGTGGTCAAATGGCCGATCTCCCAGGCTGTGCCGTGGCCTCTAGCCGTGGTCTTGGCCTGGGGGTCGTTCTCCTTGGAAGAGTCGGGGCTGCCAGGGATACCGATGACACCGTCGCCCTTGTCGGTGCCGTTGTGGTCCTCGGGCCCAAAGACCTCGCCCGCGCGGACGTCCTTGCCGTCGCCCTTTTGCGGGTAGTCCTTGATCCCGTAGCGCACATCTTTGGACGGAGGTCTCTCGAGCCACGTCCGCGCATACTTCTGAATCGTCTTGGTCCGTTGGTTAGACAGGCCGAGACGATGCATCATAGCCTCAATGTCCGCCGGGTCCGCCTCGACCAGGGCCTGCGGCGTTGGATAGCGCTCCATCAGCTGGCGGAACACGGGGATTGCGACCTTTCCTGGAGTTCTAATCAGGAAGGTGACGGCAACCAGGAGGCGGAAAGGGTCAGCGGCCAGCTCCTCCTGGACAAGGCCGAATTTGTCTCCTGCCAGCGGCGGGATCGGAAGTGCCGACACAGTACCCCTAGCCGGTCGGCTTGTCTTCTTAGCAGTCGGGCTTGGTGTCACTGCGGCAGTTCGCGCTTCGTCAATTTTCTTGCTGGGGGAAACAAAGAAATGAGACGCAGCCTGATTCTGGGCAGGCTTCGCCTTTTTGGTTGGTGTGGGCGCAGCGAAAGGGTTACGCTTGGCCGACAGGGCTTGTGAGGCCGGAAACTCAGCCGGTGGGTTGTAGTGCCCAGTCGTCGGTCCACTCATCTCTCGTGAAGCCTCTTTAAGCTGACCGAGGATATCGATCATCTCGTCAAAGACATCGGGATCGACTGGAGGTGCTGGCTGTGGTGGTAAGGTCTGGAAGAAAAGGTTTGGATCTATAGGTGGGTTGTAGAGCTCGCCAGCTGACCCATTTAGTCCAACCTGCAGGTCCTGGGTCGAGGACTGATCTTGCGGGTCGGAGTTGGTGTCGTCGCGCTTCCTCTTCCGATCTGGTGACTCTGAGCTCTGAGCTACACCGTCAACATGCTGCGGGAATAGGCTCTGTGATATGGTGGCATCTAGTCCAAGTGACATTGCTCCGAATCCGTCTTGGCCTCTACCAAACGCCGACAGAAACTGCGTCTCATCAAATGCGCCGCCAAGAGCAGACTGTGCCTGCATCATACCAGGAACTGGTCCTGTGACGTTGACATCCATCAAATTCTGTCCCTGATCGACAAAGAATGGTGATTTTGCAGCGGTCTTCTCATGCGACTGTTTCGCTTTCTTGGCCACTCGCTGCTGCTTTCCCGAGTCCACCGCCGCGCCGTTGGCCAACGGCAAAGACAAGTCTGCAGGTCTGACCAACTGAGTGTTGAGACCTCCTACCTGGTCCTCCGGGCCCTTGGCCCCGTTTGTGGCCTGCTGGAGGTTGGACTCCGCTCCGGGTGTGTTGTTGACCATGCGACGGAAGCTCTCTTCATTCGCATTGAGACCTGGTATGTAATGGTCTTTGTGAACTTTGCGGATGTGCTCCTGCATGGAGCGGTAGGCCTTTCCGTCGTAGCAACGCTTATTACAGATGGACCCATCTGGTCGCCGTATAGGGCAGACGACCTCAAATCTGGCGTCGTTGGCGGAAGATGGAGCCTGTTCTGTATTTTGTGCCTTGGTCTTGGTCTTCTTGGTGGTATCGCTTGCTGTCTTGATGGGCTGAGGATTGATTGCCGCCCAGTCCGGTGGGGGTTTGTCCATGGGAACGACGTTATTGTTGACTTGGCTGTCATCGTCATGGACCAGTTGGATGCTCTGCAGGCTCGTTGTGTTCCCATCCACCAGCCCGCCCCAGAGGTGCTTTCCCGCCACGAGCTTGTCGCTCGCGTTGAGTGCAGGTGCCCCCAGAGGCCAGTACCTCTCCTTGAAGTCCGTGATGTGATCAGACTCCCTCAACATCCCCAGATACAGCGTGAGATCATCGCCGTAGTGTCTTGCCAGGACCTTGTCTCTCAACGACTTTGCGCACTGCACCTGCGCCTGGAAGGTCTCCCAGCCGGCCGAGAGGCCGATCTTGTACAGCTGCCTGAGATCATCCTCAAAAACCTTGCCCGACATGATAATTGCCATTAAAAATTCCCTCAGGTCATCGTCGATGTTGAAACCGCAAAGGAGGTTGCGGGCTGTGTTTGCATCCATGGGTGGGGCTTCTGGGTTCTCCGGCGTCCTCCATGGTATTGAGTGCCGGCCTGTTGGTGCGTTGTCATTTTGGTTGTCGTCATCCTCAGACGTGTCATCCTCTGACGTGTGTGAAGAGAATGCGCGGTCGTGAAGGAGGGCCTTGACCTCGCCCTCGTGAGCCTTGCTAGAACTGATGGCCGAGATGAGGAACTCCTTCTCGTTCTCGTCAATCTCAAAATAGTTGAGCAGATCTCTGGCTGCATCCGCATCGAGTGTTGTTGATCGCGCGCTGGGGCGTTTGGCCGCGACAGACCCGTTGACAACTGCCTCCATCTCGAGTGACGTGAAGACTCAAAACAGTCTCACATAATGAGGCCGTGATGAATCCTGCAGTGCAATTTTCTTTGATGACGCATAGAGAGCGCCACGTCTGATGAAAGCCTGGAATGAAAAGTTGAGTTCTGGAATTGAAGTCGAGGTGGCCGTTGAGGCGTGAGCACGGACCAGAAAACACTGACATACGACTCCCTCAAAACAGTACCGCAGTACCTGGGCACGCTTGGGTCCTGAAGTCTCAGGCACCACCAACAAATTCCTGGGCGCTTCTAATCGATTCGCCGTGCCTGGAGGATTTTCGGTCAATGCCAAGTCGACTTTTTGATGAGCACTTTCATAAATAGAACCGTAATGTAAGCCATGGATTGACTAGATGCTGGTGGCTTATTCAAGATTTCAAAGTCGAGGACCAGGCGTTGCATGCATTATTGCACACTGGTCCCACAATCACAAGGCTAAGCGACATCCTCACCACATATGTTGAGCAGTGTTGAGGACGCAAGAAAATGGTAAATTTGAGACCTGAAAGCTTTGATATACACTCTACCAACCCCGGAATTACTCCTGTCCCCGTCCCCTTGTCTCTTCTTTCTTTCCTTTTTTTTCTACTTCGTCAATGCGAATGAGATAGGAGAAACCTGGGAGGAAGGAGTCTAAGTTTGATAACATTATACACATACAGCAGCCACTTTTGATGAAGAGACCACCAGACAGGCCTTGACAGGCCCGTCGTCTCACTGCTCTATCCGCATTGCTGTCTTTGTGTTTAATGGCGCACCTTGGACTCTGCTGGTGGGTCGTAGGTGACCTTGCGGGACTTGAGGTTGGCCCACTTGTACCTCTTGACCCACACGCTGATGGCAAACAGAGCCGTAGACACGATCAGCACCTGCATACCCATCTTCTTCCGCTGGTCCATCTCGGGCTCGGCAGCCCAGTTCAGGAACTCAACCACGTCCTTGGCCATCTGTGACGTTGTCGCGGGGGTCTCGTCCTCGTACTCCACCAGTCCGTCGTACAGGACACGAGCCATGGCGATACCGGTTCCGGGGAAGTAGGGGTTGAAGTTGAGGCCAGCACCGACGACGGCACCCGCTGGGGGCTCCTCGGGGTAGCCGGTCAGCAGGGAGAAGATGTAGTTGCAGCCGCCGTGTCGGGCCTTGACGATCAGCGATAGATCTGGGGGCAGGGCACCGTTGTTGGCAGCCCGGGCGGCCTCGTCATTCTTGTATGGTGCAGGGAGGTAGTCGGAAAGCTTGCCGGGCCGCTTCTCGATCTCGCCCTCATCGTTGGGCTCGCTGTCGTACTCGTTCTCCTCGGCCTTGGCCTTGGCCTCGTCGACGGTGAGGACGGAGCCGACGAGGGATCGGTAGGGAATTCTGCTAAGGGAGTGGCAAGACGCGCAGACCTCTTGGTAGACCTGGAAGCCTCTTCGGAGCCTATTGAGGTGTGTGAGTTCACGCTCGCGGTGTGGGGGGGTCGCGTTAACACGTACGCCTGGTGGTCAAAGGTCTTGAACCACTGTTCGTGCACCCAGGGGTATGCGGTAGCGTGGAGACTATGCATTAATTGTCAGCTCTGAGCTTCTCCTCTTCGAAATACCGCCGGGGGGTTGGGCAGTTTGTATATGCCTCAAAACAGTCCAGGCACCCCCAGATGCATCAATCTTCCCGAGAACGGGCAAGAGGCAATTGATCTACTCACCCCTCTTCTGCCTCTGTCGCGGCGAAGGCAGTGGAGCCGTAGAGATGGTAGTACCAGGCGACGGAGCCGAGGGCGGCAGCAGTCGAGGCCGCGGCGGCGATGTTGAGTCGTCTTCCCTCGGCGGCGTTTGCGTTGCTGGTTGTGGACGCGGCGCGCTATGAAATCAGATAGCCTGTTAGCCCCAATCCGAAAGCAATGAGCCCATTTCGGACGCTGTATCAAATGGCCGTGGTTTTTGGGCGTCGGTGATGCTGCATCTCGGCCAGCTGTTCTCGTCGGCGGACAGATCGGTTCGTACCTTCGCAAAGTTCATGGCGCCATTTCGTGCCCCGGAGAAGGCGCGCGTCGAGCGCAAGCAGGACCGGGCAAACATCTTGGGCAAGGAGCTGCTGCTGCTCGGCTTTCAGAGGATGCTGCGAGGAGATGAGTGGGTGGGAGTGGGGTTGGAATCGAGTCCCAATGCCTGGAGATTTGAGGTCTAATGGTCGGTAGCCGTTGGATTGAGGTCGAGAGCCAGAGCAAAACCTGTGCCAGCCGTAAGATCCCGAGGAATTTGCCAATGAAAGCTCCTCGATTACACCCCCCCAACCGTGCACGGGCCACACCACAGCAGACACGACTACTGTAAGAGCTGGCAACACCCGCCCAGCCAGAGCTGAATGAATCCACCTCGTGCGCCTCTCTATGACGGTCACATTAAGAAACGCATAAATGCGACTGAGTGCCAACTCAATCCACACCACGACCACATGAAGCTCGTCGCAGCCTCAGACACATGGCATGAATGTTAACTGTTTACAAGTGCACCCAAAATTTACCAAAATTTCTTGTATGTTAGATGATTATCTGTATGTCGTCTACTCCAGCTGGACCTGACCAGCCATCAATTTTTGATAAGAATAAACGCCTTGGAACAGCACTTTTAAAGCCCAGAAACCAGTCTCCATGCTCGCCACGACAACTTTTTTGACGGCTTAATTCGGCCGCGGCCGAAGTGGAAGACGGACACCCTATGCCCCGTTCTCCTTCGCCTTAGCCTCGTCGAGAACAGCTCGCCTCTTCTTCACGCCGTCAGCCAGCTGCGCGAGAACAGACTCGGTGTCCTGCCAGCCGATGCATGCGTCGGTGATGCTGACGCCGTACTGAAGGCCCGCCTTGCCCTCCTTGGGCACCTTTTGCGATCCTGCGTATCTGGTCAGCTCTGGAGGACACTTCCAGTCATTCGCATCGAAGAGATACTCACCCTCATTGATATTGCTCTCGATCATCACGCCCATGATGCCAGTCTCGCCCTTGGACAGCTGCTCGGCCAGGACCGCCGCCACCTTGGGCTGGTTCTTGTGGTTCTTCTGCGAGTTGCCGTGGCTGCAGTCCACCATCATGCGCTCGCGTACACCGGCCTTCTGCAGCGCTGCCTTGGCCTCCTTGATGCTCTTCTCATCGTAGTTTGTGCCCTTTGTGCCTCCTCTCAGGATCACGAAGCAGTCGTCGTTGCCGACCGTGCCCACGATGGCAGCTACGCCGGGTTTGGTGACAGACAGGAACTGATGGGGGTGCCTGACAGCGCCGATCGCGTCGATCGCAACGCCCAGGGACCCATCGGTACCGTTCTTGAAGCCTACGGGGAAACTAAGACCACTCGCCAGCTCACGGTGCAGTTGAGACTCGGTTGTTCTCGCACCCACGGCACCGAGGGACAGCACATCAGCCACGAACTGCGGGGAGATGGTATCCAACATCTCGCTCGCAAGAGGCATGCCCTTTGAGGTGAGGTCCACGAAGAGCTGTCTCGACAGGCGCAGACCCTTGTTGATGTTGAAGCTGTTGTCGATGTCCGGGTCGTTAATAAGACCCTTCCAGCCGACGGTCGTGCGAGGCTTCTCCAGGTAGGAGCGCATGACGATCAGCAGCTCATCCTTGTGCTTCTCCTTCTCTTTCAACAGCAAATCGCAGTAGTCGAGCGCTGCCTGGGGATCGTGTATGGAGCAAGGGCCGATGACCACGAGCAGCCGCTGCTTCTCGTCCGTGCCATTGACTACAGCGACAACCTCCTCACGACCGTCGAGCACGGTGCGCTTCGATTCCTGGGTCTGTTTGATTTCATGTTGGAGCAGGTCGGGCGCTGTGAGAGGGTTGTAGCCGCGGACTTGGAAAACCGTAAATTAGCCATTGATCCTGTGCGGTAGGTTATGGAGCTTGTAGCTCGCAACCCAACTCACTTCTCCAGTCCTCGCTCTCGGCCTTGTTGCCGACGTTCTTGTTTTCGATGTAGAAGGACTGCAAATCGCAGGTGAGTCAGCGTAATCGGCATGGGAAGTGGCGTGAGTGGGCCGCGCAGCTCGGCGTCCGGCGCAGCGGGGCTGTTCTTCCACTTACAGCCATTGTGGTGGTAGGTCGAACGCAGGGAAGCTTCAATGCACGCTCTTGGGGATTGGGTATCGGGTATCTCTATCAGGGAAAAGGGAGAAAATGAAAGAAGGAGAAGCTGGGACGTATCACAAGAAATAAGCCCGAGAAATTTGGCCCAGGGCAGAGCTTTGTAGTTGGTGTGTGAATCAGATGGATAAAGTTTGGGCCCTTGAGATAGCCATTGACGTATGCTTATTTCAAACCAGAGCGCATTGGGTTCAGAATTGAGTCACTCCTGCAGTGGGGGCCGGGACGCAGTTGGGGCAGGCAGGGCCACCCCCGGCCGAGCTGCTAAGCTGCTAAGCTCCCTGCGAGCTGTACCTCACCAACGACCGCTTTTAGCTGGACTGCATTCGCTGGAAACAATCCAACGTGTTCTGTTTAAATTGGAATTCATGGGGTACATCTTGGACACTGTCTCTATTGAGCCTTCGTTTCGGCGCTTGTCAGGTATACAAAAACTGGCATTGGATGCTATGTTGCCCCTGTAACCAGGTGGGAGTCACAGCACAGAGGAGTGAGCCACGGTCCAGACTTTCTCCATCAACCCAGCGTCGTGCGAAAGTACGGACTTTTGTCACGTCAACACGTGAAGTCTTTCTGGCGCGACCAAGAGTCGGCAGCCAACTGTCTGTTCCACTACACGTGGCTTGTGACGACACGAACGCGTGCGAGGAACTTCCAGTCGCTCAGTCCAGCTTGACCGGGTTCGTAGCCTCTTTCTTGAACTCCTCAACTGTTAAATGTCAGCCATTGGCCCTTCTCCCGTGAGCAAGATGAATTTGGGCGGGAGGGCGAGTCGATTGGTGCCAAAAACGAGCTTCGACTCGGAGGCGGAGATGCCAGGCGATCCTTGTCCCTGAAGCTCTGAATGCAGGACCTCGGCACCGCTCAGAGAGCAAAGCCGGCGCTCGAAGGGATTCCACTTACTGCCGTTGATCTTTCCATATAGCCATTTGAGTCCCATAGTACTGATGGCACACGTGAGTCCAGAGAATGTGAATAGTCCAACCCTCTGAGGTGTGCTCAGAAGAGTGAAGATCGGGTACGGATAACTGATGATCTGTGTCAGTTCTATTGCCTGTTTCCATCGACCAATGGCACTCACGTCTGGTTGTGCGAGAAGGTGTACTCAATCCATGCCCCTTGTATGTCGTCAGCGATTGTACTTTACATATTCGTACGTGACGAACGAGGCGGCTGCAGAGGGAGTTCCTGGCCCTGTGCTCCCCCCTGGCCACAATCGATCCTGCGAATTTACGAGAGATCAAGTACTTCTGTGAAAAGAACTTACAATAAGCAAAGGCGAGGAAGGTGCTAAGAGTCAATGCACCCTGGAACTTGATAGTCCATGGCGGGCTGAGGAGCAGGAGATCCAATGTCAACATTATCGCTGGCACTACACAATCCCACGTTAGTCATTAAACGCACTATCATGGACTCCACGTGCTTAGAGGGAGACGTAATGGGTTCTTTCTGCCCATGGTCTGTCCCGCAGCTTCCAGCCCTCACGATGGCTCCGGATACCCAACGTGAGACGGCAAACACAGACCACGGCTGTAACGGTTTACAGGAGCAGCTTACTTGCGTGAAAGCCGAAATCCGGCCAGAAAGGTAGCTGGTACTCTTCGGGGACCAGAAGACGCTTATCGATTAGAGTGATGCCCCAGTAGAGGATACTGACGAGGACCTCCAGCGGTGTCGAGCACACCGAAATTACATTCTTTGCATTGAAGAGGGTAGAGCTCAAGGTCACGTCGGCGAGAAGTCCCAGGACCATACTCATCAATGCAAGCGCCAACCCGATGATGGTCAAGAATTGGAACACTCCACCGAACTTTTCGTTCTCGGGACTGGGGTAGAGGAACAGCCACCTGAAAGACGCTGAGAAAGAGGCTATTCCGAGAAGGTGGATGATGGCAGAGATGGACCTGGACGGCGATGCCAGTCTTTGTAGGGGGTGAATCGTGCGTGCCATGATCGTGAGCGGTGGTGCTGTCTAGGTAAAATCTATTACTGTACGTGAAGAAAGTCTCCTGAGGTTCGCTGTAGCTGGAAACAGATCGCTCGAGTGTGTTCAGTTTTGTGTGTAGCTACGTGCAGTGATGCAAGGAAATTTAGCTCGAAAACGGAAGGCTGAAATCAAAAAAGTCTAAGGAAGAGTGATGTCGTCTCGGATAGTTTGAAGTCAATATTCTGAGCCGTTCGATTCCACGACAATGAAGGATCCCGGCTGCCTCGGCTGAGAAATTACATAAGCGTGACGTCTCTGGCGGGCTGCAAGTCATTCCCGAACGCTCGGGTCGTCTGGAGCGGATGAGACCTTGCTCCGTCGGCGCCGTCGGCGGCTCACGATGCCTCTTCACCACCTGAACATGCCCGAGGATTTTCACCTACAGTCAAGCTCGGTCAATCGCAGCCATTCCGACCCCTACATGCCATCAAACACTGCGCTTCTTCAACCTCACAACCACATTCTCCTGCTTGCAGAACCACAGATTTCGTGTCCTCCACGTGCTGTTCCTGTCTGCTAATTCCAACTCGAAGCTTCTCATCACATCGGGAGTCAATTTATGCAGCTCAGCCAGGGAGATGTTTTTGCCTATGCAGGTCCTCGAGCCGTATCCAAAGGACAGCATATGGCGGTCCATCATCGCAGCATCAGGCTCGAGCCATCTCTCCGGCCGGAACTCATCTGCGTCGTCGCCGAATATTGATTTATCAAAGTGGACCACAGCCGGATTCATACCTACCAAGTAGCCTGCTGGTATGAACATTCCACAAAGCTCGAGCCCCTCGGGAGGGACGACACGGCCCATGCTCAGTTGCACGCCCGGATGGACTCGCAAGGCCTCTTTGATGCAAGCGCTTAGGAAGTCAAGCTTGATGGCCTCTGAGAACTTCACCGGCGAGTTGAGCTGGCCGGAACTGAAAGCATGGTCGATCTCGTTTTGCAGCTTCTTGTAAGCGACGGGGTTCTTGATCAAGTGGTAGAACAACGACCGGAACGCAATGGCCGTCGTGTCAGACCCTGCAAACAAAGCTGCGTCCGTTCTGTCAGCGCTCCTGGGACATGGAGTTGTGGTAAGGACAAGGGAGGTTGGAGAGAAGCATACCGACGTATGCCTCTTGTTCAATATCACCCATGTGGAAGTCCACTTTATCCCCCTTCTCTAAGTGGACATCATACAGCTGTTGTAGCATGTCGGTCCGCTTGCGGGACTCCAGCCGGGCCCCCTCATCGAAACGCCGTGCTACATAGCTTCTCGCGGAAACGCCAATGTTCTCCACGGCTTTTAGCGCCTTAAACGACCCGGGCACGAAAAGAGACGAAGCGAGGATCAGCGGCCGGACTGAAGCAGGCGCGACGGCGCACAAGCACAGGAAGGGCATTAGCAGGTCCAAGGAGTGGATCCATCCGCCGTGGTCGTGGTCCTTCTCGAGGAAGCCAAACATCTCCCCGAGGTAGAGCTCGCCAACCACGTCGAAGGCGTACCTTGGGGTGATGTGGTCAGCCTGCGAGCACAGAGACTCAGCTTTTGGGCGGCCCTACTACTTACATTTGGAGGTAGTGCCCCAGGTCTATCACCGGCTCGTCTGCCTCGGCGCGTTCTTTGAGTCGGGCCAACATCAACTTTGAGCACTTGTCGATGTACTCCTCAGATTTCAAGACGTTGGCCAGAGAGTACACATGGCTGACAATCCGTCTTCGCTCACCATGGGCCTTGTCGTTGGTCTCAGTGAAGGCACTGCATGGCCCATCTCGTCAGTGCTGTGAATTCTGGGCATTTCCCGCCGTGTGAGCTTACGTACTCCTTGTGCTTGCTGAAGTTCTGAATCAGGTCCTCAGTAGAGCTTTTCACGGGAGAGGCACTCAGGAACTCTACCTGATTGTTCCAAACGGGATAGAAATCAGTCTTATTCAAGGCATTTTGCGTCCTATAAATCAACTTGATGGCATTTGGATCCGCACAGGCGATCTCATTTGGTGCAATCCTCAGGAGTGGGCCATATTTGGCGTGAAGCTGCCTATGTGTATCATCAGGGACCGTTGTCAGTTCCCTCGGTATGTTTTCACTCGCTCACCGCTGAGTCTTTTCCATGTCACCTCGCACAATCTGTATCATGTACCACTGCCATGTTCTATGTCAACGATTTGTCGCACTAAGCGCAGTGTTCGCGTCACAATGAACAAGGGTCTCAACTCGAGCACAGGAGATACAGTTGGAAGAATGCTCACGGCTCGAGTGATTGAGGCCAGCCATGGCCCGGGGACCTTTGCCAACGGATGGAAGCATCTCGTGTAGACGATCCAGCACACCGCGTATGTGATGGAGAGGCAAATACCTGACTCAAGAGCCGTTACAATCATGGCCTCCGTCAAGAATGCCATGTTGGATGTGTTTGATCTCTACTACCGACGGACATTTCAACAGCCGCGGACAGATGCCCAAAGTCTATCACACGATTAGCTCCTCCCCGCAGACGACAAGCATCCGATCAACGGCAGGGACTCTAACCTAAAGGATCGCCAATCTAATCCAGGCACCCGGAGACAAGCTACCGCTGTAAACGGGAAGGGTGGGGTCACACCCCAAGTGGATCGTGGGTCTGAGATAGCACCACGCACGCGGCTGATGCTGCTATACCCAAGGGGTAGACGACATATGTTGGCCGTACAATTCTATGGGAAATCTCCGGTTGTTCTCCCACAGTGTGCGACTTCGTCCTCGCTGAGCGCTCTTGCACTCTAACATCCCGGGAAAGCTGATGAACCACCGCATGGTCTGAAACTCTATTTCTGCCATGGCAGGGTAGAAATGGGGGGGATCATGACTCGTCCATCCACCGGATTCCTCTGCCGGCGTCATCTCGAGCGTACCCCAGTATCCACAGCAATGTTACAAAGATCGGGGGATTGGAGACTCGTATATGAGATCGGGAAGACCCGACCTGTTCTGCGCTTCCAACCTGCGCGTTCTGGGCGGTTGGATCAAGGCATTTGCAGGCGCCCCCGCCGCGAAGAACGTCCGTGCCAGTCGGTCGGCCGAGGCGAGTTGAGTTGCTCACACAGTGCAGGCATGGCATTCCAGCCTGACCTGTGGATACCTTCTCCTATAATCCGATGGGATATCGTGAAATCAGGCTTAGGGCCAATGTCTGGGAGCCCCCCCGGTGCTACCACCGCCTTGGTATAGGGGTGCGGATGACCCTGTACCCGGCCGAGTGTGGCATAGCCTGGGGCAACGTCGAGGCCTCTGCAACTGGGTAGGTGACCCCGAGGGCTAGATTTCTCGAGGATCTTGTCCGAGATACCTTGCAGCCTTGTCCCATTGATGCCATTTTACACTGTGACATGGTATGAAACGGCAGATGGCAAAGTGCTGGGAGATGTAGCCCTTGCCAAGTTCGATCCTTCACGGCTGTTGATTGATTATCTTGGAGTCCTTTCCCGCCGCTAGTGTAAATGATGTGTACTTCAAGTTTTCGTTCTTTCTGTCTCTATCATGACTGTTGAGTGATAGCAAAGTCCAGCCAACATGAGGGCATTCTCTGCTGTCCTCCTCCTCGTTGGGGCCCTGGTTGGGTCTTGTTTTGCCGATGTGTCAACGCCATTGTGTGCGGTAAGTAATGGGAACTAACAAGAGTGGAAATCAGGAACTAATGTTCTGTTGCCAGACGACCTGCTTGGAAACGTATCTCCCACAGTCAGGATGCAATGCGACTGACGCTGCTTGCATCTGCTCCGACGCCACGTTGATGGGACAAGTAGGGAACTGCTCGCTGGTAGCATGTACAGTAAAGGAGTCTCTGAGTAAGTTCGCGGTATCCAATGTTTTGGGCTTTCGTGCTGATTACAGTTGCCCTCCCAGCGGCTTTGAATGCAACAAACACCTTCTGCGGCAAGCCTGTCCGGGACCTAACAGTCATCACGCCGGTCGTCACCGCCGTCTCAGGGACGTTCGCCATTGTTGCGGTTATCATGAGGCTTGTTGACAGTCTCGCCCGTGAGACCTTCCTCAACTGGTCCAACTTCTGCATTGTTGCGTCACTCGTAAGGATTCTCGAGCCTGATTTGTTTTGGCGTGGACACGGAGCTAAAGGAAACAGGCCTGTTGTCTGGTGATAGGGGCTCTTGTGTTTCCAAGTAAGTTGCTGGTGCAGTCATGTACACTTTTCTGGATGCTGACAATATGATAGTGTCCTCATACGGTTTCGGCAGAGACATTTGGACGATCCCTCATGACAAAATAACCGAAATCATCTTTGTACAGATCCCATCATCGCCAGACCCAAACCGAGCTCGAGGCTGACAATCTGCAGCTCACCTGGTTCTCAGAGATACTGTACATGATAGCACAGGGCCTGACCAAGATAGCCATGCTGCTATTGTATCTCAAAGTCTTCCCGAGCCAGACTTTCCGACGGATTTGTTTTGTCATGGTCGGCATATGCCTGGCTTACATACCGGCAACGGCCCTGGCCACCCTCTTCAACTGCACTCCCGTCAGCTACAACTGGACGGGTTGGACGGGCGAAACGAAAGGCCACTGCTTCAGCTTCAACACTTTTGCATGGGCACAATCCAGCATCAACATCGTGCTCGATCTCGTCATCATCCTGCTCCCGATACCACAGCTGTGGAAGCTCAACATGGGGAGGAAGAAAAGGATTCAGCTGGTGCTGATGTTCAGCGTCGGGCTTTTGTAAGCGTTCCTGCCCTCCAGTTTGGGATCAAAATCTGTGGTCATGTGGTTCTGACTGTCCTCTTCTCGCAGCATCACCGTCGTCAGTATTGTACGGCTGTCAGCCCTGGTCAACTTCGCAACAACCACCAATGCCACGTGTAAGTCTCAGGACATAAGATCTGCGGCACGCACATCACAACTGACAATGTGTCTTCTAATACCAGATGACAACGTCCCCACAGCATACTGGAGCGTTCTAGAGCTCTTTGTGAGCATCATATGCTGCTGTCTACCTGCGGTCCGCTCGATCTTGAAGAGGGCATTCCCCAACTGCTTCGGCAGCTCTGGAGGAAGCAAGAACACACCGGCGCCGTACATGTCCCCCAAGACCCCGCGCTACAAGCTCAGTGGCGGGATCCAGAAGAGCGTCACGAACACCATTACCTTTGGGCCGACCTCCGTCGACGCGATATCACACACCTCGGATATTGAGCTGGTGGATAAGAAATGGCGGGATCACGACTAGGTTGCCGTGAGGTTTGTGCTGTGTAGATGGCACGTAGGCATGGGCGTCAATTGTATGATTATAATGAGTGTTTTTGTCCAAGGCGGACCGGCTGGGTAGGACAATGCATATCGATATATAGTGACGAAGTGATGATGATTTTCTATCTGCAAGTAAACACACTAGTGTACCAAGTAATCGGAAACTGTATTCTAATGCAGCTTGTAGAGCCCCACAAGTTACCCATAAGGGAAAAGACCAGCCTGTAAATACAGACATTAATGCTATATTCCATGTGGGAGTAGGTATTAGCACGTTGCAAGCCATGCGAGAGGTGAACCAAGAAATAACCGTTGCGCTTAGAGTAGTACTGGCATAGGATCCCTGTAAGCTGTGTGGCACGCTGTAAGACAGTTGGTCAATCGCCTGTAGCCCCAGTTGGGACGGGAGCTTGGCCTTCCAAGGTTGGTATCGATAAGACCCTGCGGCCCAAAAAAGCTACGGGCCCAGAGCTGTGTTGACCTTGAACCGCGGTCCACTCAACCACCTCGAGCAGTCGCACCGAAAATCCGCTCTTCGCGCGTTGCTGTGGCTCCAACAAATCGAGTGGCGGTCTGTTCGACAAGATGGCAGAGGTCAACCAAGACGAAGATGTCAAATCGCAGAAGCGGGATCGGTCAGAGTTCGAAGGGGAGGATGGTAAGTGAAGCTCACCTACTTTCCACATGTGCTTGCCTAGACGCCAGGTAGGCTGACGATGGTGACTCCAGACAGCTCGTCCGACGACGACATGGGCCCTCAGCTGCCTACTGCAGCTGCACCCAAGAAGAAGCGCCGCGTCCTCCCCTACGAGAAGCTCTACGTGTCTGCCCTGCCCAAGTCAACCCGCTACTCGAAGTCCCTGATGCACAAGGAGCAGCTCTCCTTTGTGACCATGACTCCCCACACGGACTTCCTCATAACATCCTCGGTGGACGGCGTGGTCAAGTTCTGGAAGAAGGTTGCCGAGGGCATCGAGTTTGTTAAGGAGTTCAAGTCCCACCAGGGCGAGATCCGGTCCGTCTCGTGCAGCGCAGACGGTAGGAGCTTTGTAACGGCCGGAGTAGACAAGACCATCAAGATATTCGACGTCATAACATTCGATCTTCTTGCTATGTTGCCGTTGGAGTACACTCCGAGCAGCGTGTGTTGGGTGCACAAGAAGGGGGCTAGCCTGCCCTTGCTTGCTATCTCGGACGCACAAAAGCCCATCGTCCATGTATATGATGGCAGGGGTGAGAAACAGGAGCCCATACATACGATTAAAGGCTTGCATAGGAGTCCCGTGAGTCTGATGGCGTTCAACGATGCCTACGATTGTGTGGTATCGACGGACGAGGGTGGTATGGTGGAATACTGGAGGCCCAGCGGATCTTACGAGAAGCCGGATAATGTTTTCCAGTACAAGAGCTCGACAAACCTGTTCGACTTCAAAAAGGCCAAGTCTGTCCCGACGTCTATCACAATATCACCATCTGGTCACCAGTTTGTGACGTTGTCGATGCCGGACCGCAAAATCAGGATATTCGAGTTTGCAACGGCGAAGCTCTACAGGACATACGACGAGTCGCTCCAGGTTATTGAGGAGATGCAGCAGGCTGGCACGGCTCTTCAGAAACTAGATGCCGTCGAGTTTGGAAGACGGCTTGCTATCGAGCGGGAGGTTGAGTCACCGGCTTACCGCAACAAGGCCACCGCAGTGTTTGACGAGTCGGGCCACTTCATCATCTATGGATCTATCGTGGGGATCAAGGTGCTCAACACATACACGAACCAGGTGGTCAAAGTGTTCGGCAAAGATGAGCAGCTCCGGGCACTGAATCTTGCCATTTATCAGGGCGCGCCGCAGAAGAAGGGTGTCACTACCGTAGCCATGGCTGCGTCTAGCAATCCCTTGTTGGAGGAATCCGAAGCCAGAGACCCCATCATATTTGCCACAGGCGTGGGCAAGGTCCGCTTCTACATGTTCACCAACGACGAAGAGATATCCAGGAGCACACGAGATGTGCAGAACGAGAAGCCCACAGGAGACGGCAAGAAAGTAAAGGCAGGACGGGAAAAGCAAAAGGAGACGGGCACTGCGGCTATTATTCACACGACATACGGCGATATCCATATCCGCCTGTTCCCCGACGCTGCACCGAAGGCGGTGGAGAACTTTGTGACGCACTCCAAGAGCGGCTACTACAACAACACAATATTCCACCGTGTCATCCGGAAATTCATGATCCAATGTGGAGACCCGCTAGGAGACGGTACTGGCGGCGAGAGTATCTGGGGCAGGGAGTTTGAGGACGAATTCAGTAGTTTGAAGCATGATAAGCCATATACGGTCAGCATGGCCAACGCTGGGCCAAACACGAACGCGAGCCAGTTCTTCATCACGACTGAAAAGACCGTAAGTGGCATTCCCTTAAAACCTGCCGTTCGTAAGATTCCATTTGGCTAACCGTGTGGGCAGCCTTGGCTTGACAACAAGCACACTATTTTCGGTCGTGCTGTCCAGGGCCTGGATGTGATACACAAGATCGAGAACGCCCGGACTCACAAGGAGAGGCCGGAAGAGGATATCAAGATCCTCAACATCGACATTGTATAGATTTAAAAATCAAGACATAGCCGGCATGCCGGATGCCTGCGCGCAGATGCAGGCGATCTACACGGAGACTTGGCCCACACCTAAACCAGTAGTGCTCCCCAGCCACTGTAGCCCGAATGGCCCCCAAGCCTGCAAATATCTGCAGAAGCAAATCAAAATAGCCTTCAACAGATTCATTACTTACTGCTTCAGGACTCAGCCTCCGATCGGCACACTGCATCGTTGCAACCCCACGTGACGGCACAGCTATCGGTGCGCCCAGTTAGATCTTGGCCAAATGCCGCCTTGGGCGGGGGATCCACAAAGCAGCCGCGTATTAGCCTTATCATCCCAAGACCCTTTTGCAAGGGGCTATCCGGCGCGCCTGAATCAATCACTGCCAGCCATTGGGTTTCTCTTCTCTCACGCGGTCCGATCCCTTCTTCATCCTTCCTCCGCGCATGAGACCAAAAAAGCGTCCTTGCATGTCTGCCCGCCAGCCCTTGATACATGCTGTGCCCATTGAGCGAATGAGAGCTCTTGGCACGGCCGAAGATTTGTTCACTGGCCCATCGTGACCCTGCCCCAATCGACGGACGGGCGGACGACGGACGAGGGTAGACTATGGGGATTCCCAGCTTTAACCCCGCTTTAATTGGCCCGCCATCAGAACAGCGACAGGAAGCGGACGACACCGACGACAAACCAGGCCACGCCCATTTCGAGGTATGCCTCGACCCAAGAGGCCGGGTGCGCCGGAACCGAAGAAACGGAGCAGGAATGGCTGTTGGTGAGCACTGCAGCCCCTGAAACCTACGGATGAACAGGTCGCTGATGACGCGTGACAGGCCATGTAAAGCCAGAAAGGTGAAATGTGGAGAAGAGAGACCTCAATGCGTAAAGTATAACGACCTTGCCTCCCTTTTCATACTGTCCGGAGTGCACCGGCAGGTTGCGCAACAACGGTCTGCACTTGCAGGACTGAGATGAGGGAAAGCCCCCAATGTCCGTTAGCCATCACCAGACCGAGGCTCAGATTTTCTAAGGAAAGTTGTGTTGCCTCGCTACTGGCCGTGGACTCGCAGGGTTCCGTTCAGATGTGCTGTTCCCTGCTGTAGCAGTCTGCGCAGCTCATCCAAGTGGAGGGCAAACCCGGCCAACAAGCCACGTGAACATCTTGAGCGTGTGGAATAAATGTCCTGACATACACCAGCTGTGAACGCACAGGCGAGACTTGTGATTATAGTATCAAGCTCAACTGGGAAGGGAGGAAAAAGAAGAATCCAGGCTTCGAGACCATCCTATTTCAAGCACCGCCGGAGTCTTCGTCGAGTTCGCGACAGGATGCACGTCGTCCATCTGATGAATCCTCCGTCGCGACGGTGTCACGCGCGACGGAAGGGCAGTCACCGTCGATGAGCAGCTTCCGAACTGGCCCTGGTGGACAGGACACACCCCCAGGCCCCGAGCCCGCGAGCGGCCCATCCCCCGGCAGTGATCCCAAGTTTTCCTTCCCAGGGTCGAGCGTCTTCGCGGCCCAATCCAGAGGCCATGTCCGCAACGACTCAGACGAAGCGACGTTTTCTCCTCGCTTTGCCGGTCCAACACCACCGCTTCCACCGCCTCATAGTAGCAACCCCAATGCCGTCCCCGGAGCCTACGCCACCGCTCCAGAAAGCAGCAGCAATGGGATAGGGCGGCCGCCTCCGCTGAAGCGTCTGAAGTACAGCGTCGACCTCGACATGCCTCCGCAAATCTCGTCACCAACCGAATCCACCTCCGCCGGGGCCACGCCACACCTCTTCCCCAGCATCACCAGCACCGGGCTGACAACAGCCACCACGGCGTCCTCGCCGTTGACGCCAGCTGCCTCCTCACCGTATAGCGATGGAGGGCGTCAGACTTCGTCCAGTCACGGAATGATAGGATCTCCTGACGTCCGAAAGATGTCAGTCAACTCGCTGCTCTCAGGGCCTCCCGGGCCGGTGACACGGCAGTACGCACCGCCATCCGAGAGAGCAGTCAATGCCAGGACCACGTTGTGCTTGTCCCATGTCACCACATACTATGGCGTCGACCCTGGCTTCAGGGATCTGGACCTTGGCCAGAATGACGACGCCCATGCCATCATCAAGTCATCCAGGGACTCCACTGCCGAGGACGACATGAAAGCGGTCGAATCTATCAGAACTGAAGAAACGAACGTGACAAGACCGCGAGGGTATTACAACCGCCCTATGCCGGTCCGAATCCCTCAAGACCTCGAGCCCCTCCCCTCCAAGCTGCGCGACAACCCGATGAACTTACTGTACTTCCATCACTTTATGAACCACACAGCCAAGGCTCTTGTGCCTCACGATGACGAGCAGTCCAATCCGTACAGGCATGTCCTGCCAATGATGGCCGTCCAGAACGACAACCTGCTGAGCCTCATGCTGGCTTACTCTGGTGAGAGCCCCCTCTGTGGTCCTTGTACTCGTGAAAATTAGAGACGAACGCTCTCGCTAACCTCCGCTACAGCTTCTCATCGTGCCCACCTTCTGAACCAACCAGAGCCAGCCATGCGGATAGCACACTGGGTTCAGGACATCTTTCCAGCCCTGCGAAACGCTCTAAACGACCCGAACCAAAAGATTTCCAACGCCAACATTGCAACGGGAATTATGCTTGCGTCCTTGGAGATTGTCAGCCCAACCGCATTCGGCTACACGATCCCGTGGCAGCGGCACCTTGGGCTCGCGCGAGAGCTCATCGCGTCGAGGCCGGACGGGATCCGCTGGTCTCGGCGGTGGACGCAGGAGGACCAGGTGCGCGCGTTCCTGTGGAGCTGGCTAGCATTCCTGGACGTGCTGGGCACGCTGAGCGGGGGCCGGAGGGAGAGCTCGACGGCGTGGATCCTGGACTACCAGAAGGATGATTACGAGGAGGAATTCGACGAGATCGACTGCCTGATGGGTATGACGACCCGGGGCGTCTACATCCTGGCCAAGGTGGCTGGGCTAGCGAAAGAGTGCGACGCGTTGCGCGCGAACAGCGGTGGTATAGCGACCGCCCCAGGCGCAGTGGACATCCTGCCGCACCCGCCCGGCATGCCCACCATCAGGGAATGGCGGCCACCAAAGGACATTATCACGCGGGCGTGGGAACTAGAAGACGAGGCGAAGCGCAGCATGATCCTGCCGCCGCAGCCGTGCAAGCACCTGCACGCGTCGGGGGACGTGGTCCGCTGGGAGCAGCGCGAGATGACCGCGCTCAATGAGGCGTACCACTGGGCCGGCCTGGTGCACCTGCACCGGCGGGTGCTCGGCAAGCCGTCGAGCCACGAGGACGTGCAGGCGGCGGTGCTCAAGATCCACGCGTGCGTCGACTGCGTGCCGCTCGGGGGCAGCGCCGAGGCCAGCCTGCTGTTCCCGCTCTTCACGGCCGCGTGCGAGACGCTCGCGGACGAGGCGCGGCGGGCGAGGGTCCGCGAGAGGCTGGGGAGCATGGCCCGCAGCGGGTTCCTGCAGGTTATCAGGGCCAAGGAGCTGGTCGAGAGGGTGTGGGAGAGCGGCAGGTCCTGGGATGAGATGGTCACGACGGAGTTTATCGGGTGAGAGACAGGACGAGGTTGGGATTAAAAAAAGAAATCTCTGGTCTAGGCGCTGGGAAGATTGGCGGCGGCTTTGGACTGAATAGTTTGACATGATGGAGTAGTATATAGACATGCCCTGGCCACAGCGATGTTACGGAATAGCGCAGCGATTCGCACAAATTCAAATGCTTCTCTGCCTTCATTCTAACGACATGAGCCATCAGATGGAAGGCGATGTACGGAATGATGAGGTGTGTACGCAGGTAAGTAATCAGTTCATGAGACT
The DNA here is from genome assembly GCA_013435955.1 of Diaporthe sp. HANT25. NCBI lineage: Eukaryota > Fungi > Ascomycota > Sordariomycetes > Diaporthales > Diaporthaceae > Diaporthe > Diaporthe sp. HANT25. The sequence continues at coordinate 2,123,451 of JACBFG010000017.1, read as the reverse complement.
TTGAAAATGATAGGCACCTATGAGCGTTGCACATCGTGATAAGCACTATTTCTTTTCCTTTTTTTTCTTTCTTTTGGCAACCGGAAAGATCCACACCACTCGAAATCTATTTCTTGTCCATGTTTGAACTACTTTTTGATGATGGACAATATACTTGAAACATATGTCTTGCTGATGTCTTCATTTTTCTGAAAATGATAGACCCAGCCAGCTTCGGGTAAAGAAGGGCAGAGGTCGTCCCACCAACCCGGCAAGGAGATTACTTGCATCATAGCTACTCGATGGATCGCAAATATGGGCTGATAGCTCCCTCCCCGGGTCCCAGAAATAATCTGAACCTCCGCCCACAGGTCCGAAAAAACTCAGCATTCACTCCATCATTCCCACGAAAGAGGAGCTGGCCATGTGCAGGTCAGCTCTAGCTGGAGTGGGCTCCAGGCTCGATCGGGCTCCGCCCCCGCAGAGCGTGCGCAGGCTGGCGTCCCCACTGGCACATGTGAGAGGGCAGGGTGGCCCCACTGAGTCTTGTGCCCTGACAGGTCAACTTTTTCTCTTCTCTTCTTTTGCCTTCGCGCCTTCGTGTAGTGACGTTCCCTTCTTCATGCGATCCCCTCCCTCATCTCCCGGCGCAATCAATCAACGATCCAAGCTGCATTGGCTTGCAGTAATAGGTGTCAAGTACGCCCTTATAGCTGACACCAGGCGTGAGATGAGACGGGCGCATCAGCCTGCCTGGGGTACAATGGCTGGGGCCTCTGCAAGGCCGAATTGAAACTCTTCTATTTCATCCCTCAGCCCTCCCCAAACAGCGACTTGTTTCGCCGCAATTACACAGCAGCGGTTTAGCCCCAGCCACTCGCGACCCGCACACTGAGCTGCATGACTGCACATCTGACAAAGTAGTCTACTCAGGTGCTCGGGTGCCTGAGTGCTTGCAGGTTGTCTCCGTCCGTCCCCGTGGGCTCCATCGCCTTGCGTCAGGTCAAGAGTATTCCTCGGAACGCTCAGCATGGCATCCTCGATCGCCTTGTGGGGCCCATCGCAGGACAGTCATTGCCCGAGCATGCGGTGCTTTATCTTTACAGTACTGATAACTTCCCAAGTGCTCACTGCCAGGCCATGCCAAGTGGCACATCGCCACCTAATTTAGACTGTGTCATGCCACGTCAAACGGCCGCGACCTGGACCTCGCGGCCCGGCGTCATGCCACTCTTCCGGGGGCCTAGACTAAAGCTGGTTACCCGACAGGCCTGTCCTGCGCACGTCTCCTTCTCGTTACCCCGGCCTGTCCCGGTTGCTTGGGAAGTCCCCGCGCACCAATGCACGGCTGTCTCCACGCACAGGCACACAGGCAACACACACACATTGCACCTCGCACTCACACGACCTCGTTGCTGTTGTTGACCGGAAGGAGCCAATGGGCCCTTCTCAGCCCTGTTTGGCGGGCGCACTTTTTCTCGGCTGGGACGGAAGGAGGAAACAAAAGGGTATTGGTATATCTAATGGGACAAGAAGCAGGGCTCCGACTCAGCCCCCAGCCCAACCCAGCTCGCATTTATTCGAGTGAATGACAAGACAGACAAGACAGCCTTTCTGACGTGGTCCCGTTCATGGCCTCGGTCGTATGAGCCTAGCAATCCGTGTTTACTTACGCCCAACACATATACCCATCTTCCACACCTCGTTTCCCACTCGTCCTATCCCACGCGCTGTATTCTGCATGCATTCATGCGTGCCTATCGTCTCTTGTACACCCCTCCATTAGTGAGCCCAACTCGACAGCCCAGAGATGGCGCTTGTAACTTGTTTACTTCGTCCCCGTCCTTAAGTGGCTTACCAGCTCTTGGTGTACACACACTCGCTATCTCTTCAGCAACGCAGCAAACGCGACAAGCTACTTTCATTTAATTCTGGGACAGCAGAAAGATAACGCTGGTGCTGAATCACGACTTCCACATTGCCCACTACCCTTTGCCAGCATACCCCCATCCCGCATTGACAACGGTTCGCATTAATTTCAAGGATGGCCTGGGACGCGTCCGATCGCATCAGGGTGGGCGGTCCACAACTCCAGACCCTCAATCTCTCAAAATTCGTCCTCGACGAGCCCATCTTCGACCTTTCAAACAGCTTCTCTAGTCAACAGGATGCCAACATGACCCTCGGAGGCCTACTGTCGCCGATCGAGGAGGAAAGCGGGTTCGCCTTCGACAACGCACCCCTCCAGGTCAAGGTGACCGTCAGATTTCTGGACTCCGTCGTCAAATCATTGCACTACAATCGAACCTACTCCAGCTCACCAGCTTTCAATCCCACCGACCGGATATGTCGTGGCCTCTTGCACAGGATCGAGCACTGCAGCAACGAACTAATCACCCGCAACGATCCCGAGGCGTTGAATGCGAAACTCCGTCAAGCACCCCGGTTCGAGATCAATTTCCAAATTCGGCGCGATGGTTTCCCTGGGATCTGGGCCGAGAGGGTCTTCAAGTCCTACCAGAAACAACCCGTCACCAGTAGACTGGCTAAAGATATCCTCTGCTCGACTCACAGCATCATTTGCGTTTTTCTAAGACACCATGACGAGCACTTCCGATGGACGAATGATCCCTCGCATGAACATCCCCCCGACACGCCAACAACTTTCAAGCCTTCACTTACCGGTGCACCGGATCTTTCTTGTGTACCTCGCTCTCGGTTCATAGAATCTATACAGACTTGGGAGTCTGTCCCTGGGTACACTCTAGAGCTAGTGTTCAGGAGTCAAAATCCCTCAAGGCGTCAATCAGTCATCACACGAAACTTGAAGGTCAACAGCAAGCAGACTGCCCCGCTGAATCTCGGCCAGGGCGAAACGCTGCTATGGCAGGCTTACAGGACCCTAGAAGACATGCTTGACTCGAGGAGGACTGCCTTTGAGATTGAGCACGCGGATTGTGATGGATTCGAGGGCGTCGTGGACTGCGACTGCCAACATTTTGACGAGGATGCCTTATCTGTGGAGCTCCGCATCGTCAACAACCTTGGGCCCTACTATGAACACCTGCATCGCGATATTCAAAGCCGACTACAGTTGTTCAGACATGTTTGTGGAAACGATTGCGACGACTTTGTGCGTGGCGTTCACGACAGCTTCGATCGGTTGAGGGACAAGGTGGACGCAAAGCTAGATGCACTGAACGACTTCGACTTCCGTATTGCGGAACTGATCGGTCATGGTTGGCGCATCAAGAATGCGGCTCGGTTTACCCTCGACAGCAGACAGAGACACAGCCGGCGGACGATCGAGGCTTTACTTGATCGCATACGCACGGGCGTAGGTGATGTCCTGCGAGGGCATGATGTTGCAGTCCGTATGATCGCTCACAAGCGAGGGCACCTCGTCCTGGACAAAGCGCTCATATCGCGCAACCACCAGCAGTCGCCAGGCCCGTTCGCCCCGGAAACACCAGAGGATGAGCAAGCACTGTTTGTGGCGCACCTGAAAGCACGCATACAGGCTGACATCAACCTCGTTTGCAAAGACACCTGCAGTCTCAAGGATGTTCCCGAGGAGCCGTCTCCTGAGCACTCGCCGCGCCCTCTCAATCCACCGTCTCGCCCCTTCACACCTCGTTCTACAGCCTCGGACGGGCTTTCGCTGCCAAAGGTTCGCCAGAATCCCGTACAAGTCAGCCACACTACGACCTCATATACGCCTCCAGGCTCACCGGGCCACTTCACACATCCTCCTGTGCCGCCCTGTGTCCCGCCCAGAAGCTCATCGATGCGTGTCTTCCCACTCGTCCCTGCCAAGTACAGGGAACGTGAGGAGCACTCGAGGAATGTAACGCCGTCGGAGCGAGATTCGGCAATAGCCGTCGACTCTTCTAGTGACAGGAGTGTCCCTGATGAAGCTGTCAGCGTGGCTTCGTCGGTCAGTGGCAAGGCTCGCCCCGTCAACAACGATCTCCATGAGGATTCTACTCGCGGTGAACCTTCCCCTGTTTTGAGTCCCGCAGCGGAAGTCTTCAAGCACAGCGGGGCTGAGGATGATGATTCAAGCTCCTCGAGGTCAACATGTTCCTCCATGCCAGCACTCACGGAGAGCGAGATGGCTACGCCTGAGCACAGCATGCTCATCACACCCTCACAAGCTCGTCATGCGTCGCCCAAGTTAGAGGATCATTTCTTCAACGAGTCCGGACATGGCGAGCACTCTAGTCCTCTGGTTCTGACCACTCCAGACCTGTCGTATCCAGTATACCCGACAGCGAAACCCTCAGCAGAGCGGAGTGTCATGGTACCAAAGACGCCAGTGGCATCCGCTGCAGTTGCTTTGGATCCACTAAGGAACGAGGCACCAGCGGCGGTCTCAACTGAGAGCCTAGGGTCCGTCGAGACCTCGGATGATACGGATGTTGGCTCTGTTCTTGAAGACCAGGCATGTCTACAAGAAGATTCTGAAGTCGATGCCGCCCCTGAATCGCATGAAGCACTACAGTCGACCAGTCATGAAGAGGTCAGCTCCGGCCTCGGCATTATGAATGACTCTGATTTGGCAGGTCACAGCTTCGACGACTCAGAATTCGATTCCTCGGAGATCGCACAACGTGACGTCCCTGACGAAGGATGGCTATTGCACTGCGTCGAAAACGTCGACGAACGGGAAGACACCGTACCAGAGAACACTGAATATCCACAAATCGTTGCCGCTGTTGCCGAATGCGACTCGTCCGATACTTTGAGGACACAGATTCGGGTGATAGACGATGCTCTCGTCGAGCAGGGGCCGCCAGCACCGCTGTCCAGTCTTAACCCAGACTCTGTCAATGAGGACAAGCAGCAGCTCGATCGGGACAGTGAAGAAGCTTTCGTCTCGGTGATCGTACACGAAGACAAGGTGGACCTGTCGGAGATCTCTGAGATGCCCGAGGCAGTTCCTTCAGGTGATTCGGCCAATGAGAGTGCTGACTCGTCACAAATGAGAGACTTGAGCGCTGAGGATGAACTGTCACGGTCCAAGATGGATTACTTCGAGGCAGACGAGGATGACACGGATTCGGAGGAACTTGGCCATTCTCGGTCCGTCGGAGACTTGCAGTCCGCCCTGCCCATCCTGCAACCTGTTGGAGTCTCCAAGCCTCAGAGCATGATACCATCCTCAGAATCGGAGAGCGGCATGTCGCAGCGCGCCGGGACCGTTGAACGATCCGACAGTGGGTCCGACCACCCCGGCCTTGGATCAATTGATGAGGCCGCTCCCGAAACCGTTCCGTACATGTCTTGCTCAGTGAGACAGTCGTCTCCATCAGAAGAGACGGAGTCGGTGACAATTTCGGCACCATTGAGCGAAGTTGTCCGAAACGGAGCTCTGAATGGTCCGAAAACCGCGAGCTCGGAGTCGAAGGACCGCGCTCAAACAACAGATGGCGTCGTTGCATCCAACCTCGCTGTATTAACGCCGAAAACACCGGTACACGACGTGTTCCCCGGGAAAGTGTTTTCAGATAGGACGCCGACGCAGGGTGACTTCACATCGGCAGACAAGACTTCAGAGCCACCGAGGCATGGAAATTTCCGGCCACTCGCCCAGACAAAGCCAACGCCTCTAACCGCCGGGCTGAAGAACGACTTCCTCCTCCCGTCCCTGCCAGTCTTCGCCAGCCTTGACTCCACAGCCAACCAAAGCAGGGCCAGCTTCCAGTCCTCATCCTCGGAGTGGGAGGACTGTGTTTCCGAGGCGAGGCAGTCGAGCGATTCGGTGGACACGATCCAGCAGGCTCCGTCCCTATCGGATCATGATGTCGGCGAAGCCGAGCGCCCTGGCTCTCCGAAACGCCTGGGCACGCCAACCGCCGGTATCCTGGGTCTCCACGAGTCCCGGTGGGCGGACTTTGGCATCCGCGGGGCGCTGACGGGCAGTCACGCATTCGACAGGCCTTCGACGGCGCCGATGCTCAGCGCCGAGCAGCCGCACGGAGAGAAATCGGACCCGAGGAGTGACAAAGCGGAAGAGGACGGCGAGGAGACTCCGCGGCCCCGGCCGGCGACCCCACACCGCAAGTCTCTGCACCTGCTGCACCACAAAAAGAGCATCAGCTCCATCATGTTCCCCGGGACTCACCACGGGCACCAGCTCCACCAGCACGGCAAGCCGCCCAAGCTGAGCAAGAAGGAGAGTAAGGAGCTCAAGGCTCGGGAGAAGTCAAAGGCCAAACCCAAGGGCAAGGAGAATGGCAAGTCTGGTGGTGTTGATGCCCAGAAGCAAGAGGTTGAGGAGCCGGGGCGGTTCCCCCGGGCGATGATGCTCATCACCGGGCTGGCGATTGCGTCGTCTGTGGTGAATAGGAGTTCAGCCTGAGGCGAACGGGTGGTTGAGCTTGGTGTTGTGTCGAAAGGGAGGGGAAGGGCATTTACGGTTTAAACAGAGTGTCTTATACACATACGCACTCATCATCTTGTACAAGCAAACTTTTGGCGTTGGGAACTTGTCCCTTTGATTGGGACTACTAGCATGGCGTTGCTGTCGGGCGTTTCGAAGGAAAACGCTACCATAACCCAAGCATACTTGTCCTTCATACTGTGTTAGAACACACAAGGCGGAAGCGGGGGACTCACTCTCATTCCGAGACACACTTTTCTTTGGACTGGATACTCTAGACTCGGGCGCGTTCGCTCGCGGTTGGCCGTGACTTTGATGATGATCAATTGAAATGAAGTTTAAAACAATGCCTGGATCGTGTCTTTGCTTGTGACAAGTGATTCTGAAGATGAAGTGATGCCCCTCTCTCACCCCAGAAGAGGGGGAAGTCCTCGCGGCGCCTGCTCGCTCTCTCAGTCTACCGTGACGACAGCATCATCCCACGAGGATTGAAACCATGACCCAGACAGCCTATCAGTCGATCAGTAGCGGGAAGGTCGAGGTCATCATTGCTGCTACTACTTCGTCAAGCCACCATTCTATCTTGTGTATGTGCCTCGAGTATCTAAGTCTATTTCTCTCAACTTATAAACTTGCTGTGAGGCACTGTTGCCACCACGTAATGCTGTCAAATCCAAATGACGGCCGCCTCGATGCTGTGATCCGTCCGTATATGGTCTCGCCTTATGCCAGACCTCAGAAACGAACCACAGAGAGCGTCCCCCTCCCATCCTCCCCAATCAGCCACCTCTCATCACCGCTAATGCAGCCCTTCCCAAGCAGCCTGTCCCACATGTCGTCCGCGAACTGCACCTCCTCATGGCCGTCCTCGCCGTCCTCGTCCCGCCCACCATCAGCAGCCCCGCCGCCGTCAACACCAAGCCTGACCTTCCGCTTCCGCATCTTCCTCCTAGCCATCCCCGACCTGAGCTTCCTCTCCAGCCTGGCCATCCTAGCCACCGCCGATGCGTCGGCAGCAGCAGCACCAACACCACCACCGCCATCGCTGCTCGACCCACCGCCCTCGTCCTGCCCGGGCTGCTCGTCGTCCCCGTCCTCCCCGCCAACACCGAGCTCCACCACGCTGATGGACGGCCGCACGTGCACGCTCAGCGTCTCGAGCATGAAGCAGTGCCGCGCCGTGATGCGCACCCCGGCGCGGAAGTCGACCACCTCGCCCACGCTCAGGTAGGGGAAGTCCTCGTGCCGCCAGCAGGGAGCCCACCCGGCCCACCGCGACGTCCCCGCCGCGATGCCAGCCTCGATCTCGCCCGCGAGGCCCTTGCGTCTGGTGGTGCTGCTGCTGCTGGTGGTACCGTCACTCGTTGACAAGAGGGCCGCCGTGCTGCTGTTGGTGTCGTTGCCGTTCCACACCCCCTGGCCCGCGGGCCATTCCCCGCCGCCCCCACCATCGACGAGCGCCGTGTGCTGATGCTCGGCCATACCGCCGAAGCGAGACTCGTTCGTGCGCGTACAAAACGGCATGCGCACGTCCGTGTTGGTGCCGCACTGGTCGACCCAGCGGGGGCCCTGGATGACGACCTCACCGCCGTCGCCATCACCCTCCGCCTTGCCCGCGGCGCCGGGCACGACAATAGGGATCCCCGTGCTGCGGACCAGGTGCACCCTCGGCGGCACGAGGCTGCTGTGCCCGCCCTCGGCCCAGCGGTGCTCCTCCTCAGCAAAGTACAGGTTCCGTTCATCCATCCCGAGCGAGCGCAGCGTCGGGGTGGACCCCTGGCGCACGCCGTAGAAGGCGAGCGTGTCCCACGTGATGCGCCGGATGGTCCGCGGCTGGTCCGGGGCCGAGATGTCCCAGACGATGACGCTCTCGATCGGGTCGTCGTTGTACAGCGAGCGGTTGGGCTGCCACACGTAGACGGCGTAGTGCGTGGCCGTGTGCGCGGAGAAGAAGCGGTCGTGTCTGTTCAGAGGGAAGCCCAGGAAGTGCGTCTTGAACTGGCACCGGGGCCTGACCGCCCAGGTCGTCTTTCTCGCCGTGGTGTTGTTTCTGGATAAGCTTTGCTCGCCGTTGGTCGTAGCCTTTTCCCGTACGATGTCCAGGGCGGTGACGAAGTGTCGGTGGCATTCCTCCCGGTCGTTAAGCTGGTGATACGCCTCCCGCTCGCACCATTCAAGGACCAGGACCCGGTCGCAAAGTCGTACGCGCCGGACGATTCGGTCGTCGCCCTGCGGGAACGGCACAACTACCTCCTGGCCTGTTTCGAGGTCACGTAGGCGCCAGGGACAGGACGCTGTCTGTTCGTCCGCGCCAGCTGCGTTCTCGTGCGCAGCGGAGTGGTACACCAGCAGTCCATCGTCCTGGCTGTATGACCAGGCCGGGTCCGGGTAGTGGAACGGCGCTGTCTTGTCATCCAGCCTGAGGAAGCGGTCCCAGATGGCAACGGGGTAGAACATCCTCGTCGGACCCTT
>JACBFG010000017.1:2076078-2110746 GCA_013435955.1 Diaporthe sp. HANT25 | reverse complement strand
CCCCCCCCCCCCATGTCGTGCTGTTCCCCACGCTGATCAATCGTATTAATTGTCCGGAATAGGCATGTCAACGCGACAGGGCTCGACAGCTCTCAGAGCTGTCAACTCGTGCATACAAATATGAACGCAGCTAAGAGAGCAACTAAGAAAACAGCTACGGGCAAGCCACCCCGAAGCTGACGTCTTTCAGACTTGCGTGAATGATTCCTATTCCCTGTGATACCGTAACTAAAAATACACCAGCTACGCCGTGCTCAACCCTATAAGCCCTACGAGCCCTAATGTGAAAAGCGAAGCATCAATTTTTTTTGTTTTGGTTTTCCTTATCCCTTCTGTTAGGTTCTTTTCCGGGCACCATCCTCCATCACTCATTACTACCTTCCACCCGCCTCGCCACCACCTTGTCAACCTACGACTGCTGGCTGCGGGTGGTGCGCTTCGTGGTGTTGTCCTTGACGGCCTCGGCGCCAGAAGAGGCAGCCGCAGCGACCTTGTCCTTCGCCTCGGCAGCCTTGTCCTTGGCATCAGCCGCAGCCTTCTTGACGGCGGGGGGAGCGCTGGCACCACCCAGGGAGCTGACGATACCGACAACCACAGCGATGACGGTGACCAGGACGGCACCAATGCCACCGGCGACCTCAGGCACGAACTTGATGGCCTCGATGGGGTCCTTCTGGGCGATGGTCACGAACAGGTCGACCTTCTCCTTGACGAAGGTGACGGGGTCGTCCAGGAACTTCAGGTCAGAGGGGCTCTTGGTGTCGTCCTTCTTGGGCTTGTCAGCCAGCTCAGCGAGCTGCTCGAGGGGGTGCTTCTCGAAGAAGGTCTCCTGGGCGAGCGCCTTGGCGTCCTCGATCGAGTGGCCAATGTAGATGTTGTCAAAGAGGATGTCGTTCTGCATGGTCCAGATCTCGAAGCCGATAGCTCCGATGGGCTCGAAGTTGGCAGGGGTCTTGTCCTCGAAGAAGTCGGGGTTCTTGATCTTGCGGGGAGCCCACACTCCCTTGTAGGCAGGGTTGTCAATGTAAGGGGCGGTCCACTTGCCCTTGTAGTCGGGGTTCTTCTTCATGGGCTTGGTCCAGGGGCCACAACCAGAGACATCGGCACACTTGGGGTTGGGAACAGTAGGAGCGATCCAGTCACCGTCCTCCTCATCATCCCAGTCCTCGGGCTTCTGGGCCTCGGGGTCAGGGACGGTAAGGGGCTCATCAACGAGCCAGTCGTCGGGCTGCTCGGCCTCCTCATCGACAATCTCAAAGGGAGCGTCCTCGTCCCAGTCCTCGGGCTTCTTGGCGTCAGGGTCGGGGATACGGGCCTCGTCGACCCAGTCCTCGGGCTTCTTGTCATCAGGGTCGTCAATCTCCTCGGGAGGGTTGACGGAGGGAGTGAAGTCCTCGAGGAGGCTGCCCTCCTTGACCTGCTCACCGTTGAGCTCCATGACGAAGGTGTTGTTGGGGTGAACAATCAGGGTGTAGAGCTCGGTGGTCTTGACGATACGAGCCGGTGGGGGAGACTTGAGGTGCTTCTCCTCGTACTCGCCCGTCTTGGGGTTCTTGTGGTTGAAGATGAAGTGGACCTTGTTGGTGTGGCCGCACTTGTCGGGACCGAACATGATCACGTAGGGGGTGGTGTTGGCGAACTCATCCTGGTGGAGAGCCTTGTTCTCGCGGAGCAGCTTCATGTAAGCACCACCGCACTCGAGGCCGGCTGGAACGCATTGAGTCAGTAATTGAGCTTCTGGCAGTGAGCGTAAGGGGTGCCGGGATACGTACTCTGGAGCTTGGCCTCGTATTGAACAACCAGAGTTTTGCCCTTGTTGTCAATCTTCTCGGGGAACTTGGCGGAGATGGCGTGGTGAGCGGCCTTGTTCTTGACAACCAGGCCCTTGTCTCCCTCCATTCCCTTGTAGACGGTGGGCTCCTCGACGGCCCACTCGCCGACGTACGCCCACTCCTCCTCCTCCTTGCCTGTGCCCTTGAGGTCCTTCTTGGCGTGGGAAGGCTTCCATCGTGCCTCCCAGTCATCGGTGAACTGCTCAAGGAATGGAGCCTTGAGGTTTGTGGGCTAGAAATAACAAGCACATTAGCTGCTGATCAATCGATCTGAGCTGTCTGCACGTGCTTCTGGAGCTCTAACAGCTCCCCCAAGGGAATGTGTGGGGAGCTCCGAGCGCAAGCTCGGTACTGGCAGTGCTCCCTTTGTTGTCGGGAGCTGGGGGGTTGGGGAACAAGCTTACAGTGAAGGTGGGCAGAGATGTGTCCACGGAAGCTGTGGCAGACTCAGCAGCAGAGGCGGAGCTCTCGTCGCTCAGGACCTTCTGAGCATCGTCGGCGAGGGAGCCGTAAGCCAGGACGGCCCAGGCGACGATGGGTGTGAACCTCATGATGGCGATGCAACAGACTTGGGATGTTTGTCAAGCTGTTGCCGGCGGTCGAGAAGATCAGCAAAGGAAAAAAAAAGAACAGATGCTAGTTGCCCTCTCGCGGTGATGGAATGGAGAAGGAACGCTGTCTGTCGATGGAGACAGTTGAGAAGAGTTATTCACAGTGAAGGAATAAAGTGGTTTTGCTCTCAGAGCCCGGGGAGGAAGAAAAGCAGACTCGAGGCAGATGAGGCAGCGTGTTGATAAAGAGCTGTGGATTTATCTGCTTGGGGCTGGGCTAGGCTGGGCCGGTCGCAGAAAGAGGCCACGTTGACAGAGCTCCCAAAAATCTAATACAGAAGCCGCTGTGCATCAATCAGTCAATTCACCCAGGCGACAGGGGTGGCAGCTACGACCACGGACGCTTCAGTCGGGCTGGCCCCTGCACTAATTGAATGCGGGGTCGGGTGTTCTCCTTCACTCAGCCGAGACCCATCACCGATTGCTGTCGATTGCTGGGACCCGGGCCACCTCAGGCAGGTCAGACCCACCACTGGAGAACCTTTTGGAAGCTTCGACTGCAATACAGCTGTTCAGGTAGAGCCCCTGGTCATGTCGTGTAGGTTTCCGCTTGCTATTCACAGCCACGGATGGTAACACGGCACTCCCGATGGGTATATACATTACCGCGTGAGTTAATGCTAAAATTGGCAGCCGCTCATGTTTCCAATATCAACACTGAATGAATTGGTATACGTGGCATGTAAGTGGGTGGTAAGAGAGACCCATCAGTAATTAATAGACGAGATGTGACTGACTGACTGACTGACTGACTGACTGACTGACTGACTGACTGACTGACTGACTGACTGACTGACTGCCTCGGCCTCTGCATCGTTTTGGGTTTGCGTTTGGTATCAAGGTGGTGATTTCCCAAAGCCATTATGCTCTGCATCGGAGACGGTAGGGGCAACCGTCAAACTCAAACAGGCTGCTGTACCAAGTTGTCAATTCTGCAGCAAAGACCAGGCTACAGTTATTCAGTGGAATTTCTTAGAGTGTTGTGTTGCTCAAAGGCAGGTAGTCCGAGGCCAGTATAAATGCCCTGCATGTTGTCCTTGTACTAGGACCAGCCTGTGTCTTTGAGCCTCAGCCTCAACTTAGAATTTGTGTATTAAAAAGTGTCAAAATGTGAGACCACAACGGGTCATACCCAGTTCCCTTTGAACAAAGCCTTATAGCAAGCTCAGACATCAAGGTCTTATGCAAAATATTACAGCAATTGCAAATTTGAGCCCACTTGTTGGTGTAGTACGGACCACGTGTATAGACATATGGACACGAAGTGCAAACAAATTACACCATCGCCGAGGATGATCGGCAAAAAATTGACTTGCTCGCCGCTACGGCACCGAAACTCAACTCCCAATGAGCGAGTCGGTTTTGCTCCGTGAAGGCCCAACTCTTGAACTGACTCTAAGCATTGGACACTGATCAGAAACGACTCATCCGACCACTCTCACAGCATTCGGTCTTCTCGCCCAAATCCACCCCAATCAGGTTCAAACCCACAAAATCCCCCGCCATGAGCACCAACGATGACCGGCTCGTCCAGTCGGACGATCCAGACCACCCCGCGAACCTCATCCCCTCCCTCTGCGCAAAGTTCTGGACGCTGGGATGGGTGACCGGCACCGGGGGCGGTGCCTCAATCCGCGACGAGTAAGGCCTTCTTTCATTCAGAAGCAACACACCAGTTCCCCGTTCCAAAAGATTCTCACGCTGACACGGTCCCCTTCGCAGCGAGCACGTCTTCATCGCGCCCTCGGGCGTGCAGAAGGAGCTGATGAAGCCATCGGACCTCTACGTGCTCTCCCTGTCCCAGACGCTAGAGAAGCACCGCGCGGCAGCAGCAGCATCAGGCGGTAGCGACGGCCCGATCCGGCCCTCGTCGCGCGTCTACGTGCGGTCGCCGACGCGCTTCAAGCCCTCGCAGTGCACGCCGCTCTTCCTGTCGGCCTTCACGCGGCGCGGCGCCCGCTGCTGCATCCACACGCACTCGGCGCACGCCGTGCTGGTGACGCTGATCCTGGAGCAAGGCGGGGAGAGCGAGTTCCGCATCAACAACATCGAGCAGATCAAGGGCTTCGCGAGGGGCTACCCGCACGCCGAGGTGGGCAACCTGGGGTACCACGACACGCTGCGCATCCCCGTCATCGAGAACACGGCCCACGAGGAGGACCTGACCGAGTTCCTGGAGGAGGCCATGGAGAGGTACCCGGACGCGTACGCCGTGCTGGTCAGGAGGCATGGGGTCTATGTCTGGGGCAACACCGTGGAGCAGGCCAAGGGGCAGTGTGAGAGGTATGTCGTCGCGGGGATCACCCTTCAGCCTCAATCACCAGTGGAACGAGGATGGTGATGAGGAACGGGCCGGTGTGGTCGCCGAGGCTGTTTGTATACTGACATGATTTCTAGCTTGGACTACCTGTTCCAGATTGCCGTCGAGATGAAGAAGCTGGGCATACCGTGGGAGTCGGACATCAAGCCGACATTGCCCAAGAACTCCCTGAAGGGACAATGAGCCGGCAACACGATGCGGTAGGGTCACATATGCACACAAGAGGCCATACGGCGACGAAGACGTTATGTGAAGCAAGCGAGCTCAGCAGCTCCAGTGACTGGATGGGTATCTTATCCCTACGTATCTCGCTGCCTAATTACCACATGACATGCCTAGTGTCTTCCCAACGTTACTTTTCCGCCCTTCAAACCCGATTCATATGCATTATTAATTCGTCAAGTCCAAGAACACAAAATCTCATCCCTGCCGGCACGCATAGGTGCGGCACTAACAGCCATTCACCACCTTACAGGGCAATGGCAGCGGCGATGAAGCCGAGGAGACCCAGGCCGGTCATGCCAACCTTGACGGAATCAGCAGCCGAGCCAGAGGCGGAGGCAGACTCAGACGAGGAAGAGCTGGTGCTGGTGGAGGACGAGCCAGAGGTAGCAGAGCCGGACGAGGACGAGGAGTCAGAGTCAGAGTCATCAGTGGAGGTAGCGGTAGCGGAGGAACCGGTGGCGGTGGAGCCAGAGGAGCCAGAGCCGCCAGTGGCAGCCGGGGTGCCGCCGGAGGTGAAGTAGTTGTCGCTAATGCAGTTGTTGACACAGGTAGCGTAGGCGTCAGTGTCGGCCTGGGAGCCGTCTCCCTGGTCGCAGTTGGCAACGCAGGTGGTGGTAGCGTTGACCTGGCTGGCGTCAGGGTTGGGGACCTGGAGAGCAACGAAGTCAGCGCCAATTCTTCTTTTCTGTGGATCTATGGTGAAGCGAGCGCCAGTAGTGCGAAAGAGGCATTGCTAGTCGCAGACAGCAGGTATCTGGGCTTGTTGTCCTGCTGGAAAGCAAGTGCTTCCAATACCGCATGGACAACAGCAGATACCTTTCCTTCCCGACGCGACAGATGCCCTTCCGACTCGAAAGTCGCTTCAGCTGGTATGTACTTACAGCAATGCACTTGGACTCGCAAGCGACGTCACCGTCCTCACAGGCGTCGAGGCAGGCAATGGTGGAAGCCTGGGCGGCGTCGGTAGTGGCGGCGGTAGGCGCAACAGAGGAGGTGCCAGTGGTGTCCTGGGCACTGGCGAACATGGCGAGAGCGCCGGCGACGATGATGCTGGTGAAACGCATTTTGAGTGATTTGGAAGAATCAACGGCTGTGATTAAATTAAGAAGAGTGTAATAGTTCCGAAGAGGAGCGACTGTGTAGAAGAAGATGTATTGCTTCTGGAGAAGGTTCAACTTTGAGCGAGTGAAGATGAATCCGACACGATTATAAACAGGCAGTAGGGGCAAGAAAGGGGAATCAACAGACGGGTGGGCAGATGGGAAGAAGGCACATTTAAACTCCCGTCACGCGTAGAGAGAACATTCCAAGGAGGGGGGTCCGCAAAAAGAAACACGGGACTCGGGGGGGTTGGGAGGGATCAAGGCCAACGACGAGATGCGAGCGAGGATCTGGAGATGAACATGGCCATGGGCCCATGTCTGGGTTGGCCGAGAAGTCACTCGAATGTCCGGGGATGGCATGTCAGGACGCCAGGATTTCCAAGGCAGCCCCCCTCCACGAAGCATGTCGAGAATCCACTCTTGTTTTTCATTCCCCAGCAATGGGGCCACTGGATTCGCCCAGCTGGCCGTGTCTTGCTGGCCTTGCTGGATCCCTCCCCCCCTTCAGGTCGCGTCAATGCAGACCAGCAGTGGTCATCAGCAAAAAATAGATGACGGGAAAAGGAACACAAAAAAAAAAGAGGCGCCGCATCCCATGCGTGGGACAATCTCGTTTAGATTTTGGTGGTGATGGTACCTGATTCGGCCGCTGGCAGAGTGGGATTCGCCAATCAGGGACGGGACGAGCGCGCATGAGCTCTCAAGCTCGACCTTGCCTCTTCGTGTTCGCGAGGCCTGGTGACAAGACAGAGACCAGCACACGCTCCTACGGGACGGTGCCGTGGCTTTTTTTCGCCTCGTTCCCCACCATACGAGGCCCGCCGCATGCCTAGACTGGACGGGCAGACACACAAGGTTCACGCTTTGCCCCCCAGATCTGCTTTGCTGTCGAGGACCAGATGCGGCCGGTCCTTTCTGGTGCAGACTTCTATTTTGTGCCGGTCATGGTTCTCCTGTTGCTTGGGTGCTTTCGCGCTGGGTTTGCTCTCGCGGTGTAATTAGGCCAAGGATGGTAGACCGGGATGGTGACAGGATCTTCCCCGCTTAGCTCTGCCCCTTCGAATTAGCTTTTATAGGGGCGGATGATCACTTAGGGCCGGGGTAAGTGGGTTTGGATTTTCACTCGATCATCCGTTGAGCCCAAGCGCTCCCCTTGTCCGCCCTCCCGCCGGGTGCCTAAACCGTGTTGAGAAGACAGACAGGCCTATTGTCCAAATTGCCTGTCTCCTGTTGATCGTTGTTCGGAAATGCATCCCATCGCGGGAAGCGTTTCTGTTCCCCCAGTCCTTTCGACGCTACGGGAGTCGGCACGGGTGAGAGCAAGGGCTGCAAGGTGGGCGCCAGTCTTAGCTGTTGCCTTCTCGGCCCCAGATGTTGTCAGACCCAGTGTTCCCTCGGATATTTTACCCCGTGTAGTCGCTGTCCCACTACCACGTCAGTTCTAGAATCCATCCAACCAGACAACATGTGATGTGCTGTGTGGTGTATGTATGGTTGGCTTTTGGTCTGCGAGCCCAACTTCGGACGACGAAGAAAATACGAGCAGCCTGGACCGTCGCAGGTAGAGGAGTTGGCGGCAGTTCTTCGCTGCGATTATAGGCCCCAACAGTCTTAGGGCGTCTGCTCTAATTTCTACATTGCCACAATTATGCAGATGCCCGGCTGCTTGCTCCAGACCACTTCTTCCACAGCATGCTGGCACAAGACGCGCTATGTTGCTCATCAAGCTAGCGCATGCTATATTTGAGGACTCCATGGTATGACGAAGTCGCCTACAAATCGGCGTAGGTTCCGTATGCTCACTGATCATTGTGCACATATGGATATAGGAGCAGTTAAGCCAGTGTTTTTGAAGAGTCACTTCTCAGCGATCAAAGTGGGGAGTTTCTCTTCCTCTGCATAGCAATACAACATCCTTATTCTTCAAAGGCTTTAATTCACAGTATATTTCTCATATCCACAGTTCAGTCCTACAATGTCCGACTCCAGGATCTATAACTCTGGATGCCGGATGTCGACTGTCTTCCAATAGTGACTACCAAATATCACGACATCTTGTCATCTACCAGGGAATGGTCCCTTCTTTGTTGGTAAACGTTCCTGACTCCCCGTCAGGCCCCAGCGTGGCCAAACGGCACGCGTTGATGGCCCCGCTCTCAGGTGAGTTGGAGCCCGAGTAGGCGTTCAGGTTCGTCGCGCAGTAACCCGGGCAGCAAATGTTGAGCTTCCAGTCCTTATTGTTCTCGTACTTCACGATATAGTGCAGCGCCAGCTGGTTGAGTGCCGCCTTCGACGTCGTATAGTGCTTGGCTCCTTCCACGTTGCGGAAGGTTGAACCAAGTTTTGGATCGGCCAGGAGGGACACGCTGCCGAGTGCTGAGCTGATGAACACAATACGCTTGGTCTTGGTCGACTTCTCCAGCAGCGGAATGAACGCGTCGGTCACTCCTTCGACACCCGCGACATTCGTACCCAGGATGTGGAGGAACTGCTCGCGCGTTGAGAGCGGCTTGCCGTCGGCAGAGTGTGAGATGTTGGAGATAGCGGCGTTATTGATGAGCACGTCAAGGTGGCCATGCTTCTCCTCGACGGCTTTGGCTGCCGCGGCGATCGAGTCGTCGACCGATTGATCGAGCACGAGGGGCTCAACTGAGAATCCCTGGGATGAAAGCTTCTCTGCGGCTTCCTCAATGGCTTGTTTCCTCCGTCCTGCCATGATAACATGGTAGTTCTCATGCTCGGCATTGAGCTTCTTCGCAATCTCGAAACCGATGCCCTGATTGGCGCCGGTCACGAGAACGATGGTCTTGGAGTCCGCAGTCATGTTGAGGTCGATATCTATGGTTGCGTTATACTTGTGTGAATTGGATTACTTGTGTTGGAGGTGCTCCAGATATCGGCAGCTAGATGATCGGCATCGACTACTTATAGTCAATGAGTTCTGCGATGGTGAGTGTCTCAGGTTATTCCAGGCATTAGAAATCAACGCGTGAAGGAATGATCCCTTGTTGATTGTGTTGATGACTTGGTGCTTTGCTCCCGGACTTTTGGGGCTAACTCCGAGTAAACCATCGTCATCGGCACCGACTAGGATGCCGCGTATCGAGCCTGCCTGGCCCTCACCTCTATGTGGGCGATTGAACCCAGGCGGCCTGGAAGCTGCGTCCTCGTCGTAGCGCGTTGAAGTATACGCCCGGAGCCGGTAACTCCGATCTTAGTGTCACTTCCCCAAGTGTCAGATCTTGGCACCTTCGGGAGTACGCTTTGGCCCTTCATGAGGTGCAAACGCAAGGCACACGTAAAGCCAGGGCCATATGGAGACGGGGCAATTATTCTTGCCGGTCGACGTTCGCCGCGCTCAGGGCCGTAATGCTGTGGAGGCAAGTCGGCAGGTAATTCAGACCAGCTCGGCGTCTCCAGCATCCACCAAGGGTTTCGCGTCTGACCATCGCAGGATCAGGATGTCCCCGTTCTTCCCATTCATGCTGCCGTCCTCGTCAATTCCACGGCCTTCTACCAGACAGTCTCTCAGCAGGCGGATGAAGATGGCTGTGTCGAGGTCCGGCGTGTCGATCATGCTGATGTTGCCCGCGGTGTCGTTGAGGTTCTGCAGATTCGGAGGGAAGGACGACAGGAACGAGGAGAGGTAATGGTTGTGCAGCATCGCCTGGTGCCGGGTCGCATAGGCAAGCTCTGTCTCTGAAAGGCGCGCGCGCATGGTGGGCGTCGAGAGATAGTGGAGAGTATGCTTGTCGATCTGCGATCACCACGCGAAATGCAATGTTAGCCTCCAATCTCTGTCGGCTTCGCCCTTGCAGTGCAGCAAGAGGCCGGGTCAATCCAGACCAGTATATGCTCACCTTTGCTATCCTGGAACGTAGGAAGCTTCGTACGATGTATTTGTACCGCTCCAGCTCGGTCTGTATAACGATGAGGGCGAAATTGGTCTTTGGGTCCATGTCGCCTGTCATCTCCTCGACCTTCTCGATCTGCGCCTTGATGCGCTCGTTCATACGTTCGAAAAGGCCTTCTGCGGGCCATCTAAGTGACGGAAGACATTAGAGCAGGTTCTCGAGGGACTGGCACCGGTGCATCGAAGGGGGTTGCGTACTCTAGAAGCTCTGGGGCGCATCGCTCGGCGACCCAGGCACGCGTCAAGGCCTGGAGATCGCGAGTCTCGCTGGGGATGGTGTCGATTACAGGGTCGACCTCGCGTAGAATGTCGTCTATATCCATGATTGAAGACTTGTAGAACAGCCAAAAACTCGGGCAACGAAAGCAAGTCAAGACTTGTGGAATGGAGGTAAGGCAAGTCGAACCAGTTGGTCCAGGACTCGTCGCGACGAGTACGCGATCTGCGTAGTGGGGGCCGAGCAGTGCCATGGTGGGCGCGAATCAGGGGTCCCCTGTCATGACCAACAGCTCCGGTGTAAGTGGCCGGGGCCGACCCCGACTGACTTCACTTCTTCTCGTCTGACCACGGACTTCTTTACTGATGATTTATTAAGAAATCAGAGACTCGCACCCGCAAAAATGGAGGGTACACCGGTACATAACTCGCTCGCTCATACCAAGTTGAACGACACCATACACACACACACAGACACACAGACACACAGACACACACACGTGGATATTAGGTCTGGGTGTGTTAGGTCTGAGTGTGTTAAGTCTGGGTATGTTATGTCTGGGTATTGGGTCTGGGAAGGTATGTGAATTGGCTGTGGGTGAGCGAGTTATGTACCGGTATACCCTCCGCTTTTGCCGGTGCGAATTTCCGACTTATTTATTGAAATAATTCCCGAAGAGAAAGACACTCAAATTAATCTCTGACTTTATGTGTCAGTCGTACAGTGCTGCATATTCTCGATAATTGCCATCTACTACGTCTTGGTTCGGTTCACTGGCGAGACTGGTATCTTGGAGACATGTTCGCAGTGAGGGCAGACCGTCTTCGTAAAGACCTCACACAAGACTCGATTGTTTTTGGAAGTACTAGAGCTATTGAGTGCAAACTGAGGCTATAGATTTACCCCTTTAGCATGTGAGCTGCGAACATACGGTGCAGATGTGATTTTAGAATATTAGCGGAATCATTTATAATTATTTAGGCCACAGCTAAGCTGACTATATGAACCTGTGTGGACGAGACCATTTATACTAAGAGAACATGGAGAGATTCTATGACTTAACGCAGCACTGAATGCTCTTTCGAAGTACCCTAGTGCCAGCCATTTCTTTCAATTCCTGCTTCGCTCGCTCATAAGGGTGTCACC
The DNA here is from genome assembly GCA_013435955.1 of Diaporthe sp. HANT25. Classification (NCBI taxonomy): domain Eukaryota; kingdom Fungi; phylum Ascomycota; class Sordariomycetes; order Diaporthales; family Diaporthaceae; genus Diaporthe; species Diaporthe sp. HANT25. Next base: position 2,099,379 of record JACBFG010000017.1, on the reverse strand, counting down.
ACATACCTAGTTCAAGATACAAGTTGCTCAAAATGGTCTGTCTGAACTACATATATAGTGGTGTCCTTGACACTTGCATAATAACTGTATGCTCTTTGAACCCCTCCCCACACCATCAAAATCATCGTGCCCATCAGGCATTTTACTTCTTCTCAATAATTACACCGCATCTTCTATACAAAGTTAATCTACCAAGAGTCACTTTTTCGCAATTCACTCAGAACCGCTTCTTTCTTCTTCACCACCAGAAATGAAAGGCGAACTACATTTCGGCTGTTCTATACCTCACTCGGAACCTGTCGCTATCAGTTCTGCGTCACAGCACCTCTGAACTATTTTCAATCCTTCTAGTCGCCAACCTCAACACAAGCCCAAGATGGAACGGCTTCATTTCAGACCATTGCCACAAATCCCGGATGCAAGGCCCAAAGACACGCTCAATTTTGCAGAAGTTTCCCCCATCCACCAGAGCGGAAACCATCAGAGAGATCATATGGCCCCAGCGGATGAACCGCACGAGAGTTTACAGCAGCCACGCGTCTCAGCCCGGCAAAGGCAAATTCAAGAGTGTATTATGCTGCTCCGCCGTGATGTGGATGCACGGAAATATTCTTCGCCTCGAACCTTCAGAAATAGACTCCAACGACGGAACGCAGTGAGATATCCTGGAACACATCGACAACAAACACGAGATGACACCGGCACACCATGGCATTCCTCAACAGACGCTGTTTCTCCTGGGCCAGCAGCATCTGGCCCTGTGTCTACCGAAGTCTGCCGTAGATCTAGTGGACAAAGCTACGTCGAAAAGCAGAGAGAAGAGCAACAGGTGCACACCAAAACTCACCCTGGCGATATCAAGAGTCTGCTCCAACCACAGCCTTCTCGGAGTAGTCACAGGGCGAAGCATCCCTTTTTCAAACGCAGAGGCGGTTTGGACCAGCCTTGGAGACGAGACCACGCTCGAAAATTGATTTCTCGCAGGCGTCAACACAAAGCTGCCCCGGGCGAAACACTACAGTTTTATCCGGAGGATAGCGAGAGACTAAAGTCACCACCCAACTGGCCGTTTGGTCGCGATGCCAACCCCGGTTGGTACAAGAGCGGCGGTCGAGTACAACATTACCCGCTTACACAAAGAGAAATACGGTTGCTCCTGAGGAACCCCCTCATACGTGATGGAAACATGGGCCTCTTACCTACTCCCCCTTGGGCGATACCTCCTCGGCCTCCTCCACACTTTTTCGGAATCGCCCCAGGACCCGAGAAGACTGGAAGGCCATTACCGAAACTGCCAGGACTAAAACGCCGCAACGCTCTAAGAAGAGGCCCGCAGTCACCCCTGCAGGAGCGTTTCGAGTCCTACAACGATCGGTTCAACGCCAGATTTCGTCGCGGAAGCGCCGCTAGGGACGTCCATGTGACTTACGCTTCCCCGGTTGAGCTCGCACGACGCAGGTCTATCCTGCCTCAGATCCAAGAGGTAGACTACGAGTCGTCGGATAGTGAATCTACTCGGCAAGAAGGAGCAGAGGCGGAAGCATGTCAGGAGGACGAAAGCCCCCAGCATCCTCCCACCACCACCACAGACGAACAAGACAGATCATCAGAACAGAAGCCGGAACACCAAAATGGCATTGACAAACCGCCCAGCACACACTCACACACGACCTCAGAGCCCAGGCGGTTCCCCCTAGTGGTTAAGGGTCCACGACCCGCCCCCGCGAGTCGCTCCGCGTCGACCTCCGCGCCATCCACACCGCCATCATCCGCGCCTCGAACAGCAGTGACCCGGGCATCAACACCTACATCAGACTCAGAGATCGAGCCAAAGAGCGAATCCGAGCACCTCGCGCAGGACGGGCACGGGTGCGGTGCACCGGGTTGCACGTGGGCAGACTGCTCGCGCATCCGTGGGACCTTCAGGTTGCCGCCCCCGGGCGCGGCGGGCGAGGGCGAGCCCGAGGGGAGGTATAGACGTGCGGCGGAGACGACGAGCGAAGATGATATCGTGTCTGTTGTTAACGGCTTCTCTTTTCTCCGGTTGAACTGACCGGACTTGGGGATAGACGTATAGTCAGTTCATTGGGCGCTTTCCCTGGAATTAATTCAAAGAAAGCAAGCTTTTGGGATAGCGATTTTGAGAAGCTCCATGGTTCAACGGTCAACCATGTTTGGATTTTGTGGTTTCGGGCAACGTTTGGGGAAAACCGAGAATCTGCATCGGCGTTGTTTTGAGCTTGCATGGGAAATTGGATTTTGAACAATGGCTATGTGGTTTGGCGTTGAGAATATACATCTGACTTGCAGCGTATTTCTTGGTGTTAAGCAAAGAAAAGGAGACAGACTTCCTGTTTTCGGTGAATACTATAGCACCCATTTAGAGTTGAATCATCTAATCAAGTCATGCTGCGTCTCGAGGACATGAACACTCAACTACTACAGTTACGGTACGTGGATGTGAGTAATTCTGCGAATTCCTAGCATGGAAAGCAGTTGAAGAAGGCTGCCTAGTGCGAGAGTTCAAGATTGCTCCTCTACTTGCTGTTTCACTTGAGCTTGTGCTTTTATGTGGTGTCATCTGATTATGCTATGAGCATGTGATTTCTAGGGTGAATGTATCATGCCACTCTTGTCATATCATCTTCCGTTGACCCATTCCTACAACACCGACCCAGTGGCAGCTCCATTATCTACTGAGCGCAATATCATCTATTCTCAAGATCATCTTGACCGTCTCTGCCGCCAGCTCAATCGCGCTCGTGCTCACCAGCAGTGGCTGCAGCACGTTCTCCTTGGATATGTTGGAGTTGACGCCTCCGCTCTTGATGCTCACACCGGCCTCCCTCTCGCCCAACTCGTGTCGGTGTCGCAAATCCGTGACGACTCTGATTGGGTTTAGTCCGGCGTTCTCGGCGAGGGTCGTCGGGATGACCTCCATCGCATCGGCGAAGGCCTTCCAGCAGATGGACTCGGTGCCTGTCAGCTCTCGCGATTGCTTGGACAGCTGAGCGGCAATCTCAATCTCGGGAGCACCACCACCTGCAATCAGGGCCTTCTTCTTCACCAAGCATCGCACCACGCAAAGCGCATCGTGAAGGGAACGCTCCGCCTCGTCGAGGATGAGGGAGTTGGCGCCTCGGACGACGACAGAAACGGTCTTGCCTGCAGACTTGGTGCCAGTCACCTTGACCATGCGGGATCCTGAAGACTGCACCTCCTCCACGAGGTCAGCGCTGCCGAGCTTGTCCTCGGTGAAGGAATCGATGTCCGCAACGGGCTTGCAACCGGTGGACTTGCAAATGAACTCGACCTCGTCACGCTCGATATCCTTGACGACCAGGATGTTGAGTTTGGCGAGGAAGTGCAGGGACAGGTCGTTGACGGCGTCTCGGAGGATAGACTTCTGGATGAGCAGGACGTTGCACTTGGACTTCTTGATCTTCTTGGCCATGTTCAGCAGGTACATACGCTCCTCCTTGACGATCTTGTCCATTTGGCGGTAGTCGTTGACCGAGATTGTGTTCTCCATGTCTGGCTTGGGCGGGCTGAGCTGGAACTGGATGAGACCGATCTTGGCCTTCTCCATGCGGATGGGACCGCCCGCGTTCTTGATGACGGGTTGGGTGAGAACCACGCCGTCGACCAACTCACTGTCCTCAATCGTACCGCCGACCTTCTTGATGGTCCTAATATTCTTGAGGTCCACGTTGTCCGCGGTCTTGAGGTCTATCGTCTTGGTGACCGAGTTGACGGCCATGGGTCCAAGCAGGTTGGCGTACTGCGAGACGATCTTGGAGGAGAGGGAGGTGTTGGCTGCTTGCAGCAGCGCCGAGGTATCGGTGAGGGCGATGGGCTGTGACATGTCGTGCAGGACCTTTACGGCGGCAGTGGCAGCTCGCTGGAAAGACTCGGATATGACGGAGGGGTGGATGCCTTTTGACAGCAGGCGGTCGGCTGCACCCAGCAGGGCACCGCAGATGACCACCACTGATGTTGTGCCGTCACCAGCTTCGACATCTTGTGCGTTGGAGAGGTTGACGAGCATCTTGGCTGTGGGGTGGAGGACAGACATGCTCTGCAACATGGTGCTGCCGTCGTTTGTGATTATCGTCTCGCCCTTTCCGCTCCGGATCATCTTGTCCATGCCTCGTGGCCCGAGGGAGGTTCTGATGGCGTCGGCAACGGCTTGAATGAAAGATCAGTATATTTCATGCATTAGTGAGAGTGTTGAGGATGTTTATACCTCTTGCGGCGACAATGTTGGAGGAGCGCACGGCCAAGGGCTTCTCCTTGTTCTAAAAGGGGCTGTCAGATGCCATCATGTCCATACAGCTCCTTGGAGCTTCGGGGAGCTGCCTAACTCACGCGGAAACTGCTGTTTCCACCGGTTGCGGCCGGTGCCTCTGTTGCGGTCGCCATCTTGACTGTGGTTTCTGGGTAGGCCGGAGTGCGGGTGTGGGAGCGCAGAGGTTGTGGTGTTGAGGAGATCTGTCGCGGTGGTGCACTCTGGTTGATGAACTCAAGCTCCTTCCCTACTGCGTACACTTTTCCAGAACGGTGACCCCTCGCTGCAGGAGACGCGCCCCAGGGAAGTTTTCAAGGTTGTTGATGTGGGGTGCAGCTAAGCCGAATCCGACCTAGCTTCAACCGCGTCTACGTTGCAACTGGGGCCTGTCTTCTCTTCGGGCTCTTCTACCAGGGTGGCTCCGCTGCTCCTCGTGCTGCTTGACGGAGACTCTGTTGGGCTGTCGTTCCCTGAAAGCTTACCGTGTTTTGAGTGTTTGTCGAATTCAAAGGGATTCTTGACTGTAAATGGGCTTTCGTCTTCGAAGTCGTCTTCGCCTTTCAAGTGCTTTTTGCTTTTCCGGTGTTTCTTGCCTTTCCGGGGGTTCTCGACTGTCAGAGTATTCTCAATTCTGGTAGGGTAGAAATGTTTCTTCCAGCTCTCTGGAAGAGCACGAATAAGAGGCCACTCGTTGTTCCGCCCAAGAGGACCCCAGCAACCAGTAAACAAGATGGCAAGGCACGATGCCAGGCCGATGACGAGGGCGCAAAGCTCGATTCCAATCTGCTAGGCGGGAAACGCGGGGGGAGGAGAGGAAAGGCTGGCAAGTCCAGCACAGTAGGTAGAGTTGGTAGGAGGCATAGAGGATCACTAGGGAGCAGAATATCTGAGGTTGATAACGCTTCTGTGCGATTTGATTATGAAGATCTGCTGTGTTCAAGGTCGTTGATGGTGTCGTGAAGGTAAAATCCAATCCCCAAGTTGGTTGCCCAGAATGTCCTTTTATCACCTTGCCGTTAGTCCAAAGCTCTTGCGTTTACTGCGTATTCCCCAGATGAGAAGGAACAACGTTGTAGTCTAGACGGATTTCTTGTGAGGTTGGTCCTGCCGTATTACCCTCAGGGAAATATCACACTTCAAGGGCTCGATGGCCAAGCCTGGAAGTTATACCTACCCCAGTCAGTGCGTGCATCTGAAATGGTCGTTGTCTGGGCGGTAGGTGCAGGGGTCGAGGCTCAGCTTGCCTGACAGGGGTTGTGACACCCCGAAGCCAGCGCGGCAGAGCAGCAGCAGGCAACTTCGGATTACGGCAGCGCCATCGTTTCTACGGAGCCCACCCAAGCTTACAACTACCATCAAGCCGCCCCTTCCAACCTCAACGTCACCCCGACCCATCACGTACCCAAGCCCTTTAAACTCCCCCATCCTACATCTTATCGCGCAATCAAGCTCTTGCCCAACCAGTCGACATCTCGAGCATCCATTCTGGGGAACCGTTTGACTTCCCACACCAGCCAACATGGTGAGCCAGCTACCTCGGTATTGTCGTCCCCGTCGCAGCTGTCGGTGCTAACAAGACAACAGCCGTCTGCCACCGGCTCGAACTGGGAGAAGTACCAAAAGAACTACGCCGACGATGAGGTAGAGGAAAAGAAGATCACCCCGCTCTCCGATGAGTCCGTACCTGACCCGACCGATGTTTGAGGTTCAGCTGTGTTGACGACGACTCTAGGGACATCCAGGTCCTCAAGACCTACGGCGCCGCGCCATACGGGGCCGCCCTCAAGAAGCTGGAGCAGCAAATAAAAGAGAGGCAACAAAGCGTGGATGAGAAGATTGGGGTAAAAGAGTCAGACACCGGTCTCGCACCACCACACCTCTGGGATGTCCCTGCCGATCGTCAACGAATGTCCGAAGAGCAACCGCTTCAGGTAGCGCGGTGCACAAAGATCATTCCCGACGAGAAGGACGACTCCAAGAGCAAATATGTGATCAATGTCAAGCAGATCGCCAAGTTTGTCGTGCAGCTCGGCGAGCGCGTCTCCCCCACCGATATCGAGGAGGGCATGCGCGTTGGTGTCGACCGCAACAAGTACCAGATCATGCTTCCCCTGCCGCCCAAGATCGATGCGAGCGTCACCATGATGACCGTGGAGGAGAAGCCCGACGTCACATACGGCGATGTTGGAGGTTGCAAAGAGCAGGTCGAGAAATTGCGCGAGGTCGTCGAGATGCCTCTCCTGTCACCCGAGCGGTTCGTCAACCTGGGTATCGACCCACCCAAGGGCGCACTTTTGTATGGGCCTCCTGGAACCGGAAAGACTCTCTGCGCACGTGCTGTGGCAAACCGGACAGACGCGACCTTCATCCGTGTCATCGGCTCCGAGCTGGTGCAGAAATATGTCGGCGAGGGTGCACGTATGGTCCGGGAGCTGTTCGAAATGGCGCGCACGAAGAAGGCCTGTATCATTTTCTTCGACGAGATTGACGCCATCGGTGGTGCGCGATTCGATGATGGCGCAGGAGGTGACAACGAGGTGCAGCGGACGATGCTGGAGCTGATTACACAGCTAGATGGATTCGACGCCCGTGGCAACATCAAGGTCATGTTCGCGACCAACAGACCGTCGACCCTGGACCCGGCGCTTATGAGGCCGGGTCGTATCGACCGTAAGATCGAGTTCTCGCTGCCCGACCTCGACGGCCGTGCGAACATTCTCCGTATCCACGCCAAGAGCATGTCCGTCGAGCGCGACATTCGGTGGGAGCTCATCTCACGACTGTGCCCCAACGCCACGGGTGCTGAGCTGCGCAGCGTGTGTACCGAGGCCGGTATGTTCGCCATCCGGGCGCGGAGAAAGGTCGCCACAGAGAAGGACTTCCTGAGTGCGGTGGAGAAGGTCATCAAGGGCAACCTCAAGTTCAACTCTACTGCATCATACATGCAGTACAACTAGACGAAGCTTTCTGGAGGTTCGTGTGGCTGGGAATGTGGTAGTGCTACGACTTGATTGTATGAATAGGGGAGTACCTAGGGAGTTGCTGGGCATATTCACGTTAGACAGCATAAAGACGACCCCGTTTGATGATCATATTGGGTTATATCCTGGCCTCCAGTCCTGTGGTATCTACATAATTACCCCCATTGGCGTGCGTCCTCCGCATTCCATTCCATACGCCTGCTGGTTGCCCAATTCCTTCCCTAGAATCTTCCTTCCCAAAAGTTGTGACATAAAAGCTGGCAATGTCTCTATTTATGAGCCAGCAGAAAAACCTAACCGAATCCTGACGGATCCAACTGCCCCAGGAAGAGAATATTTGCAAGGTAAGCCATGATTCATGTACACCATGTCATGAAGTGAGCACGCTGTCATAGCGGTGGGCAGGCCGGGCTCAGACTGAAGAAGAAGTGAACCCCAAGGCGCCCTGTTGTCCCGGTCGAGCTCCTCGAGCATCACGTCCGCCCTAAGCCGATAGACAGCCCAGACAAGTGACCTCGCCTTCCACGCCCTCCTCGACGCAACAGCGGCTGCAGATCCTCTCCCGATGACCCGTGCCTCCTTCCTTGACCCATGTGCCCTCCCTTATCCTATGGTCCGTTCGTGGGCTGTCGTAGTCGATGTGTGCATCCTCCGGAGGCGCGTCCTCCATGTTAAACGAGCTGTCGTTCCCTGTGTTGTTCTCTCCTCCTTGCTCGTGCTCACTGTTGATCTCCTCGTCCCGCATTAGAACCTCCTTCTCATAGTCGTCGTGGTTGTGTCTTTCCCGCGGCGCCACCCCCCACCCTAGACATTCCCGCATGCAGACGTAGCACGTCCTCTCGCCACAGCCATGGCAGTCGGCGTACGAGTCGAGCTCGGTCTTTTTGGTGGGTTTCCGGTGGCAGATGTGGCACGGTGCGAGTATGTTGGTGATTGTTGTTGTTGTTGTTGTCCTGGGCCCCAGCTTGCTAGCAGATGGCGACCTAGCGTGGTTGTGCCGTGACGATGGCGCGAGGGGTGTCGGCCTGTGGCTTGTTTGTTGTAGTGTGTGGACCGAGTACGGTGTTTGCTCGTCGCTGTCATGCTGCTCTGTCATCATCCGCAGCTTCTTAGCCCGCGGGCTTGACAGCGAGATGATCTTCCGGGGCGGCGGCCCATGGCGCTGGGCGTAGATGTCGTGATGGAGGTCCTGCGGGCTGAGGTTGAGCTTGTCAGCGAGGGACGCAGCTGGTGTTTTGCCGCATAGTTGCTCATACAATATGTGGTACTCGGCGTTGGCGTCGAAGTCATCGTGCCGTCTCTTCTTCGAGAGAGGCTGAGTGAGCGAAGGCATGGCGACGCCCGGGTCTGCTGATTCCCAGCTGGCGGGCTAAGCGCCGACAATTCACGCCCAAACGCTGCCACTGGGCGGAGAGAGTGTGAAGGTTCCTTAGACCGACTGAATTTGTGTAAAGAGAGAGTACAAGCTGCGGTCACGATATGCCAATGTCGCCCGGTACTAGATGAGTCGAAAACGAGAGTGGTGTTATGTACAGTGTGTAGGTGAAGTCAAAGGGGTGGTGGGAGCAGAGCTACTAGGGAGTAGAGGTGACAGTACAGTACGGTAAGCGGGTTAATCATTTAGCACATGCAGGCTCAGCTAATAACCCTGCGAAGCGGCGACGAATTTTCTCACCCAATAAGCCGGCGACGAACCTACGGAAAGCGACCAGTTCCAGTTGACGGATATAGAACGACTTCAGGCTGTCTTCGTCCTCAATCTTCTACATTTGGCATTCTTTGTTGTTTAATGGTTCCGCCATCGAAAGATGCTTGTTTACTTTGACGAACCACCAAGCAGGGACATGCCGGCAGGCAACCGGTGCTGCTCTCATCGCGGTGCCTGATCAAGCAGGGCAGCTTGCATGAAGAGGAGACGTCCCCTAACCCTTGGTCTCCACGTTACACGTCATGGCCTTGGATCAGGATTGACAGGTCGCCTCCCATCATGCGTGCGTTTAGTTTGGAGATACATAGTTTGGTGATGACGGAGGTGCCGTGAGATGGATGAGTCTGCGAGCCACGGGCGGGTTGGTAGTGCAGATGAAATGGGAGAAAGTGCTTAGCTAGTCACCGTATCACTGAGAACGGTCAAGTTCCAGCCGTTGTCCACACGGTCGGAGGGCGAGCGGTGTTAAGCAGGAGCCGGCGGGCGGGCCAGATAGCGGTCGGTACCCAGGTACCACTGGAGCACGTGCTGCCTGAGAAGTGGGGAGGGGGAGCCTCCGTCCGCGTCCAACTCCCAAGACGACCTTTCGCCTCGCATCCTTCCTCCGACCACACCCGTGCCTCTGGACATTCCCCCATTCGCCGCTCATCCCATCACCATCTCGATCACCACACACTTCTACCTACGGTCATTCGATTGTGAAGGTACCAGCGAACACGGCCATCAAGATATGAGTCGCGCCGGTAAACTTGCTCCGGAGGTAAATCGGTACGTCGTAGGCCTAAGATCTATCTCCCTTGGCCCAGCACCCTGTAGTCCATCCTGTCACGTATGCCCGCCGCCTAAGGCTTGCTCGATCCGTGTCACCACCACCCCATCGTCCACTCCGTGCCTGCAGGCCATGCGAGACGTCTGCTGCCTCGCGCCTTGGTCTATCTCGTCCCAACGCGTTGTCCCCCTTTTGGACCTGAGGTGCACTGCTGACTCAAACTTCATCATGTCTAGAGCTTTGTTCGTCAAGAATCTAAGGTTCGTTATCAATCCCCCCCTCCCCATCCTCTTATCTGAACACATCGATGCTGACAGTTCCCCCTAGCTACAACGTGACACCGGAGGAGCTCTTCGAGCTCTTCGGCAAGTACGGGCCCATTCGGTACGTGGCACCTATGATATGCTGTCGACTTCGATGTACTGATGTCCCCCGCAGCCAGGTCCGCCAAGGCATTGCAAGCAACACAAAGGGCACTGCTTTCGTTGTCTATGAAGACGTCATGGATGCGAAGCAGGCGTGCGACAAGTTGAACGGCTTCAACTTCCAGGGCCGTTACCTTGTCGGTGAGTCTACACCCCTTCCAGGTCCCTCCATACCCTGCAGACCTTTTCCATTAACCCAGTCCTGTAGTACTATACCACCAGCCAGAGAAGATGGCCAAGTCAAAAGAGGACCTCGAGGCACGCAAGGAGAATTTAGCGCAGCTCAAGAAGCAGCACGGCATCGATTGACAATTTGACGGGCCTCGGGACAAGCACCTGCAAACACGACGTCCTGCAGGCCCGTCTTCCGCTTCGAAAACCTCGTCTTCGAAGACCTCCTCCAACCCTCCCAGATCGGCCCCGCGACCGATTCCAAAGAAGAGCAGGCCGACCCCTATGAAGACTGGAGGATCTAGGAATTCATTCTCCGGCTTCGTTCGTGGTCTCCTCCCGACCGTCCCCGAATGCGCCTGATCACGGCCGCCACACGAACGAAATTTCGAGGCGGCAAGCATCACGTTGAGGGACAAGGGGGAAAGCATATTACTAGTGTGGACACACACTCTGGTCTTGCTCGACAAACTTGAAATTTTACATGCGACGGATGACTCCAGGATCCTGGTATGGGGAGTCAGTCTACTTTCATTGTGAACGATAGGGCGTTGCTTCGTTGTCTCGGCATCAGATTGGCCTCTTAAGGATTCCGCCCTCATTCTCTACGCGTGGGCGGCTGCAGCGCGTTTCTCATTATCAAGGCACCCGCCGTTGGGACGATTCTCATTTCTGTTTTCGTGAAGGTTATCAAGCTTATGACTGGGTCGAGCTGTGCTATGCCGTGGCGGCATATCTGGACTGAAGTCCACAATTGAGATCACCATGACTCCTCTCTGATGACATGCTGTTGTGCCAGCCATAGTAGTGCAATGCTGTACTATTGGCTGAGTGACTCGTACGTGCCAGCATAATGCATGCGAAACTGCCTTGCCAATGTGCTGCGTAACAGCTCGGACTTGCCTATACAGCATCCGAGGGGGTTTCTGATTGTATGTGGACTGATATGAATGAAGCCATGCAGCCAGCCTCGGAATGCTACATTAAGGGTTGGCCTGAGCAACAGGCGACCCGGAGGGCCGCTAGCAACTTAGGTAATTCAAGCTAGGCCCCAGCAGGCTGCCAGCGCGGCAAACTCGGCGGTGAGGAGCCGAGATGTGTGCTTTAACCCGCGAGATTGCATTGCCTGTGCCGAGCAATAGTGAGCGCACTGGGCTGGCCAGAGTTCGGGGCGTGACGGACCCCCATCTTGTGCCCGGAACCTCGACTGTATCGAAGTTAAGCTTAGCGAAATGCCTGCAGCCCCAGACCCTCTTTTGGCCCAGAGGATGCGACCTCCTAGGTCAATGACGTTTCATGATTCGGCAAGGGCCCGGCCCAAGGATTTCACAGCCGTGCAACTTGGCCTTGGGGGGGCGCCTGGAGGCACCTCCGCCTCACGCGCCGAGCCCAGGAACTGCATTGCCTCTCCTAATGACTGACTAACTGTACCACTTCCTGCTCCTTCTTGGGTTTGTGACTTGTGACCAGGCAATCTGTCCACCCTCCTTTTAACCAACACAGCTGCTGCGGCCAGCACTCGAGGCTTTCGTGGTCATCGTTTCGTTTCGTTTCTACTTCATCGTACATTCCAATCAGATACAACATTTCCCGCGGGCGAGTTTTTCTGGACGCTTCATATCATCACCTGGTCTGCCTCGACTGGGCTTGAACAAACGACCCGACCCCAAAAGTGACACGGCACACGGCTTAAACCACTTGCAGATCTGCCTTGCCGCATCTGTTTTAGCACGGCCCCTGACGTCGACACTCTGCAGGCCTAAAGGTGTGCGGAGTAGTCACAAGGCGCCTACCTCACGCCTCGACGCCCCCAAATTCCCACGTCTAGGCACACCACAACCTCCTACTGCACTCAGTTTATATGGCCCAACTGGCGCACGCCGCGATCAACCACGTTGTCCGCGAGCTCGTTGATCGCCAACACCTCACATCGTCTGCAGCATTCGCCATAGCCACAGCGCCGAATACCCCATTGTCCACAACGGTGGGCGTTGATGGGCTCGAGAGCATGACACAGACGACGACAACGACGAGCATTGCACCCACACCGACAGCGATGATGGCAGTCGGAGGGAACGGCGGCGACGACCAGGGCGAATGCCGCCTGCTGGGCCCCTTTGCGCTCTTTGTGCAGCTGGCGCTCGGCGGCCTGGCCCTCATGTCCCTGGTTTACAAGAGGTGGCGGGAGAGGCCACAGAGGCCTATGAAGATCTGGTTCTTCGACGTGTCAAAGCAGGTGTTTGGATCCGTGCTGGTGCACGTCGCCAACGTGTTCATGTCGATGCTCACGAGCGGCCGCTTCTCCATCAAGGTCGAGCCGACCTCGGCTGCCACGGTGCGGGCTGTGTCGATGATGGTGGTGCGCAGCCTGGTGCGGCGGGATGGGGAGGATGGTGGACCACCCGACGACGGATATACGCCGAATCCTTGCTCGTTCTATCTGTTGAATCTCGCTATTGATGTAAGTTGCCCAAGGCAAATATGCTCCTCTATCCTGCCTTCAAGAATATTTCAGATATCTAACCTTCACATCAGACAACGCTCGGCATCCCCATCCTCATCCTCCTCCTGCGCATATTTACCGGTCTCGTCGCCTACACGCCCCTCGGCCAACCACGAGAGTCGATCCAGTCAGGCAACTATGGAAACCCACCTAACGCGTGGTGGTGGCTGAAGCAGTCGGTCATCTACTTCTGCGGTCTGTTTGGCATGAAGTTCTGCGTCCTCATCATCTTCATAATGCTGCCGTGGATCTCCCGGGTTGGGGACTGGGCCCTGGGCTGGACCGAGGGGAACGAAAGGGTCCAGATCGTATTTGTGATGATGCTCTTCCCCCTCATCATGAACGCGATGCAGTACTACATCATCGACTCCTTCATCAAGAAGCAGGCAAACAAGGAGGACGACGAGGGTCACGGCGGCTCCGGTGCGTCGGGTGGCACGTACGAGAGAATAGCTGAGCCCGCAGACGAGGATGACGAGGGACCCCACACGCCGCGCCGGGGGTCGATCCAGCTGGAGGACGAGGCTGACGTGAAGTCCGGAATTGAGGGCAAAAAGGTCAAGGGCCCAGCGGAAGGGGAATATGACCCCGACCTCGACGGCGATAGGACTACGGTAGTAGGGAGCGGTTCCTCGCCTATGAGAGGGGGTGTACCCAAGGAGCTGTTACCAAAAGAGTAGATCTCATCTTTTTCTTCTTGTTCTAGCGAATTTTGGTCAGACAATACAAACATTTTATCTTGTAGGCGGTTGAGGTCGGAATTTCTCTTCGCGCTGGTAACGTGAACAAACTCCACTGGGATCAGGTCTACGATTCTGGAATACATTTCTTCTAGCCTCCACGACCAATTCAGCAAAGCTGCTTCCGATACGAGAGGTACCGCTCCAGGTTTGTCCTCTTGTCTTATGGGCTCGTCAGCACTACGCTCTTTCCGCTGCACACTCATCGTACGTGAAGCTCTATGCACAGCGGTGTGCAGGTCTGTGGGCAGAGGCAGCTGACTGAATGCCGCCGCACTGGTCTCGATCTGCTGATGGGCATACTGACGAGTCAGATAAGGCACGCCGAGGTCTCGATCATGCTCTCGTCACGGCGTCCAGCACTGGGAACCGCTGGAGCTGTAAGGAGGGAAGGAGGGGTGGGTGGACCTGGCTCGGTGCGCAAGACCTCGCGCGGACACTGCACAACGCAGCATGCTCCACGCCGCCAAGTGGTGGACTATTACATGCATGTCAATGTCTTCATTAGGTGCCTTTTCAAGATACCCGCGCGCCGCTCAAGAGGATCGATCAATCATGGCGGGCAGGATTTATGCGGCGCCGATCCGTCACTGACTCGGATTTCCAGGACTCCCCAAGACCAACGCCCCCATCCGATCCCCCTTTCCCAGCGATCATCATCATTAATCGCACATCAGGGCCAATCTTCGCAGCGAACCCCTTACCCTGCCTGCATCGCCTTTCCCACCGAGCACATACACACACCCCTACATACACATACACATACACTTACAAAGCCTAACTCGCACACACAAAGGCCGCGAACCGCGCGCCCTCACACCGCAGCACTGATCAGCCCAAGCCCCCGCGCGTCCCACTTGAGGCCGTGCCTCGCCAGCCACTCCGGGTCGTGGATGTCGATCGGCTTCTTCTGCTGCTTCTGCTGCGACTGCGGCGCGGGGAACAGGTTCTTGCCCGGCGCGGAGGGGGACGGCAGGCCGTTGGTGCCGCACAGCTTTGAGTGCACGTACTCCCTGGTGCTGGCCAGCGCGAGGATCCGCGCCGACGACCTGCTGCGTCGCAGGGACCAGAGGGTCCGGGGCACGGAGGAGCTCACGGTCTGGGGCTGATAGGCTTCTTGTTGTTGTTGTCGTTGTTGCTGCTGTTGCTGCTGCTGCTGCCGCTGCTGCCGTTGTGGTGGGGGCGGTGGCGGTGGGTATGAGGGAGACTGATGCATCACAGCAGACTTCCGTGTGTCATTTGAGCTGGTGCTGGTACTGGTTCTGGTACTAGCGCTGTATGAGGTGGCCGTGGTCATGCTGCTTGTGGTTGTGGCGGTGCTGGGCCTGGTGCTGGTGGGGGTATCAGTTTCCGTGTCTCTGGCCACCACCGCAGACTTTGGCCTTGGTTCCTCCGGGACTTGACGAAGGGACGGCCTCGGAGACCTGAGCGCCTCTACCCATAATGTGTCCTGTGTCGGCGTGCGAGGGGCGAACTGTTGCGTTTAAGTTTCTGTTAGCTTCGGGGTCCTCCTCGACAGGACGTGGTAGCTAGGACCGACTCACCCTCTGGGGGACAGCAGGCCGGGCCTTGCTCTTCGGAACGGTGTGAGCGCGGGCGAGCCCTGCCTGCCCATCGCCTCCCGCAGCGTGCTCGAAGGCCTCGCTTGCTCTCCGCCGCAACGGGAGGGTCAGAGGCGCTGGTTTCACGTCTAGCGAGTACCGTGGCCCCGGTCTGTGAAGCACGGGAGACACGAGTCCCAGGCTGTCCAGCGAGACCGCTAGGTTCTCCACCGAGGCGGAACGGCTCGGCCTCTTGGGTGTAGGGGGTAGTTCCCTCGTGGGCGGCGCGGAGGCGGCCTCCCTGAGCGCGCTCAGGGACTTTGCGCCTGACAGCTTTCTTGCTGGCCGGGGCGATGGCTTCACTGGGACAGAGCCTGGGGCCAGGGAGCTGTCGAGGAGGTTTGTCTTGGTAGGTCGTATCTTCCTGCGCCGGGCCGGGCAGGGCCCGAGTTTCCACCGCAGCACCGAGTTCAGGATGGCCGTGTTGTCGACCTGCTGCCGGCAGGACTGGCAGTACGTGCTGAGCTGGATCTCGATGGTGTCGAAGTGTGCGCACTTGTCAGAGCACTCGATGCGGTCCACAACCTGATGGTTGCAGATTGCGTGTAGCCTTGTTTCTTGGATGCACATATTGCCGTGTGTTCCAGGCCTTTTGCGTGTGAGACTTTGTTATCAGTGTGAAGATGGTTAGCTAGGCAGGGGGGGGAAGTAGCATCGTGATTTCCTGACCCAGGGCGGTTCATAATATGCAGTCCCCCCAGGGCATCAACGGGTACATATGCTCCCGCGGGCTGACAGCTGCGGCCGTCACATCCAGCTCTCGGAGCTTGATCCATGGTGTGCGGCTCGCTGCCAAGATGCGACTCTGAGCCTTTTGCGCACGAACCTGGGCTGTGGTGGGATGGAGGCCGGGGGGTTAGGAAATGCCCGGGCATATGCTTTTCAGAGGGCTCCTTGCCCGGCCCGTGCATTGCTGGAGCACGCGACGTGAAATATTCATCAGCTCAAGGCTTGTTCGGGCCTCTAAGGTTCGTGGCTGGGCGCCACGGCCTGTCGCATGTCGCTGCAGATCGCACAAGGCCAGAAGCTTAGCGGTTCGGCGCCTTCGGCTTCGCCTTGGCCCTGTGGGCAGTCTTGGATGGGGGCAGGGCTCGTCATCCCTTCGCACATAAGCTCGCAGGTACAGGTTCGGAACCTTGAGCTTCCCGAGTGTTGTAGAAATCCGTTGCAGACCGTGATCGGTAAAACGCCGTGTCATCTTGTCATCGGGTTTGGACCGCGCTCGAGTGCCCGGGCGTGGGCTTTCTCTGGATTGTTCGTAGGTTTACCGAAAATCATCTTGCCTTGGATGAAATCCGAAGTGTTTGACTTGTTTCTGGGAATATTCTGTCGTGCAAGGAACGCATAAATGGGTGCCCAGTTTTCAATCTCCCCGGTGTGTTGTTTACGGTATCCATCAGGTTATATGCACTCGGGGCATCCTTGATATTGTCCACTATTCTTAGTGATACAACAACATATATGGGCTTCGGTGTGTCTATCGATGGACCGGCTGTCGCAGCGGGTTAATGTTGGCCAGTTGTTTAGTTTCGCCACCTCGAGTACCGTGTCAGACTCGCGTATCAAACAGCCTGCACCGAGCATGTCAAGCTTCTATCACTGCGTTTCACGGGGCATTCACACCCTCCTGGGCATCGCACCACTTCAGACGGAAGACCACGCAACGGGATCATGCGGCAGTTATCTTTTGAGGTCTCCTACTGAAACAAACACTATTCACCCCGTTTTCGGCGTTTGTTTCTCGCATCTGCGGGATTCCCCAGATCATCATTGATTGTGCCTGCCCGGTCACGCTCAGGAAGTCCGTGCATTGCCTTGCTTGAAAGAATGAAGCAAAGCACGTACCTGATAGATAGGCCAATTTTTATTCTCTCGTGACTCTTCAGTGGTATCACGACCACACTCTCTGACTGAGATACCGTTGCTGCAATTCGGGGTAGGCTGTGGCGGTATGAGACGAGGCTCACCTGGAAACTGGGGCCTGTATTCTGGCTGAATTTGCAATTTTTCTTTTTTTCATCTCCAAGTATAGACAGGCTATTGGACCAGCGGTGTACGCCTGGTCAGGTGAGAACTAATCAATCTGTTACAGGGACGTCGTTGGATAAAGATACCGTGATTAGACGAAAGTCATCAGGGGAGGCAGACACTTACAATCCCAACTGACAATGATTTTCCTAGAAGTCCTCCGTAGATGTGAGGTCTCGTCCCATCTCTACAAGGGGTAAGCATGATCTGAAGGGGTGAGGCATAAGGTGTCAAGGAGCTCGGATGATGAGGACAGAAATGGCCCACGATAGTCTGTGCCAGGCACCTTTGGCACTTTATCCCCGATATGGTATACATTCAGTAGTTGGAGTACACAACCTTTTCGGAAGTTCGGCCGTTAGCCTTTTATTCAACTTTCTAATTTGAGGCTGTTAGTAACGTACCTATGCGGGCAGGAATCTCAACCGAGTCAGGACGAGTCTTAGAGACCTTGGCTATCTGAGATGTGAGTAGCACAGCCAATGGCAAAAAATCATCGCGTTGCCTCCTCAAGACCAAGGGGTCAGCTTTGAGCTTGGCTGGTGATGATTTCCTGAAGGATCGTGTACTTCATGAAAATATCCTGCGGGATAGTCTCTGTGGCAGGTCTGGTTGTGCGGGCTTGAGTACTACAAACCGTGTCTTTGGGACTGGGGACACCCGTTTTCTTTGACGCCACTTTTCTGTTATGATTAACCAGAGAGAGCAATCGATGCAGATCTAGGACCACCAATGTTGTGTGTGAAGCAACAGTTTCTCCGGAAGGGTTCGGTTGCTTCTTTCCGGCTTGGAAAGTCCTAGGTCGGACAAGGCAGTTGGACAACATTTCCTGAGACGAACTGGCCGTCACTGTCTGCCGTCTGATATGTGTCATGAAGAGGCTGGACACAGACCATAAAGCTGGGCGCCATTGCAGCCAACAGGTCACCTCAGCCGAGGTACAGGCAAGTTGAATTGAATGAAATGCAGCGAAATACGTAGACCCTCATTGCCTTTTGTAGACAGCATTTCATACTCGAGTTGAAGTCTTGTGAAAACGGCCACACTTATGGCAAGCAGCAGCCAAGCTTAGAGGCCCTGGATTCGACATCGTCAGTCGCTCTTCATGTTTTCAGCTGACATGGCTCTGCAGCTCTTGAACAACGCTGTTATGGAGACAGTAAAGTGCTACAACACTGTTGGCGGGAACTTCTTGGCTTGGTATCCTTTTACCTCTTGATGGGTTCCAGATGCTTCGGTGGTATTAACGACAGCCAACTCAGAGCAACATGCTCACCATCTTCACAGATCGTGAGCAGTCAAGGCATATTCGGCATTGTCCTTGGTCATCGACTGAGGAGGCACGTTATGGAAGATGTCAGCCACACTGACATTGTTTGGAGCCTTCTCTTTACGGCAACCTCATGCAACTGACAGCGCGCGAGCCAAGGCGGGGCCGAAGCTCATCGGGGCCGAATGTGGAGACTGCGCAGGGCAGACGGCACTTCAGGCCTAGTACGGCAAGATTCACAGTTGTACGTGTATGCGCGGGCGGGCCCGTTGTGGGACTCTGGAAGCTGGGCAAAAAAGGCCTGACGTTGGGACCGGCCAAGACAGCCGATGCCCCGCGAGCCATGACTCGGTAGTGGGTGTACTCGAGTGCGATAGCGAGAATTTGGTGTCGCCTATCCAAGTTTGTGGGTTGAGGGGCATCCAAGGACCGCCGTTGGCCAATCTCGATCTTCCGACGATGAGGGCATCTTCCGACGACACTGACAGGAGGTGCCAGGAGAGGCCAGCTCGATGCAAAAGGCTGTGCTGCAGCGTGTGGGTCGAGTAGGGCCGAAAACTGCACGTCAAGGGTGCTGACAAAATATCCGGGAGCCAGAGAGACAGAGAGCCAAGATCTCATCAAAGTTCACCGTCCTGCAGCAAATACGCGTATTTGAGTGACACGATGAGTATGAGTCACCGGCGAGAGAAGATCGGCGGTCGGATGTTACATGAACACTTTTTGTAGAAAGTGCAGACATGGCCCAGTCGGCGAGGCCAGTGCTGGGGTGAGCAGATTCGTCGGTCCAGCATATTATGGTTGGCCGTAGCGCATGCCAGGTTGTCGGGCACGCCAACGAGCTTGTCGTCGTCAGCACATGTTGCCTGCCTGCCTGCCGACCGGCCCTCGCTGTGAAAGAGGAATATCTCTCCGTGTGACAAGCGGTTGATTGCTTATCCTCGCGAAGTGCTTCTTCAGCGGCGGTCTGGGAGGGAATTGCTGAGTACCCCGTTGATACCAGCCGATTCATTGTCACAAACAAGACTTCGTCTCGGGATATTGGTGCTTCGTTGATGAGGGCCATCATAAGATAACAAAAAACCTGGCGCGGTCGGTTTCGAAGTGATCGACCAAGGTCGCCCAGGTCGTTGGGGACACATGGGGAAAGGGGGGAGAGCAAGGGAGCATCGATTTGAACCTGCGTGATGCTGCTCACTGGAGCAGCTGGGGAGGTCTTAAGTCCGTTAACGCCGGCGCATGACTGGGCTCCCCCCAGCACTTCTAGACCACCTGCTTGGTATCATTGATCGCACAGCTCACAAGCAGCCCACTTCTCTATCTGGGTCGACATTGTTGCATCGCGGCAGCTACATGGCCGTCGACGCTACGCTACGCCCTTTTCTCCCTGCTAATACACCACTCCACTCTTGTGATCCTGCTGTGGGACGGCGCCGCATATAATCCCGCCGTCGACCGCATTGATCTCTGCGCTCCTCGCCCCAGGTTCTTGATCCTTCTCGTCTTCAGCTCGGCTGGCCTGCGCAGGGACCATTTTCTCCTCGCGACGACCCTTCCAACATCTGCGCAGTCCCGCAGCTCTAGCCCTCCTGCGACATCCTCGCGCGGTTTCCCTATCGCACTTGCGCCGGGACTTGCTGAGCGCTCCAACGTTTGCTCGATCTTCTAGTCTGGTCTGGCGCGCAAGCCACTTGATCTGGTGCTTGGGTTCCTGCCGTGCGCGCCCTTGCTCTCGCTCCAACCCACCCGCTTACCCCGCGACAACGCCCGTGCTGATTGCGATTGATTGCGAGGCGCATAATCAATCCTCTGCAGGCTGACACCGCTGCGACATCCGCTCGATAAAACCCCAAAGTCGAGGACTAGATTTTCGACCAAGTGTATCTGTTTCCATTTTACTCTGGGATCGCAGGGCCGACGGCAAAGGCGCTGGAATAGACGCATCACCTTGGAAGCTGGCTCTCCACTGGCACCCACCTCGAGGTCACCTCTTAGCACCCTGTCCTTAGTCCGGGTAATTGGCAGCCAAGGCCCATGATGACGCCAACACCACCTTCGAACACGCCCTCCTCAGGGCCACGCTCTCCCGACCAACACCGGGTCGTGCGCAAACGGAACAGAGTGCCACTGAGCTGCTATCCATGTCGGTCCAGGAAGCTGAAATGCGACCGGACCCACCCATGCAGCAACTGCGTGAAGCGGGAGGGTGTCGACACTCTGGCTTGCTCCTATGCGACCCCTTCCAACCGGAAGAGGAATCAGAACCAGCAGGGCAATGGCCCTGACGACATGCAGAACCGCATTGACCGGCTGGAAGGCTTGGTGTTGTCTCTGATGCACGGTGGCGCCACCATCACTTCAGAAGCTGCAGCGGCCGCTGGGGCCGTGACGGCCAGCAGCAGCAGCACGAAATCATCAGGGCCTGGGGGCAACTCAGCAACCCCCAATTCCTCGTCTGCTGGGGTCGGTCAGGATGATGGAGAAATGAGAGACGATGAAGAGGAAGACAGTGATATCGATGATGGGCTGGCCAATTCTCTCGGTGTGCTCAAGGTGGACCCCGACAGGGGAAAGTCTATGTACATTGGGCAGGAACACTGGCACACCATCCTTGCCGACATCTCCGAGGTCAAAAATTACTTCAACAACCACAAGAAGGACCTTGAAAAGAGCTATGAGAAGGTGCTCCTGAGCAAACCGGCATATGCTCGGAACGGGCCAACTTTCTTGATGGGTGCGGCCCCGGCAACGGACGTCGAGTTGAGGGCAGAGTTGCCTCCAAAGTCGGCGGTACTGACGCTCTGTGCTCGATACTTCAATTCCATGGATAATGCCGTCAACATTATCCACGCCCCTACCTTCCACCAGCAGCTGCGTATGCACTGGCAGGATCCGGGCAAGACCCCGCTCATGTGGCTAGGCTTGCTCTATTCCATCCTGTGCCTGGCCATGTTGAGCTATCACAAGGTTGGAGACGAGCCGCCTGAGTGGAAAGGTAGGACTCTAGAGTTGGCCGCTGAGTATCGGTTGCGGACCGTGCAGTGCCTCATCACTGCGGACTACACCAAACCGAGCGAGTACACTGTGGAAACCATGTTGCTCTATGTCTTTGGGGAGTTCTCGTCGAGGTGGGACGCGGACTTGTCACTGTGGCTGATATGCGGCTTGGTGACCCGCGTGGCATTTCGAATGGGATTCCACAGAGACGCAAAATGGTTTCCTTCGCTCACGCCATTCCAAGCTGTAAGTGATCCATCTTATTTGGGCATAAGCATCCAAACTAACGGCCTGTGCAGGAAATGAGAAGACGAACATGGGCACTTGTGAGAATGTCTGATGTTGTCTTTTCACACCAGGTTTCTCTGCCGAGTATGATATACGATCAGGACTGTGATACGCAAATGCCTCACAACATCTTTGACGAAGAATTCGGCCCAGACACCAAAGTCCTTCCACCATCTCGGCCGAGCAGTGAGCCGACCCCGATCAGCTACATGATTGTCAAGGTCAAGCTCTGCCTGGAGCTGGGGAACATACTGCAGGTGACAAGCCGGGTCGGGAAGCAGGCAGCATACGATGACATTCTTAGGTTTGACTCCAGGCTACGGGAGCTCAGAGACGAGATCCCTCCGCATCTGAAGATGCAGCCTCTGGAAGGGTGTAACGACCCTCTCACCATGATTGTCGCGAGGTTCAACATCGATATATTGTACCTCAAGATAGTATGCCTACTGCATCGGAAATACCTGGCACGGTCGAGACACAACCCCAGGTACGCGCACTCCAGGCGAAGTGCCATAGAGGCGTCGCTGGAGATGCTGCGGCACCTGATCAGCCTGCACCGGGAGTCACAACCCAACGGCCGGCTGCGGGCGATCAAATGGTTTGTTGCATCCATAGCAACAAAGGAGTTCCTCTTGCCTACTATGCTGGTGATCCTCGATCTGCATTTTGACAAGCAGACGGATGGCGCCAGTCGTTCGCGACAGGACTCGCTCTCGGCGAATTTCTGGACCCCAGAGCAGCGTCTGGAGATGGTCCGCAGCCTCGAGACGACGCGGGACATATGGGAGGGTATGACGGATGGGTCAATGGAGGCAGTCAAGGCCTACAACATAATCAAGATCATGCTTGACCAGACTAAGAGCCCCGGGCCGGAGAGCCAGCCAAGCACCGCGCCATCGGCTGTTCCCCAACAGCCCGCGGCCGCGATGAAGGACGAGCTGTTCTCCAACGCAGGCGGTGCCAGTCTGGAGCCGGAGCAGTCGGCGGCCATGACCCTGGGCATGATGTCGTCTGGCGGGCTGACGCCCGACACGGCGGCTGCCTTTGGGGGCGCCATACAGAGCCCCGGGGGGACGACATATCCAGGAATGGACCTGTCGGTACCACCGGTTGGCGAGGGGACAGGCATGACACCCGACTTCTCGGGTGATCTAGGACTGAACCCCGGGTCGCCCTTTTCGTCTATGTTCGGCAACGGCATGGACATTGGGCAGAATTTCGACTGGGTAAGTTTTAGACCCATCGCCCGGGTTTTGTTTCCAAAGGTGATGATAAAGACTAACATAAAATCTTATAGGATGCACTGCAAAATTATACAGAAAACACCAACTGGGGGACTGAGAATCAGTTCCAGACATTCTTTGGGGGCGATGCGAATAACTTGAACCAGGGTCGGAGTGGTCCCTCCCCCGGCAGTGGGGACGGGTTCTCGTTCAGCACGCCTGGGAGCAGCTCAAAATGAGGGATATGTGGAGTGAGCATGACCACCGCGCGCGCAGGCCGGTTGGTCGCTTCGGTCATTTGGCACAATT
>JACBFG010000017.1:1973455-2067575 GCA_013435955.1 Diaporthe sp. HANT25 | reverse complement strand
TGAAAAAAAAAAAAAAAAAAAAAAAAAAGAAGCGTCCTGTTGCACGTCCCATGAGGGTGTGAATCAAGCAGGTTGTAGTCATCACAAAGTAGCCGCATCACCCAAAGCCCAGTCGTCAAGCAGATTTGTGTGTAAGGAGGGAGGAGGGGTCTTGTACTTACTTTGCTTTGCTGGGAAAGGATCTTGCCGCTGGGATGCAGCAATGAGTGGTAGCCGAAAGGCCGTCTTGACGGGCAACCGAAGGGTCGCCTCTTTGTGTAGGCTCGAGAGCCTGCCTGCCCTACTCCATTGGGACTTGGGATTTGGGACTTGGGCGCCATATTGCGTTGGGAGATGCTCATATGGACTTTTTCTTTGAGAAAGGTAACCTTGCGGTCGAACACACAGCTCTGTGATCTGGTTAGCATTTTTGCAAATGTGAGTTTGTCTGCTTGACGGCTGGGCTACTGAGTTGTGAGAAATGGTGCCCTTTTGTTGTTTAAGTGGGAGAGACGTGGTGGTCAACGGGGCTGCTGGTGGCTGGCAAATAGCTCCGTCCGAACTCGAGTCTCAGCACCCTGGGCCTTCGGTGCACAGTAGCAGAATCGGTGAGATAATTGAGCACCAGCGGCATGTTTACAGTGTGATATACATTCTATTGAACATTTCAATCGCCTATGGTTGATTTTCATATGTACACAAGGAAATGACCCAGAAAAGGAGTATATACCACCACATCAATCAACAAGCCAAACACCTTTCCGTAAATACAAAATCAGCTCAAGCCTGACAGGTCTCACGTCTGCCAGCTCGACGCCACGGTAGTAGCAGAGCAGGGCACAGTCAGGGTGTGATTCGGGTCAGCCTCCCAGGTTACCGTCGACCCCGCGACCTTGATGAACTTGTACTTGGCCACACTGCCGGGCGCGAGGTTGACAGTGACGGTCCATAGCGGATTCGCGGAGGTGTACTTGGAGGCGTCTAGCGCGACGGCCTTGCTGGTGTCCCAGCTCCCTAGGGCTGCAACGTCGCCGGATCTGCAAGAGGGTGCGGGCGAGGTCGCATCGCGTCAGTCCTCGGGTCTCCTTCTTCGCATTCTGCCGACGCAGTCCGAGCTAAGATCCCACCAACCCGGCGCGTGCGTGACCACGTGCTGGGCGGATGGGACGTCACGAGACAATGAAGGTGACTCCCGGAGTGGGGGGTAGGGGAAAAAAATTGCTTACAGCTTGATCGTCGTCCCGTAGGAGGTCGTCACGAGCTCGTTGAAGGTGACGGGGACCGACGTCGCGGTACATCCCGGTGCGGTTGTCGTGCTGGTCGGCGTGGTTGATCCTCCTCCTGGTCTGGTTTAGAAAATGCCTTCAGGGCTTTTCAGTTCCCCCTTTTGTTCTTTTCTCCCTCAATTCGCCAGCATCGGGATGCATGTGAAAGACGTAGAGTTCCTCCCCATTGGGGATGAACCTAGTAAAATGATCCTTCCCCTCGCCCGATATTTAATCTTCCTGATCCCTTCGCCCCACTCTCCTTCCTTTTTGCTTGTGAAAGTATGGAAATTCACTCACCACAGATGCCGCTCCCACTGAGCTGCGCAGTTGGGTAAAATACCCTAGGGACACCACCGCTAATGGTCACAGCCAGATTCCCGCTCGAACCGGCGGTGAAAGAAGTGCAGCTCATCACGTCCGTCAGGGCCTGACCAGAAGTGAACCCCGTGTTCGCTCCCGTGAGCGTCACTGTCGTGCTCGAGCCCGAGCCGACGTTGCTGTATACGCCGACGACCTGGCTGCCGGTGGATCCCTTGCGCATGCTTATGGTGTGTGTGTCCGTGTAGATGGGCCAGGCCGAGTAGTCCAGGTACGAAGAGTCCTTCGAGATGGCCTGCTTGCGAATTGCGTTCAGGTCGGTGATCCATTCATACAGCTCCGCAGAGGTGTCGTAGCCTGACAGCCAGATGGCCTCTCTGTTGTTGGGGGTATCGCCGCCACTGTAGTGTTGTTCTTGACCCTCATATATGACTGGGATACCGTCCATGAGCATCGTGAATGCGATGGCGCTCTTGGCGAGGCTCATGTCGTTGGTAAGCGAGGGGAAGCGAGCATTGTCGTGGTTCTCCAGGAATGAGCCATACAGGCTCAGATCGGTTGCCTGGTTCTTCATGGTGTTGATGCCATTGGCTAGGTCTGATATGCTGCCAGAGGTCGATGAGAAGGCTCGAGTGATCCAGTAAAATGCAGGGTAGTTGAATAGTCCACTGAGGTACTGCTGGTAAGGCATGACATAGGTCGGGTCGCCATTGAACACTTCGCCGACGATGTAGACACCGGATGCGTCCTCAAAACTAGATAGGGACGCATCGTCGACATGCTTGGCGCTATCAAGCCGAATGCCGTCGATACTGTACGTGGCTACGACATCCTTGATCCAACTATTGAAGACGTCCGAGACGTCGCTATCCTCTGTGCGCAGGTCCGGAAGTGACACGACTTCGTCTCCTTGCCAGCATACCTGGATGGAAGTCTGATTGTTGTAGTCGATGGAACACGGGCCGTGGAAATAGGATTTTGAGTTGAAGGGCTCGAAGATGCTGTAGTCGACACAGGCACTGCAGCCATTCCAGGCAAAATGGTTTGTGACAACGTCCAACATCAGGTACATTCCACGGCTGTGGAGAGCAGCAGAAAGCGAGACGAGGTCGTCGGATGTACCGAAGGCTGAGTTGACTGCGTAAATGTTCTGTGCCCAGTAGCCCTAGAATATCGATGGTCAGCCAATGTTCCATTTACCGGACGCCACAGGTACTCAAGGATCCGGGTTTCGTCTCCTTTCTCTTCAGATCAAGCAAGGAGACCCAGCAATATGAGGATGAGTTTATGTAGGGGCCGGTATCGTTGTTTCTCACATGGTACGACGAGCCATCGGTAGTGTCACCAGACATTTGCTCGACAAAGGGCGAAATCCAAATGGCCGTGAAGCCCATGCCCTGAATGTAGTCCAACTTGCTGATCAGACCCTTCCATGTGCCACCACAGTAAACTCCTTTAGAGGAATCACAAGTCGCGGTGGTCGACAAGTCCGTTCGAGCAAACCGGTCAGTCATGACCTGGTAGATGCTCTGTGACCTCCATCCTGCGGGTGTGAGGGAAGAGGCTGGCGCTACAAAGGCAGCTGCCGCGAGGATGGGAAGTAGGGAACCGAGAAACATGGTGAAATACTGGGCAGAGAAAGTTCGGAATGGGGAGCAGGGCACAACCTGTGTATCTCACAGCTTTGGGAGTCAATGCTGCTCTTGAACTTCATTCATTCTGTGGCTATGGGCCGTTTTATATCACAAAACCCATCGAGGCTGACTTGGGGCGAAGGGGGAAAAAGCACAATTGTTTCCATATACTGGAACACACCACTCTTGTGACCACCCATTCGGGCGAGACCCGGATATTCCTCCCATGCCACATTTTCATGACAGCGAGCTGGGGAATTACATGTGCAAGACCATGGTCTTCCAGATTCAAAGAAGCCGCGTGGTCGGCCCCGGCGCCGCACGCGGTGTTAGCGGTGTGAAGCCGCAAGTGACCCCCAAGTTGGTGACGGACAGAGGATACCGCATCTCGCCGATGACCACTTTAACCTCCATTCGGCAGGTTGGAGAAGACCTGGTGCGGATTGAGTTGGGTGCCTGAAGGCGTGATTGGCAAGAATGGGCGGTAGAAAGCAGAAGGCAGGCAAGGACAAGAATCGTTAACGGGCCGACCCAGGAAGAATGCGTTCCTGGAGCGAATCACGTATGGTAGGCCCGGTGTAAGTGGCTGCAAGGTGGTCAGCTGGGAGTGTCTTATGAAACGCCTATGTGAGTTATGAAGGCGGAGGGGGGTGAAGATGACAACTCAATTACCCCAACTCCCTAGTCAGGGCTTACATGGTCCCGCCGTCTTAGTTCCCCAGACTCGCGATTGAATAGTGCTGTGGCTCGCTAGCCGCGACGAGTGGTGACGAGATGGTTGCTGTGCGGGTGGGTGGAAAAGCGACCGAGTCCATGATGACATATCAGGTAGCGAGCTGCAGGTACGCAGAAACGGCCGAAATCCAACCGGCTGGGTGGTGGCCACGTGCCCCAGTCACTCCGAGACGTGGCCGCCAATTTGCTTGTGAACTTCCTCAAATAATCGAATAGTCGATGTGAAGCAGTTGGCCTGCCGCCAAATTATCTTGAAGATCGGTTGTCAACTGAGTTCGACCCTCGGCAACTGCAGCAAAGGGCCGAAGCCGCCCGCACGACGCGTTGATGATTGTATCCGCCTCGGTCTGCCAGCTCCGAGCCTCAACATTCGGCTATACAGCCGATGAGGTAGGTGAAATAGTCGATTGACTTCGAGATGGGTGCGGATGATGCTGCCGAAAGTGGGCAGGCACCCGCTGCCCTCCACGGCAAGCTTTCGGCGGGATGCTGGCGCCCAGAGCGAAGTGAAGCCGTGAGACAAGGCCGCGCGGGAGATGGGCGGGATTGCTTCCCGTAATGGTGTTACCCCACAGGCTCTTCTAGACGTCCCGACAGGGCCAATGTCTTTGACAGGATGCTGGGGCATCTGGCCAGTCGTCCTCATCGAGACCAAAGAGGTATGGCTTCAGGATGAAGGGAGGGGCAGCTGTGCACCTAAACTATCAGGATTCCTGATCTGGTATGACAACTCTGTCATCAGGAGCATGGCTGTCTGTTGAATACATCTTTTTGGTTCAGGAATTCCCAGGTGACTGCCCATTGAGATTGCTTGAGAAACACCAAGGAACGAAACTGGTAAAATGTATCGGTTGAAGGCATGAACCCTCCTGCGATGCGTTGAACGGACTCGATTCAGTGGCGCAAAGAGCCGCTGAGTCCATCGTATTGATGGGCTGGGCATCTAACCCAGGTCTTCTGATACCATGGAGCCAATTTGTAAGATTGAAAGAGGCTTGTGAGAGTGACAGACCAATGTCTGGTGGACGACGCCAACAGGCTGTCTCATGGTCAACTTGGGGTCCGAGGAGATTCCTTCTGCGATGAGAATTCGATCAAGTCATTGCTGAGTGACAAAGGTGGCTGCAATGGCTGGATGCCACCGCCCCCAAATCAAGCCACCAATTATGGTGCTGATGATGCCGTGGGTTGCCTGACGTGATCAACAGGGCCAGTATGGCGGGAGGTTGTCATGTTGTGATTCTCCGGAGCTTGAATGAGGGAGGTTGTTCACAGCGACAATGCTGCTCCTAACTAGACGAGGAGAAGGCATTGCGTACCTACGCCTGCCTCCTGCCTGCCTGCCAACCAAAGCCAAGCCCAGAGCAGACCAGCCTCTGCCTCTGCGTCTCTGCCTGCTGTTGCCCAGTTGCCCGGTGTAAGTGCTAGCGCCCGCCATGAGCGTTGCATGTCTCCACTTTGGTCCACTATAGCTCCGGTGATTGGTCCACTGGCCTGCAGATGCACGGCTTATCGTCTATCGGTGGATCCAAACTTTTTCAAAAAATCTCGAGGCCGGTTCTCTCTTCTGAAGGGTCCGAGTTCAGTTTCCATCCTGTTCCTCGCTACTTGTCCAGGCGCAACCAAATTTTCGTCCTCACTTTCCAATCCTCCAACTGCTGCCCGGCATCACCCAGCTGCGCATCTTCATTGTCTATTCAGTCGGTCATTTTCGCAAAGCGGTTTCAAGACATTTCTCCCAAAATCCCCAGCCACATTACACACCCCTCCGTTCATCATGTCTCCCCTGCAGCCAGTCGCCCTCTTCGGGCTCGAGGTCCCTCCAGGAGACATTCTGGTCCCCGTCAGCCAGTCCTTCCCTGCCACTGTGAGTACCACATTCTTGACTCCTGCATTATGCAAATGTTTCAAACCTCGGGCAACGTGAAGCCATGGTTTATTACTTGTTCGGTCGCTTTTCGCATACACATTGATCCGCGACGGACAGGATCGCTGACAATGGCAGGTCCGTATCACCATGGCAGCCATTGACCCCACAGAAGAGGTTGAGGAAGACGCCGAAGTTCCTCGTCGACCCCGCTCTACCTTGAAGCTTGTCAAGCAGTCCATCGGTGACCTCGACGCCGAGTCTGATGAGGACGACGAGTACCTGCGCGATCTGCTCCTGGGAGGAGGCGATGACGACGAGGACGAGTCCGATGATGACGATGAGGAGACCAACGGTGGCCCCAGCGACCCTGCCAAGTCTAAGAAGGCTCGCCAGGCTGCGGCTCTCAAGGAGCTGCTCGATGCCACCAAGGATGAGGAGGACTCTGACGAGGAGATGGCTGATGCCGCGTCTGGCAAGAAGAAGGGCAAGAAGGCCGCCCCCAAGGCCGCCAACACGAAGGGCAAGGCCAAGGCAGTCGAGGAGGATGAGGAAGAGTCTGAGGAGGACGACGACGAGGATGAGGACGATGAGCTTGCCGGCCTCGACCTTGAGCAGTTCGTTGTTTGCACTCTTGACACAGAGGCTGTGAGTATTGACGCTGCACGCATGGTCGACTCCTGCTAACAACCCCACAGCACTACCAGCAGCCTCTGGAGCTTACTATTGGTGAGGAGGAGAAGGCTTTCTTCGTCAACTCCGGCACCCACACCATCTATGTCACGGGTAACTACGTGATCAACGAGGACGACGCCTCCGACAGCGAGGACGAGGACTCCGACGAGGATGACTACGACCTGCCCCCAGAGCTCGATGAGCTCGTCGGCGACGAGTCAGAGGATGACGAGCTGGATGACATTGATGGCGCCGGTCGTGTCGAGGAGATCGACACAGACGAGGAGGAGGTGCCCAAGCTGGTCGAGACGAAGAAGGGTAAGAACAAGCGCGCTGCCGAGGACGCCGCTGAGGGTCTGGATGAGTTGATCGCCAAGGAGGGCAAGGAGGACGCCAAGCTCAGCAAGAAGCAAGCCAAGAAGCTCAAGAACAACGAGGGCAAGGCTGTCGCCGCGGAGAAAGACACGCCCAAGTCGGAGAAGAAGGTCCAGTTCGCCAAGAACCTCGAGCTAGGCCCCACTGGCTCCCCTGCTGAGAAGGGCAAGAAGGCCACTGCCACTGGGGGCATTAAGGTTGTCCAGGGCGTGAAGATCGACGACCGCAAGGTCGGTGCTGGCCGGACTGCCAAGAGTGGTGATAAGGTCGGCATGCGTTACATTGGCAAGCTCGAGAACGGCAAGGTCTTTGACTGTAAGTGATACGCCTGTAATAGTGCAAGCGACAGGCCATTTAACTAACGATGCGACACAGCAAACAAAAAGGGTGCACCATTCTCTTTCAAGCTCGGAAAGGGTGAGGTCATCAAGGGGTGGGACATCGGTGTTGCCGGCATGGCCGTCGGTGGTGAGCGCCGACTGACCATTCCCGCCCACCACGCCTACGGCAGCAAGGGTGTCCCAGGCATCCCTGGCAACAGTACTTTGATCTTCGACGTCAAGCTCCTCGAGATCAAGTAAGCTGCGAGGGCAGAGTCGGCTTCCAATTCGAATTCATGATGGCGGTCGCCAGACGGCTCATGAAAACTTACTCAGGACTTTGTCCTACATATTACCAAAACACAGACCAGCCGTTGAAGCTGGCCGACTGCAGACATTAATGAGGTTTCCTAGGTTGCGGCGGTTGATTTACCAGCAACGGAGTCTTCTGACCTACAAACAGTCTGCGAGGATCCGGTCCACTCTGGATACGGGTAGCAGATGTCACCGCAAGGGATGACGAGGTCTGCATTGCATTGGGTGGCGTACAAAAAGACGCAAGGGTTCTCGATGGGACTTGCTGTGTTTCTTCTCTCTTCCAGTATTGCTTCATTGTGCGCCAGAATTTAAAGTGCCAATAATCCAGATTAGCTTGTGAAATACAACTTCTGATTGAAACAGTATCCTGGCTTCAGGTCCGCTAGCACGATTGCATTCGCCAGTCCCACGTCTATTGAGATGTTCATGCGCGGACGCCCTTGAAACCAGAACCAGCAACCACGATGGCTGTAGGGAGTGTGCTTGGCTCTTGCCTTACTATTACACCCTTCCTGTCTTGATGCGGGAGGAGCAACCAAAACAAGGGGCAAATGCAGCTACAGAGACATGGAACTTCTGCCGGGTCTCCGGCGTCCGTCGTCCTCTTTCTTACCTATGTTCTGAGCATCCCTCTCCACTCGCTCTTTTGCTAGAGGCGAATGATACTTGGGGCCCTTCCATTTCTATTCTTTTAAACCCATTTTATTTTGTTGCCGTATTCAGTTGTATATGGCATAATTGTTGTTCACTGCGCAGCCCCCATGGACTAGCACTCGTCGAGATGAAGCGAAGCCATTCACATAACAACAGTCCTCCGACGTCGACCATCGTGTCTCGGACGTCCTTCTCCTCGAGTGCTTCCCACATCCATCAACTGAGGACAGAAACCGACACCAGCACACCCTGTACACCGCCGTCCAAGCTTCGTCGAGGTGGTTCGCGGTTGCTATCTGCTCTGAAGTCGCTTGCTAGTCGCACCCGCGGTGAGCTCCCTTCTGCACTTGACAGTGGTCTCTGGATGAGAACACGGGCTGACTGCGGCGTGGCTTCTGCCAGCATCAACACTCTCCGGGGCTGTTGATGTTCAGACAAATTTGACCTATGTAACCGATAGTCCCCTGGCTCGAAGCGAGACGAAGCCTGGACACGTGGACGAAGATTCAGCTAAAGCAGAACGCAAATTGCGGAAAATGGCATCGACTATCTTACGAGCTCCCAATGAGCCCACAATAGTCTGCCGTCCTTTGGTCAAGACGCGCCCTCCTCTTCAGGCCTAGGAGTCTGGGGCAGGGAAGTTACAGTTGTCGCCCCCGGATCACCACATGGGGTCATCAAGCTCATCCCCCAAGTCCAGCCCTACTTCCAGCATCTACACCGTCAAACAGTCTGACTCCACCGGCAAGACCTCTGTTGGGTCCAAAGCCTCCTCCAGCAACTCCTCTGAGAAGAGAATTCCCATAGCCAAATGGAAATCCCAGCAGCACGCTCCTTTGCTCACACCTGATACTGCCAACGGTAGCCTCGACACGATCGAGGAGAGGGACGCCGAGACTGAAATAACACCCACGGTCGCCACTGTCGAGAAGGCTGCTGCGGCCAAGATCTATCTGGAGACCTACTACAACGAGCACCTGGCTCAACCTAGTCCACGCGAGGTACGCCTGCGGTTGCTGGGCAGCGAGATTTGGCATATGGGTGCTGCAGTGTCCGAAGCTGAGAAAGAAAGGCTGAGACGCCGGTTCTACCGCAACGAGTCCAATCATTTGCGGGAGACGCGGGTCATGAAGGCACGAACCACGAGAGCTCTGACAGGAGGCAGGGGCACTGCATCTTCATGCTGCAATGACTACCAGGTCGTCAAAGCCCTGGGCAAAGGCAGCTTCGGAGTAGTCAGGCTGGTGCGCGAGAAGCTCAAGTCCGGAGACAACCAGCCCAATAGGAAGGTGTATGCAATGAAAGTCATCCGCAAGTCTGGCATGCTGCGCACAAGCCAGGAGGGTCATCTCAGAGCCGAGAGAGACTTTCTCGTTGCCTCCGAGGGATCCAGATGGTACGTATTGGGCAACTCACTAACGTATCAGAGTATTGGACTGACCACACACCATCAGGGTCGTGCCACTGATTGCCAGTTTCCAAGACGTTTCCAACCTTTACCTGGTCATGGATTATATGCCCGGTGGAGACTTTCTCGGCCTTCTCATCAGAGAAAACATTCTCAGCGAGCCGGTTGCTCGGTTCTATATCGCCGAGATGATCATTTGTGTCGAAGAGGCCCATGCACTGCGTTGCATCCACCGCGACATCAAGCCTGACAACTTTCTTGTGTCGGCATCTGGACATCTGAAGATATCAGACTTTGGCCTGGCATTTGACGGACACTGGTCCCATGATTCTTCATACTACCAGGCCAGTCGTTACTCAATCGTCCAGAAATTGAACCTTAAGATCGACGGCGACGAACAGGATAGACATGACGCTCAGACTCTGTCGCATAATGTCAAATGGAGCTCAAACATTATGATGAGCCTCAACAAGCATGAAAAGAAGAGCTTAGGCGACGGAGAGCCTTTGTTGCAGTGGCGAAACCGATGTGGGATGAGAACTTCGGCCAAGTCAGTCGTAGGAACCAGCCAGTACATGGCGCCGGAGGTTGTGCAAGGAGCCGCGTACGATGGCCGATGCGACTGGTGGAGCATCGGTGTCATCCTGTACGAATGTCTGTACGGCCATACTCCGTTCCTTACTGACGAAGGGAGACAACACACAAAGCAGAACATCATGGTTAGTGGGACAGCTTCGCCATCTGAGAGACGTCCGAGTGAGACTGACTTCAGAGCACTTCTAGAACCATCGCTCGACTTTTGCATTTCCTTCCCGCCCACTTGTGTCCGGCCGCTGTCAGCACCTCATTGCTAGCCTCATCCAAGAACCGGCAACTCGCCTGTGCAGCCAACGTTACCAATATAAAGACATGCAGCAGCGGTCGCAATCCATGAGCAGCGGCGGCAGTAGGACCAATCAAGCCTTCACAGAACGTTTCGTGTTCCCATACGATGCCGAGGACATCAAGGCCCACAAATGGTTCAAAGGCGTCCCTTAGGAGAGGCTTCACGAACTCGACCCGCCCTTTGTCCCGTTGCTTCGGTCCACGGATGACACGCAATACTTTGACGACGAGGAGCCCATCACAGATCTGTCAGACAGTGACGATGAATATGAAGATGAGGCAGTGCCCCAGCCAGAGAGTTCAGCACCGCTTGTCGACAGGAACGCCATCGACGGCCTGGATGGAGCATCTGCCAGTGGACTCGTCGTCCAGCAGAATATGCACAAGACCGTGCCAGACCCGGGCTCATCGGCGGCCACGACTATCAATCATGTGCATTTGCCTATGACTTCGAGCTCGAATCTGCCCTCCCCATCGCGGAAAGGGGCCCGGTCATCCGCAACGCCCAAGGCTGCTGTTTCTCCCGTCGTTGCGGTGGCTGAAACAGCCGCCTCCGCCGCCACAGTGACCAATGCATCCAGAAAGCGTGCTGAACGCGAGGCTCTCCTCGCCAAGACACTCCAGCCCTTTGACTGTGGGATTCAGGTAGCAGTACGTTCCTGGCTGAACGTCCCTTATGACAGTCTGCGCCTCCGCAACTTTGAGATCCAGGTCGATGCCGAGCCCGGATTGCGGGCAACAGAGCGCGACACACTCAAGGCACTGGTGCGCGTATACGGGAAGAAGGAGAAGAAGCGCCCGCGTGATCGCCTGTTGCGCGACCCTGCAACGAAACGGGTGGCCATGGAGCTGAGGAAGAAGACGGCCTTTATAGGGTATGACTGGAAGCGGATACAGGCCCATACGCAGTCACAGACACAGACGTTGACAAACACCCCGGCGGTTCGTGCCAGCCCGACAGGTATGAGCATGGGCATGCCAATCGAGCCCCTTGTAGAAACAGTCGCAGGGAATGGAATGAATCTGGCGACAAATGGAGGGCCGAATGGCGGAGGAAGGCTGGAACCCCCGCCCGGGTTTGAGCATCTTGCTCCATTAAGGGCATTTCAGCCGGGGAGGATGAGCATAGACTAACGAACCTAGGCGTGGTGTGGGCTCATGTGTCAGGGCTTATTTGGGTTGCTTCCTGCCAGGACTGCATGGTGCAGCGCAACGAGAGGGATGCAAAGAAAAAACATTATCGGACATAAATAGACGGGCAGGGACGCGAGAGTGGAGCAGAGCTGTGGGCAGGGTATAGAGGGCAGTATGAATAGACCGCATTCAATTCTTGCCTACATTAATAGATTAATATTTCTTGCCTTTTTCGGGCAGTATATACACGGACACCTACCCTTGCGAATAGAGCCCGATGTTGTTAGATACACCACGTCGAGGGTCACAAACTCTCCGGGGGACCCATTACTCATGACTTGAATCCACCAACCTCCTCAACGACACCTTGACCTCCGCCTCCAGCCAAGGCCCTCGCATTCCTCAGCTCCCACTCGTACTCCTTGAGCGCCCTCTGCTCGCTGCCCCTGAAGAACAACAGAGCCATGAGCCCGTCGACGCAGCCGGCGACGAGACCAAGGCTGCTCAGGAGCAGGAGGACAAAGTTGACGCCGTGGCTCTGGGAGCGCGAGAGCCCGCCGCCGCGGGCGGGGACGAACCACACGGCGACGTAGCAGGCGACGGTGACGAGCACCCAGAAGCCGAAGTGCAGGGCGCGGTGGAAGGCCTGGGCGGCCTCGCGGGCCTGGTAGGCCTCGAGGGCGGCGAGGAGGCCGTCGAAGTCCTCCGGGCGCTGGCCGAAGGGCGCCGGGTACGGGAGGAACGGGGACGAGGGGTCGTTGCGTCCGCCGTCCTCGCCGCCTCCTGCCGGCGAGGGCCCGAGCGACGAGAGCAGCTGGGCGTCGTGGTCTGCTGCCGCTGCGGCGGCGTTCGAGGGGCTGGTGGACTGGCGGGAGCGGGGCCGCTGGATGAAGGAGGTGCGTGTCGACGACGGGGTCGGGGTCTGGAGCTGGAGGAAGGCGCCGTTGGCCGGGCTGCCGCCGTCGGCGGAGGCCGGGGAGCCGGCTGGGGGCTCGACGGTCTCCTCCTTGGTGGTGGCGGTCATGTTGTCCAGGCCGCCGTGGTAGTGTGTGGCTGGGAGGGTGGAGGTGCGAAAGGCCGACAGCGACGAGGTCGCGCCGGGCGGGAGCGGCCACTTGAGGCTGGCGCCCTCGGCGACGTCGCGCGTGGTCGTGTGGAAGGACAGCGTCGCCTCGACCGAGAAGTGGTCCGACAGGCTGCACCCCAGGTCCGGGTGGCGCGCCGTCATGCCGACCCGGGCGTCCTTGACGACCCAGCCGCCGACGGCGCCGTCCTCGAGCTCGCGCGGGCCCGTGCTCGCGAAGACGTAGTCCAGCCTCTTGCCGCGCGGGTCCGGGCGGGCCGGGTCGACGCCGATGATGGGCCTCCCGTGGCCGAGCTTCTTCTGCTCGGAGGAGGGCCAGCGCCACGTGTTGAAGACGCTGTTGGACGTGGCGCCGTTCTCAACGAGGTTGAACTCGGCCGTGGGTATCGGCCTGCCCCTCGCCCTCTCGACGTCGTCGTGCGAGCAGCCCAGGCTCGAGTCCGGGTACAGGACGCGCCAGACGTCGCGCACGGGGGCGCGGCCCATGATGATGCGGTGGGCGGCCGACAGCGGGGTCATGTTGAAGTCCCCCGCGGCGACGACGAGGTGGCCCCGCTCTGCGGCGCCGCGGAGGAGCTTTGCCAGCTGCCAAGCCTGGGCTTCGCGGTGGACGCGGTACGTGTCGTCGTAGGGCGGGTGAGTGTGGGTGTTGAAGACCTCAATGACGTCGCCCCTTTCGGGCCCATAGCGCAGGCGGGCGCAGGCGACGCCCTTGCCTACGTACCAGTCGCCGCGCCAGAAGGCGGTGGGGCGACCATTGAGGGCGAAGGGTACCATGGACGACTCCTCAATGGGCCAGCGCGACAGGATGGCCAGTCCGCCGCCGAAAGCCCCGCTGTGATAGAACTTGCCATAGGGCAAGATGGCGGCCGTCTCGCGGCGGATGGCGAGGTAGTCCTCCTGTGCCCATACCTCCTGCAGGCAGAGAATGTCGGGCGTTGGTGAGGCGTGGGCGATTTGTCTGCCGATCTCTTGCAGGCGGGGCTGGCGGAGCTTGGAGATGTTGAATTTGAGGCCCCAGCAGTTGAGGGTGGTGATGTTGACCTCTGGAGGAGGCGGGTGAGGATGGGGTTGCTCCATAATGAGATTGGATGAGTGGCAGACTGGCTGGCCAGCTGGTTGGGCTGGGGCCAGCTGAGAAAGGAGAGAAAGGCCGGTGAGGTGGTGAGAGTAGGCGAGGCGAGGTGTGGGTGGAGTTGAGGTGAGGTGAGGTGAGTTGAGTTGATCGCGTGTTAGTTATAACATCCAACCATTGCTTTCGACATCACGATTTCATCCTGTCTTGACCGTCTTGTGTGCGTTATCTGTCCGTGTGTCTTGTCTGTCACGCCTGTCACTACCGGCTTGGATGGATCATTGGATCATTGGCGGATGAGATTTGTCATTGGTGGTGTAGATGTTTATTGTATCATGCTGCAGGTGAAAAGGGGAGCAGACGCGAGAGATTTGAGAGGTAACCCATGCGATGCGCGGCCGGGACTAGATTCGAATGGGCGGTAGTCTGCAGCAGATAGCGAGCGACAGAGAGAGAGAGAGCGCGCAAAGAGGCATAGCAGGTATATCAAACGACGGCTTATGATGCTTGGGAGGATTTCACAAGTCGATGTTGAAACCAGCTGGCTGCCGATATCAAAAGCTTCCCCGCCCTTACCATGCATGCCTGTCTCTTGTGTCAAGAGATGGGATCAGTCAGTCAATATCTACTGTGGTATTATTGTCCACCTATCTCCAGTCTTACCGCGCCGCGCCGCTCAAGAATTGGGCACCCGCGGGTGCTTGACTGCTGCCTCCCGCGGTCTGCCGGGTCCAGGGGTTAAATTAAGCTCAGGCTTAAGACGTCACCAACGAACCCCTGGCCTTAGCTGCGCTGATAATCCCGGATGCTGCAGCTATCCTGCCGCTGCCTCTGCCGCTGCCCTTGCAAGACACATCTTTTCTGCCTGCCGCCAGCGATTTCCTCAGCTTGGGGATCGGCTTGCTGCTTGCTCCTTTTGGCGGGCTTGCCCTTTTGTCGCAAACCAAATTGCCCTTCAATCCCACCAGTCCAGCGACACAATTCACTCCAGGCTTCAATTCCCCAGGGCCACGCGGAGATCATACCATCATGTCGGATCCTGAGCTCGAGGAAAGGGCTTCTGCTCAGGCCTCCAAGCGGCGCAAGCGGAACGATGGCAGTGCCGAGCACAGCTCCCCAGATTCAGGGCCAGAGCAAGAGACAGAACCAGAACCCACGCGCGATCCATCGCCAGCCTCACCACACGGCCAACGCCGCAGCCTGTCGATACGACATGGCAGACCCCATTCCCGGTCACGAAGCATAGATCCAGACAACACTGAGAGCAAAGGGGACCATGATCGCGCATACAGTCCACCCTCAAGATCACGGTCACGCTCCAGATCGAGGGCAGCTTCGCGCTCAGACTCCGCGTCGCAATCAAGATCGAGGTCGAGGTCAAGATCAAGGTCGCGGTCACGGTCGCGCTTAGACTCCCGCTCAAGATCACGCTCCAGATCACGCTCTCGCTCACGTTCGCGCTCGCGGACTTCCTCGCGCCGCACCCCACACCGATCGACTTCCACTACACCCTCCCGCCCCTCGCAAAGGGCTGCCCCCCTCCGCCCAAATTTCGAACCTTCGCTCGAGCTGCGCGGCCATGAAAAACCAATCTCCCAGGTGCGCATCTCCCCGGACGGCAGGTGGATCGCATCCGCCTCCGCAGACGGCAACGCCATGATCTGGGACGCCGAGACAGGCGCCCACATGGATACCTTCGTTGGTCACATGGCCGGCGTGTCATGCCTGGCCTGGAGCCCCGACAGCGAGACCCTAGCCACCGGTTCCGACGACAAGACCATCCGCCTGTGGAACAGGACCACAGGCGACCCGGCCCACGCTGGAGGCGCCGACGATAACGCCGCCGCTGCCGCCATTGGGAGGATTGGTACGAGTGCTAGGGGCATCGGCGGGCGTACCGGTGACGCGGGCGTTAGGAGCAGCGGAGGGAGGAAACCCCTACTAGGCCACCACAATTATCTCTACTGTCTCGCCTTCAGCCCCAAGGGCAACATACTTGCGAGCGGGAGCTACGATGAGGCTGTCTTCCTGTGGGATGTGCGCGCGGGGCGACTTATGAGGAGCCTGCCGGCGCATAGTGACCCAGTGAGCGGCATCGACTTCTGTCTGGACGGTACACTGGTGGCGAGCTGCTCCACGGATGGGTTGATGTGAGCCCGACCCCTTCCCAATTTCTGAATTCCATATACTTTGAGATAGACGGACCACTAACACAATATGGCAGACGCATCTGGGATACCGCCACCGGCCAGTGCCTGCGCACACTCGTCCACGAGGACAACCCCTCCGCCAGCTCGGTCTGCTTCTCGCCGAACGGTCGTTTCGTGCTGGCCAGCTACACCGACTCGTGCGTCCGCCTGTGGGACTTCATCAACATGCCCTGCGCCGTGAAGAAGACATACCAGGGTCACGTCAACGAGGGCTACTCCATAGGGGGCTGCTTTGGGGTGGTGCGACGCCGCCGCCCACGCAAACCCGCGCAGAACGGTCACATCGGCCAGCTGGACGGGGAAGGGGAAGAGCAGGCGGTCAACGGCGATGAGCGGACGGGAGACGAGCAAGACGAAGAATACGACGAGGACGGCGTCCCCTTCGTCGCCTCGGCGAGTGAGGACGGCGACGTCGTCATGTGGGACGTCCGCACCAAGGAGATCGTGCAGCGCATCCCGCGTGCCCACGAGGGCGTTTGCTTCTGGGTCGACGTCCACAGCGCCTCGGGCACAATGGTCACGTGCGGCTACGACAAGCGGATCGTGGTCCACCGCCACAAGCACCTGGGGCCGGATCTGGAGGATGACAGGGGACGCGCCGGCAGAGGCGTGAACGGGTTGTACCCGTCCGGCGACGATGACCAGGCAGGAGGACTGGAGATGGAGCGCGAGGCTGTGTTTGCACCGGTTAACGGCGAGAATGGACACGCACCCAGTGGAGACGACTTGGAAAATGGAGAAGAAGGGCTGGGCGCTGCTGTCGACGAGGACGTGCCGATGAGCGAGTAGGGGGCAGTGTTCTGGGTTCTGCATGATGCGAGGGCGTCTCTTAAGCCAGAATGATACCCATGCACCTGCATACACATACCGTGGAGGGCCTGCCTATCC
Source organism: Diaporthe sp. HANT25 (assembly GCA_013435955.1). NCBI lineage: Eukaryota > Fungi > Ascomycota > Sordariomycetes > Diaporthales > Diaporthaceae > Diaporthe > Diaporthe sp. HANT25. Next base: position 2,050,748 of record JACBFG010000017.1, on the reverse strand, counting down.
TCAACGAATGAAATGGATGTTGGAAAACTTGGATAGCAAAACCAGCAGGGCAACAGGCAAAAAAAAGCATAGCGCAGGCGTTGGTTTCTCCTTGTCGCAGAAGAATGCAACCCGCGAGGTAGCACGTCCTCTCGGCGGACGAGGATATCGCAATGAATCATCAAGTCGATCAATACTCTTGAAAGGGGAGTAATCCAATCAATTGTGCTGTCTATCAAGGTGGGATGGGGTTATCTGTCATAATGAATGCCCATGCAGTATCAACGTACGCCTGGCGCTGTGCATTTTGTGCCTGTGCCATCATTCGCAAAAAGAGCACCCGTGTGTATAAAACCAACAAAGACCTCCTGTAACACAGAAAAACTCAAAAAAACACTTGCTGGCTGGCTGGTTGAACCGCCAGGCTTATTTGATATGCTGGCCATGGAAAGGCATGGCTCACCCCAGCTGCGCTCCTCGCAGCGAGTGATGATGTTAATCGGCATCATCGTGGCCACCATCTTCTCGCTGGTCATCAGGCGGCTCACGATCTCCTCCTCCAACTCCACCTCCACCTCCACCTCCCCAGGGGAACGGGACGCCTTCAGAGGCAGTGATGATACCATCTGCCTCATCCTCCTCTGCCTCAACGGTCGAATCATCCTCTTCGACATCGTCATCATCAGAGACGCTCCGCAGCCCACTGAGAAGCGCGTCGATGTCAACAGGCACCGGCGCCCAGCCGAACACAGGCGGCTCCCAGCCGGTGCCTTCCTCGTCCTCATAGTCATACTCGTCATACTCTTCATCCTCCTCGTTGTTGCCCAAGACCCAGGGTGCACGGCCGGCGGTGGCCTGCAGATTGTTCTCGTCAAAGGCCCAGGGCGCGATGCCATCCGTCTCCCGTATGTCGTCGACAGGCGCCAGGGGTGGAGGGAACGGTTGGCGCATCACTTCGAGGAGTGCATCGAGCCCACGGAACGGGGTGGCGCCGAGAGGAGGACGGGGAGCCCATTCTTGATCAGCTCCCTCGTCTGGGTCATCATCATCTTCCTCCTCCTCCTCCTCCTCCTCCACGATCTCGTCCTCGAACTCGAGTTCATCCTCGAAATAGTCTTCACTACCATCTAGTCAAATGGTCTCCCACCCGCCATTATTAATGTCGGCCTCGAGCCTCCGCGAGATGTAGGATGGGACCCCGTGGCTGAGCCACATTGTCCGCAGCATCGAGTCGTAGCGCTTCTGCGACAGGAACAGCTGCCTGCTATGCCGGAGTCCCATATCCGCCTCGCCGTACTTGTCCATGTATGGCGCGTTGCTCCAAGACCCGCTCAACCGGTGCAGGTAGAAGGTTGCACACTTGCGGATGTTGATGAAGAGCCCAACGTTTCCTTGGCACCTGATGCCGCAGCATGTTAGTTCCTGATCCTAAATTGTACAACGTCAATCATATGTGAATCGATGGTACTTACTTCCGCATATGTTGCTGGGCCCCACCGATCCTCCTCCTGCTACCTTGCCGCCTAAGCGTCGTCGTGGTATCCTCTGCTGAGCAACATATGCTCTGGCCGCAGAACACATCACCACACAAAAGACAAATCATTGGATCGGAGATGTCCTTGCCAGTCCGCGGGCACCGCCGCCTGGTGCACTCCTCTATGAGCGTGTCATAGTTCATGGGCAAACCAACAAGCTCGAATATCCCTGGGTGGCTGAGCATTCGGTCCCGGCCTGCAACGTCTAGGACAGCCTGGTCTCTGGACTTTGTTTGTGCCCAGCAGTGTGCCTTTTCATGTCGGATCCAACCACGAACGAGTTGGTCACACAAGGAGCCCGGCCACCCAACATGGATGCCCAGTGGCGTCAGAGCTGCGCACATGCTGTCGAAATCCGGCAGGCGGAGTGCCTCAGTCAGACGGTCGAGTTCGTCCTGCTCTGGCTGAGGTGATATGTGGCTATTGAAGTCGACGCCGTACTTAACGTAAAGCAATACCACGCATTTCCGCAGGAAGACCTGGGCGTATTTCTTGGTGAAGGTGTAAAAGTCGGCCAGACTCTGGAAGCAGGGTTGATCGAATCCATGGTCGAGAGGAGGGTTTGCATCGCCGGGTATCGTATACTCCAGGTCCATGTTGAAGACGGTCTTGCAGAATTCGGCAAAGTTGATCAGACTTCTATCCTCGAGGCCCTCTCCAGACATCCACTCGTGGTTAGGGAAAGTGACCCTGGCCATGCGATAGACAACCTTGACTATCTCAGCAAGATAGCATACCCGGAGCAGAAATGAAACGTCGATGTCGTTCGCAGCGGAGAATCCGAATACGCTCTCGCACAAGAAGATAAATGTGTCCTGTGTCAGTAGCGGTGGGTGGGCAGCCAGTCGGTCCTCTCCATCCGGGACGAAAAGTTGGAAGTGTTGCCTCTCGCTGTCTTTCTTGAATTCCCTGTCGATTCGGTTTTGGCCGGCATACTTCTGGCCGCCTACAGCGATGTAGGAGGTGACAGTCTCTGCCAAGATACGCAGGTGAGTGAGAGCCTGCTCGGGTATCTTCTCGAGTAGAAGCGAGCCGTACTCGGAGTCTTGACCTCTCTGCTGTATCTCCACAGCCGAGATCGAGAATCCCACAGTCTGGGCTAGGACATCACTGTCGCATAGATCGGTGGGATTCCCAAGCGGCTCGTTCATGCGTTCGAGCTGATCAGGACTATGCCTTCCCGTTAGACCATTTCGTCGAAGACTGTCTCGGAGGCGACGGTATACGATAACCAGCTCCGACATTGCGGTGCTGCTCTCACCCATGCCTGAAGACTGTCCACTAGACTCGGGAGTATTGCCACCCCAGGGCGTACCGACAGATGGCGTCTGTGAGCCAGATTCCCAAGCATCAACGACAAGGTGCGATGACTTTTCTGCTAAATTAGGCAGCAATGTCCCTTTGGTGTATTGCGAGAACATCCTCTGAGTAGAATGAGATGAAGGTTCCAATGCCAAGGCGGGATGGTGACTTGAGGACAAGTTCTCTTTCAAAAAGACCGCGAACGCCTCGGACGATACTTGGCTCTCCGTTGAAGTCTGAAGCACGCCGGGATATGATTCCTCTTGGCCCCTCCAGACGATCGGCAGGAAAGCGTTGCCCAATGCCTTGCAAAGCGGACACACGAACTCCAGACGATACGGGTCCTCAGGATGGTGTCGTGCGATCTGCTGCTTGTGCCGTTGCTGGGTTGCCTCAAAGTACACTTCGAAACAGCTGTAGTGCATAATGTGGCCACACCCAATGGACACTGGTCCATTCCGAGTTGCGTGGGGAGGGAATCCCTTGCCGATGACCTGGCGTTCCGCAATGAAGGTCTCTCCCTGCTGGTTGACCTTTTGCACGTCCTTGCGGTTTTCGTGTGCCACTCCAAAGGGTCGGATAGGCTCGGCTGATCGATCTAGGTCTTTGGGTGTGTGGAATGCTTCCCGAACGAAGTCAGGGTCTGACAGATCCGTCTGCCGTAGGATCCCGCTCTCCCTAATGAAGCCAAAAGTCCCGTATAGTCGACGATCATCTGTATCCTCCTGGCAAAGAATACATGTCCCGGATGGGTACTTCCAGAAGTTCTTCTCCTCCACTGGCTCAGGCAGATCCTCATCTTCCAAGTCATCGACATCGCCCCAGTCGATATCACCCTGATTCGCGAGGAAGGTCTTCTGCTGCTGCTGGAACTGTGCCATCACTCGGGCCTGGCGATCCAAAGCTGCCTTCTTCTTGCGTTCCCGCTCCTCGTCAGCATTGGCAATGGAGGCTGGCGAGGCGGTGCTAATCCTATCCACCGGCACACCAAGCCGTACGTATGCTGCCTCAAAGTCGGTTGGCCGTTTTTGACGCATTCGCTTGAGGACGAGGGCGATTCTAGGGTGGCAACCCTTGAGCTCCTCCTTGGTCGACATCATGTCCAGAAGGGACACAATGGTCTTGGAAGCGGGGGCGTCCTGCATGAAGTTGCTTCGCGCGACCTGGTTCAGAGCGGTATTGATGAACGACGGCTTCGACGGGTCTCCACCAGATGCCTTGTCCTCGGCAATGGCGATCAGGATAAGGTGTAGCACCACTTGCAGGTACGTCTCAACCCTCGTGTATGGTACGGTTGGCGTGAGCTTCTGACACACAAGTGGGTACAGGAGACTGTAATAAATGATCTGAGCGAACATGCCGGTGCTGGTGAACTCGGCAAGTCCGGCGAAGACACCGCCGGGGATTGGCCGTAGCTTGGGCTCGTACACCACATCCTCAATCGGCCTGCCAGTCTTCTTGGCCACACATTTGCGCCAGGCCATTTCCGACTCTTCCCGCTGATTCTTATTGTAGTGGGCAATGTACGGGTCGACCTCTTCAACAAACTGCGGCTTCAACTCAAACGTGCCTATATCCGACACACCTTCTGGTGCTCTGTAGTTGGACATCTCGTCGAGGACTCTGGTGAAATCCTCTTGCTCCTGATACCTCTCGGGCAACTTGTTTCCTATCTCGGTGAACGAAAGGGGCTTGAAGCAAAGCACATGAGTGATGTCGCGGCGCATTGCCAGAATACGGCTGTTCGGCTCATCTTCGGTGCGGATCAAAGACGTCCTGTCGCTCAGCAGTACAACGAGGAGGTGGATCATGTCTTCAACAATATCCAGATGCTGTGCGTCATCCTGAGCAGTGGACTTTTGTTCGAAGAAGCCCTTGGTCCATTTCTCCATGCCGAAACGATCAACGATTGAAGCGAGCACCCGGCTCGGGTTACACACCACGAGCGCTGTCTGCAACAAGAAAATGTCTCGGTGATGAGAAACGTCCCTCTGACCGACGCCGCGATAGGTTCCAGCTTGGTGTCTTAGGCTCATGCCATTACGGACCCACATCCCAGCCTTCATCTGAGCTAACCAGGCGCATACTCTCAGAGGGTAGTCGAACGCCGCCATGAGGAAATCTTCTGGGCCATAGTCGCGTCTCGGCATCGCTCGCTTGCCCATGAGACGAGGGTGACCCTTGAGCTCTTGAGCTGTGAAACTGAGAATAGCTCGCAATTGTTCGACAGTCAGGGACTTGCCACACTCAATTAGCCAGGACAAGGTATAGTGAAGAGCGTGGTGGAAGCTGATGGGCTGCTCCTCAACCACAAACTTGACGACATCGTATTTGGAGTTGTCGCCATCAAACTCAAAGTCGCCCAAAGCTTTGAATCGAACTTCGTCCTTGATTTCAGCCTGGGTGAACCTTGCGCGCTCGGCGCCAATGGAGTTCACAATCACGGTCTTCGCCGCCAGACGAATGGCCCGGCAGACGCCGTCTGTGTCCTCGACGCCGGTGAAAGACCGACTGAAAAGGCGACACAGTCGGTTTATTTCTCTTGTGATGAGTGACGCACTGATCCACGTGTCGGTCTCATACTCAACGTGCTCTCCAACTGCTCTAGTGTTTGGACATATGCCTTGATGGAGCTTGACGAGGTCGAGGAACTGCAACATGTACCGGTCTTCAGTCCTCAGACGCTCTTGCACGTGTGGAGACAGGAAAAGGTACTTGAGGTCGGCAAAGAAATGGTACATGCGCCTGTTAGTCACGGATCCGGAGTCAAAGGCCAAGACAGCAGTATCCGAGACGTTCCAGGGATGGCCGACTTGACGAGTTGTTAAAAAGGTGTACAGAATAGCCAAGAGGCTGGTCAAGAAATTGCCGCGCTCCACGACCTCTGCGGTGATTGATGGTGTTGTGAGCATTTGAAGGGAAAGATTTATAATTGAATGGTCTGGTTCTCGATCCCCAATGAGATAGAGTTGAGCCAGGGTCGTGTAGAGCCCAGCAAAGCGCAGGCCAAGTACACGTTTGAACTCTGGGATTGTAACGACGGTTGATATGTAGAGAGATCGCATGTCGTTGCGCACCTTCTTCCACATGCGAAGATCAAAGAGGATCATCCAGTCCAGGCGGACTCTCTGGAACAAATCTTCTGAGGGTGGAGCATTCTCCGTTTCCACGTATGCGGCTGGCGCGAGCATCCAATACCGACCCGATTTGGGCGGCGTTGCCTGTTCGTCTTGCGCCACGCCAGGCGTCTTGGGTACATCGAGCTGGTTCTTCGCATATATTGATGACGGTATAAGAGGCTCTGCAGTGTCAGAATCGGACGGAGTCAGATCTCGATCACCAATATTCCGGCGGGGGCCACTCGGCACCGGGGGAGGTGGAGGCGGCGGATAGCCTGCCATGGTTGCTTCGTCTGCTTCCAAAGCCTCATCAGCTCTCCAGTCAGACATGTTGACATCGCCAGCTGCGCCCGGTGCCGAATCGAGCATCATCACATCCTCCTCATCGTCATCGACGTCCTCGTCCATGTCTCCCTGAGACGATGGTGTATGATCTTCGCCGTCGGCATCACTGTCGTCGTCATCGTCATCATCGCTGTCTTCCATGTTTCGTGTCGTGTTTATACCGCGCCGAACGGCTTCTCTTGCTTGTTGGAGCCTGGCCGCCTGCAACAATGCGAACTGGGTGTAGACATTCATGGAAGTGTCTTCTTTTTGATCTTCCTTGTCCTCGTCGTCCATGCCTTCCTGGCCGACGATAGCGTGGGTGGCTGGACTTCCCATGCGCCATGGCTTGAGAAGTTCTTCGCAGACAATGACCCGCAGAATGGAGGAATCTTGTCCGACGGCGCAACCAGAGATGTCTTTCAACCACTCAATAATTGTGCCGCACATTTGCTCTCGAAACGTATCGCGTGAAGAGCGGATTGTAACTGTAACGCGGATTTGCTCTAGCGTATTGGCCCTCCCGAGAAGAGTCTCGACGTCCTCGTCGTAGGTGAGAATACTTCTCCCAATCGTGTCGGTTTCGTATGCTTTTTGAAGAGCCTCCCGCTGAGTCATTGCGCATGCCCTGGCAACTTGGTCTCTAACCTCCGTGATGGTATGCTTCTCATCGTTCCATAGGACTATGGCGTACTCCCCAGGGGACCCCACGTCGCCGCCATGATATGTCGAATTTAACCTCGACATCTCCTCGTCATGCTTGATGGACTCGACCGTCTTCGTCTGTCGCAACTGCTCGGGCGAGCACGATATCACGTCGCAGAGGTAGTCGATTACCCGCCCGATGGTCATCCGGATGCTGAAGAGTAAGTCGTCGGGCAACCTCGCCACCTCCTTGTCCTTACCCTTCGGTTGCTCGTGCTCCCAGGTCGAGTGTATCGTACAGAACATAGGTTTCTTCCATGCCTCCGGATCACCACAGTCACAGCAACCACTATTGCCCGGAGAAATACTAATCCTCACCATGTGTCCCGTGTGATCCGTGGCATCGAAGCATTTCGCGCAGAGGCAGCAGGTGTCGTCTGTTCCGCACGTCTTGCAACTGTATGAAGCCTCTCCTGCTTTGAAGATGTGCCCGCATGCCATGCCTCGAGCGGCCTCGGTGTACTCCGCCCCCTCGACAGCGCCTTGGGCGTCCTTGAGCTTGAGGATCGTGCCATCAACGACTGGTCCTCCGTTTGGGAAGAAGAGCCTGAGGTAGTCGTCCTTGCCACCAGACATGAATCTGAAGAGATTTTCGAGCAAAAGATCCTCTGATTCTTTGGTGTATCGGTATCGCTTCTGAGCGGGCAGCTCCATCAGAAACTGACAGAGCTGCAGCTCCTGTGTTGACATTGTAGGGTCCATGTTGGTGAGCTCAGCTCATGTCGATGTCGCGCGACCTGGACGCAAGGTGGCGGTCGGTTGGAGATAGCCCGCTGGCTTCTTGCAAGTTGCGCAATTCGAACTGTGAGTCCAAAAATCCTTCAACAGGAGCACGAATGACCGCGCCACCAGCAAGGGATCGGTTGTGGCAAGCCTGGTAGGCCAAAGTCAGGATGCGGTTGCGTTGAGCGCGGGGTTGGAGGTGACAAACGAGCCAAGGCCCAGAAAGGAGTACTTACAAATGCGATTTCCGCCTATCCGAGTGAATAAGACGGTATACAATTTGAGCGCCGTATGGGTCCGATTCACAAAAGCAGCATTACCTTGCAGAATGCTGGATTAGTGATCTTGCTGCAGCAAAAGCTCACAACGGAGGGTTGCGAGTTGCGGCGGTTGATATGTGCATAGTGTGTCACTGACAATTACGCTGCAGGGTAGACACCTGGGCAGGGTGCCGTCACAAGCGTCACAGCTTCGCTAGCCCACTAAAGTGCGACCCTGCCGGACCTGGCCCCTACAGCACCTATTATTCCCGGGCCAGGGTGCAGGGGGTATGCCGTGCACGGCTACACAAGCCTACCTCTTTGTACCACTCAGTCTGTGTCTCAGTCCCACATGCGATCATGGTCTTCAAGAGGCTCCTCGCTGATGGTCTCACTGGAGCACAAGTAATGCTTACGATACTTTGAAGCACGCAGCATTCTACTAAGGTTCTAAGGCCTAACCCTGCTCTGTTATGAACGTATTTGTTAAAGTATACCTAATTAACAGGTCAAGTGAAGTAGACTGGCCTGTTGCTTCCTCTCAGCCCTTACACTTGCAATATCCGGTCTATGCGCGGGCAAGAGATTGAAGACGACAATATTGAAAACCACTAACATCAATCCCGCGCAACACATGAGCCTCGTAGTCTGCCAAGCACCTGCTCACCCAACCCGCCCTATATTTAGATCAACACAACGCTCAGTGTGAGCTATTCAACAACAAACCAAGATGTCTGTCCTTCCAAACGTCCATATTCAGTTGACCAAATCTCGTTCCATCGGATTCCCTCATCCCCGTGCTTAGCCTCGCCCAAGCACCAAATTCGTCCTCCGTAAGTAAGTCATAAGAGTGGCCACTGGCCATGTCTCAAAGTACACGGGACATCACCCAGGTATTCGCCCCCTAAACACGAACACGGCCTCCTCCGGGGTGCACACGATGCCACTCAAGTTCGTCTCGTTGTCATTTTTGTCTAAACAGCCCTCGTCTATGCTGCCTTACAAGTACACTCATCGGGGCCATCCGGTCCAAGGCCAAAATGTCGCCCGACTGAACCCAACCGCGCCGCCCTTGTCGTCTTCCCTTAGCCCAAATCGCTTACTCCTCCTCCTCGGCTCCCTCCAGGTACTTCTGCTTGATGTCCTTCCATTGACGCTGTGTGCTGGTTAGCCCCTTGGTGTCGTGGATTCGCCCTGTGGGTTCCGGGTACGAAAGGGGTGGGGGTTCCTCATACTCCTCGGTTCATGTTGTCCCAGACTTTTGTCGTTGTAACATCGTAGGCCCTAATACAGTCTCGTCAGCCCCGTTTGTCCCTGCGCATCACGTTGTCGGATTCGAATCGCGTCCGGCCCGGGGAAGCGCACATCTGGAAGCCAAAGGCACCGGCAAAGACGGCACCCAGCATGGCGTAGTTGCTGCGGAAGAGGACGCTACAAGATTCTCGGTTAGCATTTCGGGTTGTCGTCGCCTTGTCGTGGGCCGGGGTGACATGCTTGTAGAGGGTGGTTTGGCCGGCCTGTGGTTGCGCGATTAGCTGATGCGGTCCCAATTAAGTCCTGGGTGGAGGACGAGGCATACCATTTTGACTGGATATGACAGTGCAAGACTTGAACGATAGTGTGGTCGTGGCAAGTGGGCGGTGGGAATGGCAATTCGTCGCTGAGGTGCGTTTGGGCCGAACAGGTGAAGCTGGGAAGTGGACATCAAAATTGGCGGCGACAACCCGATGATTCCCTTGCCCAGAATCATCCTTCATGTGATTGGCCAAAGCTCCCCACAAGGCTCCACCTGCCGGATAGCCTCACCTCATGGCCGAGTCCTCGGGAAAGGACAACCCCACCAAGACTTTTGTCCCGCCTTCCATTGACAGTTTCAATAAATTGGGCGTCCTCGCGCCTTTCACTCTCACAACAGAGTGCTTTTAATTCACCTTTTTCGCTGCTTTTCTTTGGGACAGTTTCAACTTCAGCGCGCCTTTTTCTGCTTGCACGCGACTGCGTAATTCATAGAATTGTTTCTCACGACGACCAAACTCGACCCTCGTGACAACTGCCTTGTTTTCCGGATCTACAATTCAAATTTGCAACCATGCCTTCCCAGCCCTCCAACTCCGGGATCGTCACCGACGAGTCCTCCGGCGAGCGCCACATCCCCGAGTCCGTCCGCGCCGACGGCTCCACCCGCCGGGCCATCAAGATCAAGCCCGGCTACCGGCCCCCCGAGGACGTCGAGGTCTACAAGAACCGCACGGCCGAGGGCTTCCGCAGCCGCGCCGCCAAGGGGGGCGTGATAGGCGCTGAGGCAGCGGCATCAGACGACACCACAAAGCCGGCCGCAGCCGGATCCGCCGCCGCGAATAAGAACGCCAAGCGGCGGGAGGCCCGGAAGAAGGCCAAGGCCGCGGACGAGAGCGCCACGCCCAAAGAAGGCGCAGGAAAGACAAACGGGGGCGCCGGGGAGGAACCGAAGAAGGACGAGGAGGCCCCTGCCGAGCCCACGCCGGACCCGGAGGCCGAGCGCGAGAAGAAGGCTAGGAACCTGAAGAAGAAGCTCAAGCAGGCCCGCGAGCTCCAGGACAAGAAGGAGGGCGGGCAGGCGCTGCTCCCGGAGCAGATCGCCAAGGTCATCAAGATCAACGAGCTAGTTAGGGAGCTGGCCGCGCTTGGGCTTGACTCTGACGGCGAGCCGATCAAGAAGGAGGGCGAGGGCCAGGAGGGTGAATCCAAGGAGGAGAAAGCGCCTGCTTGAGCTGAAAATCGAAATGAATGGGTTTTATGCACCAGGCATTGAAGTTTCGGGATGGCTACTAAGGCTACGCACCGGCCTTCACTCAATTGCCTCAATTGCCGTACATCTCAGGCAACTCCTAGTCGACCTCGGACAATCCCAGACGCAGTCCGCCCGGATTGGATCAGTCAGAAGGGCCGGGGTGAGGACAGATGTGGAGGCGGTCATCTCATTGCCACAAGCATCTGAAGATATCACGCATCCTTCTAGATCAAGGTGGGCCTGGCTTGAATCGCGGCCTGCGAATTCACAGCTCACATCCGGGCCAAGAATCAGCATTCAGCATTCGGTCATTATGAGGAATGGGATCTTGGAGGTGACCTGTTGAGCTGAGGGCCTTGCAACAGGTGCGGATTGGAAGACCCAAGTGAGCGTATAGATTTTCGAATGCTGCGGTCAGTGCCGGCCAGGTTACAACAGTTGAGACGTTGTTGCTAGTAGTGACTAAGTAAAGAACTACCAATTTATGATGACTTCGCTTACCTTGCGGTAATTGTGAGTGCGTGTGACATTTATTAGTGGTGAGCGGTTGTATTTCACTTCCGGCCTGAGACAGACATATAATTCCCTTCCAAGGGGCCTGCATTTGCCAAATCCGAGGACGTGTTACGTGCCTGGATCCCTCGAAGCTTCTATAAGTTAGATATTCTTTTTGCTTTGTTCGTCATCAATGTACATCGGGCGTCATCATGAATGTGACATTCGCCCGTCAGAGTGGTGTTTTCCATGCCTGCGCCTTCCAGAATGCCTCTTTCTTGGGTACCAGATCCGTCCGCCCTGATTCCGATTCGCTGGTATAAATTTACATGTTTTCAAACACGGGTAATAAGACATTCGATTGACATGATATCGGGTCGTTCCAAGCCAGGCTAGGTAGAATTCGTCCAGGCAGATAGGAACGAGCCCGTTGAGCCTTTGCGAACTCGTTGGTGTCGCTGAGTTGACGAGATGGAGAGGTCGGTTGTGAATTTGTTTTGGGGTTTTGATTTGGGAAGTGAGGCGGAGGACCCTCGCCACATCAGATGTACTCTCTCGCGCTCTTCTGCATCTCGATCAAGCGCCATCCTCTTGTCTCGGGGTTGTTCACGTCCTCCGGCGTCCTTGTGACGCCGATGGCGTAAGTGACGAGTTGAACCTTGTCTTCCATGCCGGCAGCCAGTTCGTTCGACTTCGCATTCCTGTAGACATGTACCTCCTGCGTCCGGCATGTGATGATGAACACTGGGATCTCGCCCGGCTCCAGCATCCTTGCTTTCAGAATATCGACGTGCCTGATGTCCAGGATGCGCCCGTCTGATTTCAGCCCAGCCTGCAAGTATTGCTTGGTGAGAGCCTCGTACACCGAGTACTGCGCCTCGGACAGCCACAGTTTCAGCGTCTCGACGTCACCTTTGACGTAGGCGTCAAGTACCTCGGGGAGGATGTACTCGCGCAGCTCGCGCAGGAAAGGCTCCACCTGGAAGTTAGGGTCCATCGAGCGGAACCTTTTGATGACCATGGCAGTCTCGTTCTCGGCGAAGAAACCAGCCACCCGATCTGTTATACTGCGCGCAGTAAGAATGAGGGGGTTCTCCGACTCGTTGTACACATCCTTCATGCCGAAGAGGCCCTGAACGAATTTGTTCGAGTCTTTGAAGTTGGTCCAGGCCTCCTTCCACTGCGCATCTTTGTGTACGGTGACGTTGGTGCCAGCGCTGCGAGCGAAAAGCATTAGAATTAAGGTTCATCTCAGCTCAGGAACAGAGGCAATGAAGCAGGTCCAACATACTTGGGGTCCTCCTCGAGAACCTCGTGCTTTCTCACCCCGTTGGGGTTCTCCATCTGCTCGCGCAGCTCCCTCTGCTTCCTCCGCTCCTCCTTCTCCACCCAGCCGCCGTATCTCGAGCTGCTTCCGTCGTCGATGACGCTCTTCACACTCTTGTATGCCTCTGTATCCCGGATGGGCTTGGTCGTCTTGTCAATGGCATCGCCGGTGACGTTTGCCGCTTTTCGGACACCCTTCATCACTGAGGTGTCCCAGGTCCACGCAGCACCCTTGCCGACTGCACCAGCTGTGCCTTTCAAAACCTTGCCTGCGGTTGTCGAGACGGCACCGGTGGTTTTCTCGTAGGCCTCACGCGCTCGTCGGACGTTCTCGCTCTCCACGAAGTCAGTCGCGCCTTGGGCGAGTTGCTTGGTTGATTCATTCCATTCCTTGGAGGCCTTGAACTCGCTCTGCATGGTTTCCATAAACACCTGCCATGGTGTCTTGTCGCCGTGAGGGGGAGGCGGGGGTGCGTCCTCCTTCTTTTGCTCTTTCTTTCCTTCCTCGCCCTCCTCCTCGGCCTTCTTCTCTCCAGATTCCTCCTGGGGTTCCTCTTGCTTTTGAGACTGCTCTCCTGCAACGGATTCCTCTGTCTTTGGTGGCTCCTTCCCTGGGGAGTCTGCCTGGGCCTTGGCCTCGGACTTCACATCTTGCCGGCTGAGTGGAGATACGGAGAAGGTTCGGAATTGTGACTGCGACAACGTCGCTGTCCGTATGGTCTCGGGCAAGAACTGAGACCGTAATGGTGGGAATTGTGAAGGAATGCTAGCTTTCGATATTAAATGGCTGTCGTGACTGGGCGACGCCAGTCGGCTCGATATTAATCTCCGGTGGGCAGGCGACCTCCCATATGGAACGGCGGACGCATTCAGAGCCGTAGCTCGGGAGAAAGAAGTGGGAGGAGCATTCCTCGAGATGGTTCTAAATGAGCTCATTATATGAATAAGATGCCCACCTCTGAATGCGATATGAGGATTGTCCCGGTGGTGACAACAGGCGGAGAGGAGGGGAACCAAGCAGGTCGTGAGCCAGCGAAACGGATGGAAACTTTTTGAAATTTGGGGGCGTGATGCAAGAATCCAGGTTTTGCAGCGACATTTTGGCGGGCAAGAATCGGAGCTTGATGGCAGGCAAATCATAGAGCCGGGGTTCTCCGCATTAGCGGCTACAGGGGTCCTCTGCGCTGCAGCTTTCGGAGACTGGAGCTCTAAACCGCGTCGATCTTGAGCGCAGCAGATTGAACGTCAGTGGGAAAAAAATCGCGACCTGTTGCCGGCTGGACGAAGACGAGGGCGCCGACACCCCCAACCCATACTCTGAGGATGAGCCGCACGCAAACGGGCCGCCAATTGGCGAGCAAACTATACGCAAGCCTGTCAAATCCGTCAATACCGAGGCCACGATGCGCTGCAACACAATTGACCCAGCCGTTCTCGACCTCGACTTGTAGGCGAGCAGAAGACGGTGACAGAACCAACCTCCTTGGTGACCTGATCAAGCCAAGAGCGACCACCACAACATTCGCCCCAAGACCCTCTTCTCCGTCGACAAAGTCTGAGACCATGGCCGCGCTCGTCAAGACGATCCCTGCCGCCCAGGTGGCCTCAGGCCGTGCCGTCAACGACACCCGGGACGTCGACACGTCCATGCTCGGACGAGGAGATGGTCTGGCAGCCCTGTCGGCCGGCGCTGACGAGAAAGATCCATGGGGCGGCGAGCCGTTCCACTTCCACATCTACAGTCACAAGCACAACACGCACGTCACGGTGACGAAGCCGAACCGCGACGCCATTGTGTCCCTGTCGTGCGGCAACCTCGGATTCAAGAAGAGCCAGCGGAAGAACTATGACTCAGCTTACCAGCTTGGAGCCTATGTCATTGACAAGCTGCAGCAGCAGGGTTGGCACAACAAGATCACCTCACTCGAGGTGGTGCTGAGAGGGTTCGGGCCTGGCAGGGAGGCGATTACGAAGGTCATCATGGGCAATGAGGGAAGGCTGCTCAGAAACAAGATTAAGAAGGTGTCGGACTCGACGAGGGTGAAGTTTGGTGGTACGAGAAGCAAGAAGCCCAGACGTCTGGGTTAAAGGACCCGTGGGTTGGGAATGGGACGTTGGAATGGATTCGGTCCATCATATAATGACCGAGAACATCAAATTGCCGTCTCCTCAGATTCGCTCCGACGCAAGCTTATATGTGTGGATTGCAAGGCTCATGTGGCATATGTCAAACACCTGTACTATTTTGGAATGACCCGTTGTAGAAGCCATACTACTCCAAGTTTCGGAAGCAGGCATCATGGTAATGCTGCAAGAAAGAAAAGAAAAAACACGCAGAAACTGCTTCAAAATCTCTGAGCAAATTGTTCTGGTTTTCGCTTCACTAGGATGTAACTTGCAGATGGTTGAGCCCGTGGAAATGTGGCCGTAGTCAGAAAAGAGCCCAGAAATTGATCAGCCAAGACCCCACTACGTCTTGTAGTAGTAACTTGATCAACGACCCCGGCATCTAAACTTTTCCTTCTCAATATCTCAACAGCCCAACGACGCAGGTGCCTGTGGATCCGGCCTCGCAACCAAAGTCTACCCTCATGGACGGCCTTAATTTCAACAGCGTCCTCGAGTCCCCCGTCTTCGCAGGGGGTCTCGGCCTTGCAGCCCTCGGCAGCGCCGCAGCCCTCGGTCGCCGCGGTGCCATCCAGGGCGCCAGGCTGCTGAAGCGGCAGCTCCTTGTCAACGTCGAGATCTCAAAAAACGACCCGTCTTACAGATGGATCCTGGCTTACCTCTCCCGCCCGCGTGAGACCCCCGGCTTCCTGGCCAGCCGGCTCACGCGCATCCGGGAGCTCTCAGTCAAGACGACCACGCGGTCCGTTGCGCCGGGGAAGGGCAATGGCGGCGAGGGTGCGCCCACGCACGCGCACTTCGCGCTGGTTCCCGGTTACGGTTCACATGTCATCAGGCACGCGCCCGGCGTGTACATCATGGTCCAGAGGGACAAGAGCTCCACGGCCGAGATGGCGACGGGCGAGCCGCATGAGACGATGACGCTGACGACGCTGTGGGCGCATCGGCACGTGTTTGAGGAGATCTTTGGGGACGCCCACAGCATGATGGCACGCGCGACAGAGGGAAAGACCGTGGTGTATACAGTCCGCGGGTTCAACTGGGAGCAGCTCGGTGAGCCGAGGCGGAAGAGGCCGCTGGGTAGCGTGATACTTGACGAGGGCGTCAAGGAGGGCATCGTGGCGGATGTCAAGGATTTCATTGCGAGGCAGGAATGGTACGCCGAACGAGGGATACCATATCGCCGGGGCTATCTGCTTTTCGGGCCACCGGGAGGAGGCAAGTCCAGCTTCATACACGCGCTGGCAGGAGAGCTGAATTTCGCTATCGCGACTATCAACTTGAGTGAGAGGGGCATGGCAGATGACAAACTGGCCATGATGATGCAAAAGCTACCGCAGAGGACGATCGTCTTGTTGGAGGACGCGGATGCTGCGTTTGTGAACAGGAAGCAGAAGGACGTGGACGGCTACAGCGGGTCCTCGGTGACATTCTCTGGACTCTTGAATGCGCTCGATGGGCTGTCTGCCGGCGAGGAGAGGATCGCCTTCCTCACGACGAATCACATCGACAGGCTAGATCCGGCCTTGATCCGTCCTGGGCGGGTGGACATGATTGTGCGCGTGGGCGAGGCAAGCAGATACCAGGCAGGGGAGATGTTTGAGCGTTTCTATGGGGATGTTGACCAGGATGGGACGGGCAAGGAACGTTTCTTGCAGAAGCTGGATGATATGGGCCTGTTCGACGAGAAGACGGCCAAGACCACAAGTGCTGCGGCCATCCAGGGGCTGTTCCTCTTTCATAAGAACGACATGGAAGGGGCCATCAGCATGGCTGAGGTGCTGGGCCAGCCTCAGCATACGGATGGCTGATCTACGGACAACCAGCTGGGAAAGTCCTTCATTCCGTTTTCATTTGGGAGTGGTGATGGCCAACTGCCAGTGCGGCCAGTGTGTACGCCCTGGCCATGCATGCAAGCAGGTATGTGTATATAGAAATGATACCCCTCTTGGAGCGATTCAGACGCTCACCAGCTGCACCTGTAGTACGAGCTTTGGAGTGATATAGAGTCTGATTTTCAGGCCTGGGGCTACATTATTCCAGGCGCAGATTCTGTGCCGTATTGAGAATGAGCGCCTGGGAATCCATGGAGGCAGGCAGTCACAACTGTGGAGGGTCTGCGCTAATGTAGGCAGCAGCCGTTCAACATTGACTGAACCTACACCTTCCCAAACACCCACTCACACACACCTTACTTCACCTCACCTCATTAACTCAATCGGATTTATCAACTACGAAATCATTGTTGGACTTCGACATCACAAAAAACTTTCCAGTCTGCACTTTGGGGGCTGTCTTGTCTCACTGAGCATTGGAGCAACAACTGCTATTCTGCAACTTGGACATCTCGTCGTTTGTGTGCGATCTCCCCTACCAGCCACCTATCTCATTCTTGAACCACCCCAGTCATGTCGAGCCATCAGGAATCGAATGGTCATGGTCGTGGCCAAGGTCACAGTCGGGGACAGTCCACCTGGCGAGGTGCCAGAGGTGGAAGAATCTATAGAGGTAGGGGCAGAGGTGGCTCTCACGGCGGCCAGCGATCAGAAGCCAAGCAAGCCCTCGCAAACATCGCCGCCCAGACCCAGGTCGCCCTTCCTTACATTCTCAAAGACCTGCGTAACATCAAAGCGGACGAGTCCGAGTTTCTGTCACTCGGTACGGATCTGCCACAGCTCAAGACGGAGGACTGCCCCAAACTCCCCAAGGCCACCATTAAAGTCATCAATGAGGATACCTTCGACGCCGCCATATCTATGATGGCCTCTGACGATCCAAACGCGACCAAAAACCCACCTTCTCGGCCAGCCGTCCTCAACCTCGCATCGGATACCTCACCAGGCGGGGGTTGGCTCAACGGGTCCATGGCACAGGAAGAGGCCTTGTGCTACCGTTCGTCCCTAGCTCTGAGCCTGCACAAGAAGTACTACCCTTGGAAGGCCCTGGAGGGCATCTACACCCGCGATGTGGTCATCATTCGGTCGTCTATGGCAAACGGTCACAAGTTGGTCGGAGCAGACACGCCAGCCAACGAGCTGCCAGTGGTCAGCGTGCTCAGTGTCGCCGCGCTTCGCCGCCCCGATCTCTCAGATGGCCAGGTTCTGGGCAGTGGAGCGAAGAGAAAGGTCTTTGCAAAGAAGGAGGACAGGGAGTCGACAAAGTCGAAGATGGTACTAGTACTGAGGATGGCGGCTTCCAGGGGTCACGACCGCCTTGTGCTGGGGGCGCTGGGATGTGGCGCTTTCAAAAACCCGGTTGAGGAGGTTGCCGAGTGCTGGAAGGAGGTTCTTGAGCAGCAGGAGTTCAAGGGCGGATGGTGGAAAGAAGTGTGTTTTGCGGTGCTGGACCGCAGAAATGAGGGCAACTTTGAGGTCTTCGAGAAGACCCTGGGAGGAATGGAGGTTTGAGAATTCAAGACGGGCGCACTCACTGAGAGCGCGATGTCTGAAAGTGGCACTCGAGGCAGACTACGCAAGGAATTGTTCTTGTCGATGCATGATTATCTATGCGACGAGTACGCCGATAGCGAGACGGAGGGTCTTATTGCTATGAAAGCATATTTGGACCTTGGGTGCAGGTCTCAAGCTGGGACTCCATAGAACCTTGGCTCTGTATCACGAATTGCCCAGTATGGTTATTTTGGCCAAGCTATGTGACTGTTCCTAAGAGACTCGAACGTCACGAAGCATGCGACTACTGAAATAAGCTTCTCAACTTCATTGAAGTGAACTCCAGCTAACTTCTTGACAAGGACAGCTTAAAAGGACGAGGCGGTCAACGCATACTATCAACCAAAGAGGCAAGACATCATCAGACCTTTCTCGCTACATGTCGAGCAACGGTAGTTGAGGTGTCGAATAGCCTCTCGATATAAAATGCACCTCAGGGGTGTAGCAGCTTCACGAGCTTCAGCAATTCGCTGGGACTAATTTCGCAGTCCCGTAGCTGTCATCTTCCTTGAGAAGCCCTCGTAGTGGCCAGTTACTACTGAACTTCCCAGACCGGCTTAAGTCTGGGATGACGCCATACTGAGACTAGACTTTGCCCTCGCCGGTTGGCTCGCGAAAACGCCTGCAAGGACAGTTTTTGCCAACACGAGAACACACGAGAACCTCTCAATTGGCCGAGGGTCCAAGTGTATATCTGTGCCTACTAAGCAGTTGCCCTCCCTCCTTTCTCGGAGCACAAATGAGGTCCTAGGAGCCTTTGCTTTTGTGACATCTCGGGTGCATCACATGGCGGAGAATGGGGTGCGCTAGGAGGGCGGCGACAGTCAATCTTGCACATGGGGGCTCAGCCAGTCAGTCTGCCAGTGTGTCCAGGACCAAGTCAGTCCAGCCCAGCTTTTGACGATTCGATTACTCCATCTTTTTCCGTAGGTAGGATCCTTGTCGTCCTTTGTCGCCCCTAGCGCCAACGAGGACCCCACGAGAGGAATCCCCCGTGCTGGCTGCTGCGGGCTGAGGCCTGCAATGCCCGCAGGCCAAGTGTCCGGTTCCAAGGCCGTGGGTGCGCAAGCGCATGCGTGTGTGCCTTTTTTGCCGTCCGCCGTTGCCAGGAAGTCGTCCCTGCGGATGGCGGGACGGGACCGAGCTGTGACGACACAAAGGCACGCTACCACCATCACCGACCAGCCGCGCCTAAGCCTGGTTGTCAGTTGCCATAGCACGCATAGCTGCGTGGGTTTAGTGTCCCGAGAGCCGTGGGGCGGCTGTAGGTGTGGCGGCTCGTTATAAGCTTAACGCAAGCCGGGTTGTACAGAGATCTGACTATGAATGCAGAGGTTCCGATATCTGGGACTCGAGTTGACGTGGCCAGGCGCAGTGTAACGATGAAATGACATAGATCTCAGGACAGCCTGACTCTCTGCCTTTTACAGTTGACTGATTGAGAACTCATTTTACAGAAAATTCACCAGCGTATATACGAGAAGATGCTGAGGGCATGAAGCTATCTCGCAGATATATATCGCCGCCCACAGAGGAAATGCAGTGACGGAGTGTTGGGAATCAGTGTCGCCTCATACGCGGAAACAGCACAGCACATCAGCTAAACGGCTCAGCGGATCTCGGGACCGCGGAGTGCCACTAGCTGCCAACCCACTGTTAGCCTCTCCCAACCCGTGGGGTCCTCACCCCCTGTCCCCGCGGCGTTTAGGCATGCGGCCCCAGTAGTCTAAGCTACATACCGTTACGCTCAGGGCCACCAACGCTGCACTGGTCCGTTATCGTCCTCAGTCAAAGGGGGGTGTCCCTTGCTATCTCGCGTTGAAAGATAAAATAAATATTGCTCAGGAGCACATGTGACAGCAGCCGGGGGTAGTTGGATGCCTCTACTTTTTTTCCCCTTCACGGTCTCCTTCTGCCACCAACATTTTGAGGTTCTCTTCCATGCCTGTCTGATTTTTGGCTCTTCTTGACGTCGTCAGGATAGTATTATTTCTGAGCACAAAGCACTCTGTCTTGTGTGGTTATTCCGTTCCTGGAACTCAAAGCTCACCCTTGATCACGGAATCCTGTGGCGGCCAGCTTGTAAGGTATCCTGCTTGTTGCCTCAACAAAAATTAAAGACCCTTGCCATTTCTCCTCCCTGGGACGTCAATCTGTCCAGCCTGGTTGCTTTCACCGCCGTTGCCCGCTGAGAACACGCAAGCAAGACGTTCGTGCTGTTCTGGGTTTAATTTGTTCGGGCGGCTTCCCTGGTATTCCACGACGAGTCAAGACTCACCTACCAGGCCCAAACCCTCATTGTCACTCAACACGCGATTCCATCCACCCCCCCCCCCCAAGCCGGGTGCACATTAAAGAGGCCACCATACAGCGATTTTGAAGAGACTCTCAGGGGACTTACACGTCGATCTACCAATTCTCCCAAAATTTCTCCCGACCCCTATCAAAATGGCCATCATCGACGTCAACAAAGACCTTGCTGCCATTTTCTCCAAACAAGCTATCGCAACTCCTGATGCCATAGCCCTGGAGGACAAATCACACACCTACACATATGCCCAGCTCGATGACATTACCAGCAAGCTTGCCAGCTCACTTGTACAACATGGCGTGGGCCGAGACAACCCCGTGGGCGTTCTCATGGGACGGAGTGCAGACTATGTGATCGCATGTCTGGCAGCCCTCCGGGCCGGGGGTGCATTTCTCGTCCTCGAGCTTGCCTATCCTCCAGGTATGCTCGCAAACGTCATTGATGATGCTTGTCCGACTGCCATCATCACCAAGAGGGAGCACATTGGCCGGATCACGGCAGACGTCCCTCTGATCGTCATGGATGAGCCAGAGTCAATAAACAGGAACCCGAAACGGGGTGTAGGCACCTCGGTCGATGAGAACGACCTCGAGAAGCTGGCTTTCATCTCGTACTCTTCAGGAACCACTGGAAAGCCGAAGGGCATTGCAAACCCTCACCGGGCTGCAGTCCAGTCCTATGACCTAAGATTCAAGCTCAGCGACCTCGGCCCCGGCGACCGTGTTGCCTGCAATGTGTTCTTCATATGGGAGATTCTGCGGCCTCTGCTTCGTGGAGCCACCACATTCTGCATTCCGGACGAGGCAAGCTATGATCCTGTCTCCTTGGTGGACCTGCTCTCCTCAAGGAATATCACCGAGACCCTGATGACGCCAACTCTTCTTGCCACAATCCTCACAAGGCATGCGAGACTTGGTGAGCGCCTGCCGGAGTTGAAGACTCTCTGGATGAATGGCGAGGTCGTCACTACCGACCTGATGATGCGGGCAATGAGAGCTCTGCCCAACACTCGTCTGCTCAATTGTTACAGTGCGAGTGAGACGCATGAGATCGCTTGTGGTGACATCAAAGAGATGATCAACACAGAACAACCATACTGCCCAGTTGGCCCACCGTTGGACCCAAAGCACACCTACGTTCTCGATGAGAACAAGAAGCGGGTCGGACCTGGCGTTTCCGGCGAGCTCTTCATCGGAGGCCAGCTTCTGGCTCGTGGGTATCTCAACCTTGAGGAGACGACGGCAAAGGCCTTCCTACCTGATCCATTCGATGAGACCCCAGGCGCTCGCATGTATAGAACCGGCGACATGGCAAGGATTCTCCCGTCAGGCCTGATGGAAATCACCGGCCGGGTTGGCGCCATGATCAAGGTTCGCGGTTACAGCATTGTGCCAGGGACAGTAGAGAACGCCATTGTCAAGCATCTGGCTGTCCGCCACTGCGCTGTCATCGCCCGAGGCGACGGCATTGAGAGACAACTAGTCGCCTATGTCGTTCCAGACAAGGACGCGTCTGATGATCCCGATCGTCCTGTGGTTTCGATAGACGAGTCCGGCTTCTGCCCCAAGGGACGCCGAGCACTCGCGGAGCACTTGGCTCACTACATGATTCCAGCCCTCTGGGTCCAAATGGACGAGTTGCCGACCCATGAGGTCTCGGGCAAAGTCGACCTGAAGAGCTTGCCGCCACCTCCGGACCCAACAGCTGCTCCTAGCACCTCGACCAAACCGAAAGCCAACAGCAACACTACAATCAAGCCTGAGAAGATTGGTGAACTATGGGCCGCGTCCTTGGGTATACCTCCATCTGCTGTCACGAAGGAGCATAGCTTTTTCGATCTCGGCGGTCACTCCTTGACCCTGGCAGATCTTTCCAGCCGTCTGACCAAGACCTTCGGATTTCCTGTCCCGATCGGAGCGCTGGCTGGCGACCCAACTATCAAGGGCCATGTCGAGGCCGTGACTTCTGCGCGCGATGGTCACACTGCTGCTGTCCAGGCGGACCTGCCTGCGGTGCTCCGCGCCGACTCCGTTCTGCCGGCTGATATCCAGCCCAAGGATACAAAGATGCGTCCACTTAGCGATGCAGAGACAGTCCTGTTGACAGGTTCCACTGGCTTCTTGGGTGCCTTCATTCTTCATTCCATTCTGGAGAACACTGCAGCAGAAGTTATCTGCGTGGTCCGCTTCAACGATATCATTGACGATCAGAGGTCTGCTGGAATGGCCAGGGTACGCAAGAATCTGGTCGATCTTGGTCTCTGGAACGACTCTATTATCGATCGCATCGAGATTCTTCCCGCCAATCTGGCGCGGAAGAGGCTGGGACTTACTCCTGACCATTTTGAGGAGCTAGCCTCGAGAGTGGACGTTATCATTCACGCCGCGGCCACGGTCAACCTCGTCTATCCATATGCTGCTTTGCGAGCGCCCAACGTTGGTGGTACTCGTGAGATCCTGCGATTGGGATGTCTAGCAGGTGCACCTGTACATCATGTCTCGACCAACGGTGTGCTCCCGCCATCAAGCGACGGGTGGTCAGAGGACACGATCATCGACGTGGACGATGTGCCCACGAAGCTACAAGATGGGTACAGCCAGACAAAATGGGTCGCAGAGCAACTCGTCATCGAAGCCAATCGCCGCGGCCTCCCTACGAGGATCTACCGTCCCGGGACGATCAGCGGCCACAGCAAGTCCGGCGCTACCAACGCATGGGACCTTTTGACAGCCATCATAGTGGAGTCCCTGCAGATTGGGTATGCTCCAGATATTCCCAACTGGCGTCTTGAGATGACCCCGGTCGACTTCGTGAGCAGAGCCATCACGACGCTCTCCGACCACCGAGACATGACCCAGCGGATCTTTCACCTTGGTGACCCCTCTCCAATCGGCGCCAATGACGTATTTAGCTATTTGAGCCAATTAGGATTCAGCACGGAAAAGCTTGCGTGGGACAAGTGGGTATCGCTGTGGTCAACAAAGCGTGGCTCTGGGCGGTGGGGTGAAGGCTCCTTCACTGTAGACATCCTCCGCTCTGGCATGCCCACTGTTGACTTCATTCAAGAAGTGACGGTATTGAACGACGCAAAGACCCAGCCAGTCCTCGAAGGTGTCTTTGGCCTATTCCGACCTAAGATTGACGCCAAGCTCCTTCAGACATACACCAAACACTTCTACGCCCGGGGTTGGCTGCCACGTCCCCCTCGCAAGACTATCGACAACATGTCCGCCCAAGTCAAACCCCGCGGACCCCTCGCCGGCAAGGTTGCCGTTGTCACCGGGGCATCATCCGGTATCGGTGCTGCAGTAGCAAAGGCACTCGCCGCTGAGGGTGCAAATGTTGCCATCGCTGCGAGAAGAGTCGAGGTTCTCGACTCACTCAAGTCGACCATCGTCTCGACCTCAGGTGTCAAGGTTCTTGCACAAGCAACCGACGTGACGGACCGGAGCCAGGTCGAGGCACTCATCAAGACCACGGAGGAGACCCTCGGCCCCGTGGACCTACTCGTCGCCTGCGCAGGCGTCATGTACTTCACCCTGATGAAGAACGTCCACACCGAGGAGTGGGAGCGCACAGTCGATGTCAACTGCAAAGGCCTCCTGCACAGCCTGTCCTCGACGGTGCCGTCCATGCTCGCGCGCGGCAAGGGCCACATCGTCGCCATCAGCTCCGACGCAGGCAGGAAGGTCTTCCCCGGGCTCGGCGTGTACTCGGCGTCCAAGTTCTTCGTCGAGGGCACTCTGCAGGCGCTGAGAGTCGAGACTGCCGGGTCCGGCCTGCGCGTCACCAGCATCCAGCCAGGTAACACCAACACGGACCTGCTGAATATGTCGTCGGACGCCGAGGCCGTCAAGAAGTACGGCGAGCCCACCGGCGCCAAGATCCTGGACCCGGAGGATGTCGCTGGCGCAATTGTGTACGCTGTTACTCGGCCCGAGCACGTCTCCGTGAATGAGGTGCTCATTGAGCCGAGGGATGAGCCTATCTAGATGTGAGGGGTGGAAACAGCGGGTTTGAGCGAAATCCCCTATGTCGCTGGAATGAAGCGCATGATGGTATGGAACGATTCGAATGATTCATAGAATAATACGAATAGCAATGCCAGAGCTCCACCATTTGCTGTACGAAACGTCGGCTTCCAAAATGTCTGTACTTTGGCATGAGCAATATAAACAGAGCGCAATATGTGTTCAAAGGAACGAACCAAACCACGTGAGCCGAGCCAAGAAAATTGATATCCCCTTTCATTGGCGACAAGATAGCCAAAGTCTTCCACGACTTGTGGTTCCAGTGGGACCGAATATTATCCGCAAGCACCAACACATATGCAACCTTTGGTGTCGTCAGCTTTCGGGACTAACCTCCAAGTCGCTCTGCGACAGCCCACTGAGCTTTGAACATTGTGTCGAACTAAAGCATTTTGGATTTGCAACATCACATGCCATTCTAGTTCCTTGCCAGGTTTATAATCATGCATGATAAGAGTACGATGCATCAAGCCAAACCATTCCATACACCACAGTGGATCTCAGAATAAGTGGAAGGTCTACCGCGACTCAAACAACCTCTCACAGACGCCCGGTGTCCAATGTCCAGGACGCTATACTCAGTTACAATGAGTTCGATCCTATGAAAATGATTTACCGACAAATCTTGAATAACTAACATTGAGGACAGAGTGCTCTCTCAATAGTGTCCACATCAACATCAATTGTGACGTCTGAATTCGAGACAATAATGGCGTCCTGCCTAACTACCACGTCTCGAATGCCACGCAGAGTCTCACAAAGTCATCGAGGCCATACTCGCCAACGGTGACCTTCCAAATCACGATTTGATGCAGACCGGTAAGCACTAGTGTAACCGATGGTATTTATGCGATAATGAAACACCACTCGCAGTGGTGAGATGCTTGACCACACCACGCGTCAAGGCCTATCGGGTTCCATGGATACTCGACTTGAAGAGGAGTGCTGGTCGATGAAGTGTCTTGGCAGATGCTGTCCGACGGTGCGTGCGATGCCGTGAGTAAGCACCCCCTGACAGATTGACAGGTAGGTTACGAAGCCCCCAAGGGAATGTATAGCCCGACATATGATAACGATATCAACTGTGTTGCGTGGCATATAAATAGCGTCAAGATTCCGAAGGAATGAAGCCCATCCAAGACAACTTGGTGCAGATCTCCAGTACTCACCCAAACAGTGCTCCATACTACATCTTCCCAACCTGTGACAGTGACATTTCCGTACCATGTCTTCACCATCAGAGCAGACCCTGCTCGTCACGGGCGCGAACGGATTCGTGGCCGGCCACATCATTAAAGTAGCTCTTGAAAAGGGCTACATGGTGAAAGGCGCCGTACGCACCGACTCATCAGCAGCACATCTCAAAGAAATGTTCCCCACGTACTCCTCGCAGCTCTCAACCACCATCGTAAAGGACATTACCAACGTCGAGAGCTTCAAGGACGCGTTCGATCCTGATGTCACGGGCGTCATACACAGTGAGTACCGTCCACCTCCTCCTACAATTCCACAATCTATGTGCTTTAGAATGTTCCACAATGTATCGCCTTGGGCCCGTAGCAGGTCATTGATAGGCACTAGCGGCGTCGCCGTTTATCTTCGACTACAAGGACACGCGGCGCGACCTCCTGGACCCAGCCGTCAACGGCGCCGTCACGATCCTCAAGGCAACCGCACAGTACGGGACCTCAGTCCGGCGCGTCGTAACCACGGCCTCTTTCGCCTCCAACTTAGACATGCTAGCAGGCAAGCGACCGGGACACACGTACACAGAGCAGGACTGGAACCCGATGACCTACGACGAGGCCACGACGGCGGAGCCGCCGGCGGCGTACTGCGCGTCCAAGGCGCTCGCCGAGCGCAGCCAGTGGGACTGGATGGCCGCCAACAGCCCGCCCGGGTTCGACCTCGTCGCGCTGTGCCCGGCGTGGGTCTTTGGCCCGCACGTCGTGCCGCCCGCCCGCGGGCTGTCCGGGCTGAACCAGTCGAGCGCGGCGCTCTGGGGCATGGTCGACCGGGACACCCTCCCGCCCATGGACTTCATGGGCTTCGTGGACGTGCGCGACAACGCGCTCGCGCACGTCGCGGCGTTCGAGACGCCCGGGGCGGGAGGGGAGCGGTTCATCCTCGCGCAGCACTTTGACTACCAGAGCGTTGCAGACGCCGTGAGGGAGGGGATCCCCGAGCTGAGGGACCGGATCCCTGCGGGAGACCCTGGGGCGGGCTGGCGGGAGCTGGAGACGGGTGGGGTGTATTCTATTGATACTAGCAAGGCGCAGAAAGTTCTTGGGGTTAAGTATACGCCGTTCAGTTTGAGCATGACGGACTCTTTCCTGGAGCTGCTTGAGGCTGAGAAAACGACCAAGTGAGGGAACTGGCCGTCTCCTGGAGAATGGGTGGGTTGACGTTGAACGGGTATTCTGAGAATTCGTCCATATTTCATGAGCTAATGACTTGCATTTCGTTTTGATCATGCCTATCACATGAAAACAACCAATTCCGTAATATTTCTTTTGATTATGGAATGCACTTTATGTATTCATCCCCAAGCTTCTTGCTTTCTCTCAAACGCGCTTGACTGAGTCCGCAGCAGCGCCTGCAACGCCGCACCAAGCCAAAATCAATTTCAGTTCAAGATTAGACCCAGGGTATGTAAAAATTGTAGTTGCGGCGCAAGTGTCTTCTCCTACACCTGTTTCATCGATGAATGACGATAGAAAGTATGGTGACCAGGTCGTCACACCAAGTGCCCTGCTATGTTAGACACGACTGAAAGGTGGAGAGCGATGGATCGCATTACTTCCCTACATGAACGGGTGAAAAGTCCTATAGATTCAAAAAAATTCTCAATAATTATTGAGCTGACTTCCCGAGTAAATCCATGCCTTGGGTCAGTACAAATCCTAGTACACTAGACAGGAACAGACGCGGTGCAGCAACCAATGGAGCCATTCTTTCAAGCTGTTTTGACACATTAAGATGGTAGTCGCTACAGTAGGTATACTGCCTGGTATTTTCCCTCGAATTCAATGACCTGTAAATACAATTTACGGTCTGTTGAAAAGGTTCAGTTTTCTGCCTTCCACCCAGCCTCGTGTAAGTCACTGCCTGGCGCAATCTCTGATTGGCTCACTGAAAAAGACATGCAAGGCTGCACATGTAACGTGCCTCAAGTTCGTCCCATAAGAGCCAGTCTTGCAAGCCACGACCTTGCTCTTTCTCGTTCCAATTACATGTTTGCATTTATTGAGCAGCAGAATGTCAATACTATCTTTTCAATTTCTTGCCTACTTGCTCTTTTGGTGAGAGGAATAGTGCCCGTGTTCAGCCTCACTCTAATTTTGATCCGGTCTGCACAGCAAATTTTGGTAAACAGAATTCATCTTGACTTCACGATATCTGGAAATATTTTAATCGTAAACTCGGTTCCTTCAATTAAATGGAATGGTTCCTTCAGCTGGTGTCAGTATCCTGAATTTGGACGGCATGGCGTGACCAGAACATCCGTGTAAACCATAAGGGCAATAACCACCATGTGCTGCATCCCACCGAGACCAATCAGCGGGTGGGGCAGCAAAGCAGGAGCTGCTTTCAGTCGAAAAGTAAGGGATCTCTTTAAATTCGCAGCATTAATGTGGCTCGACATATACCAGATAACGGTGACATAGAGGACTCATTCACCACCATCGCCACTCAGGCACCCCTTTCATCTGTTTCCCCTCGAATCTGGTGTGCCCAAACCAACGCAACGATCAGACTTCCTCTGATAGTTTCAACAGGAGGAATTCAAAATACACAGCTGCTTATCTCAAAGAAGGTTATCTGACGGCAGGTCATCCCACAGGAGATTATCCCACATCTGGATGCCCCTTGCTTGGTGGTCAACCCAGTGTAACCCTAACCCTAATGGCAGGCTGGAGGGGGGCGGTTGAGTCAACCCCAGCTAAGCTACCGGGTTGGGTTAGACCGGCCCCCCGGTCGCCTCTCTAAGCTCTGGTAGGTTGCAGGGGTGGGCAGCACCGGATTTTTTTTGGGCCAAGGCAAGCAGACAGTCATTGTGCACAGGTGAGTGAGTCAAATTGGTCAGATCCCACATCGAGACGTCGCGACAGCTATCAATACGGACCCGATTGTCTCCCAACCCACATTCAACAGTCGACGACCAATACGATCGCGGCCTGCCTATCCATCAGTGACAGACAACCCGACAGACTGAAAAGATTATCTCACTGTCGCGAGTCTTGCCCGGTCTGACGACACGAAGAGATACTGTCCCCGATCGATTACCCCGCCACGACAGCACTTCCTCCCAACCCACTCCATCACCATGTCGGCAAACGGCGAGATCGATAAATTCGGCAACGACGTCGCCGCCGACTCTGGCGACGAGTCTTCCGGCTCTGAGGCTGGCCAGGGTCTCTCGGATCACGAAGTCGAGGAGGAGAAGCCTCTCAAGCCCGCCCTGAAGAAGACCGCCCCAGCCCCCGTCGTTGAGAAGCCAGTCCTGCCTCCCCAGACCGAGCCCAAGGACCTCGACGTTTCCAAACTGTCCCCTCTCACACCAGAGATTATTGCGAGGCAAGCGACCATCAACATCGGCACCATCGGCCACGTCGCTCACGGAAAGTCCACCGTCGTCAAGGCCATCTCAGGTGTCCAGACCGT
Source organism: Diaporthe sp. HANT25 (assembly GCA_013435955.1). Classification (NCBI taxonomy): domain Eukaryota; kingdom Fungi; phylum Ascomycota; class Sordariomycetes; order Diaporthales; family Diaporthaceae; genus Diaporthe; species Diaporthe sp. HANT25. The sequence goes on along the minus strand of JACBFG010000017.1, from coordinate 2,021,627 downwards.
TCGATTCAAGAACGAGCTGATCCGCAACATCACCATCAAGCTTGGTTACGCGAACGCCAAGATCTACCAATGCGACAACAAGGCCTGCCCAAGGCCGACCTGCTTCAGGAGTTACAAGAGCGACAAGGAGGTTGACCCTCCTTGCGAAAGGGATGGATGTGAGGGCAGGTACAGGTTGTTGAGACACGTCTCGTGAGTCGCCACGCCACATCACACGCGCCCAAGAGGCAAGGCAAGACAAGGCTGAACTAACCTGCTGTGACCAGCTTCGTCGACTGCCCAGGTCACGATATTCTCATGAGCACCATGTTGTCGGGAGCCGCTGTCATGGACGCAGCGCTGCTGCTTATCGCTGGAAACGAGTCCTGCCCTCAGCCCCAGACCTCTGAGCATTTGGCCGCCATCGAGATCATGAAGCTCGACAAGATCATCATCCTCCAGAACAAGGTCGACCTAATGAGAGAAGAGGCCGCAAAGCAACACTACGACTCCATTCTTAAGTTCATCAGAGGCACAGTTGCTGGCAAGTCGCCTGTCATCCCCATCTCCGCCCAGCTGAAGTTCAACGTCGACGGTGTCCTGGACGCCATCGTCAACACAATCCCCATTCCCCCAAGGGACTTCAGCATGGACCCCCAGATGATCGTCATTCGATCCTTCGACGTGAACAAGCCTGGTGCGGAGATCGAGGAGCTCAAGGGTGGTGTTGCTGGTGGCTCTATCCTGCACGGTGTGCTCAAGCTCGGCGACGAGATCGAGATCCGACCAGGTATCGTCACTCGCGACGAGAAGGGAGACCTCAAGTGCACTCCCATCTTCAGCCGCATCGTTTCGCTCAACTCCGAGTCCAACGACCTGAAGTACGCCGTTCCTGGAGGTCTGATTGGTGTCGGAACCCGCATCGACCCCACGCTCTGCCGTGCCGATCGTCTCGTTGGTTTCGTTCTGGGTCTGAAGGGACGTCTGCCTGAGATCTACTCCGAGATCGAGGTCAACTTCTACCTGCTCCGCCGCCTCCTCGGTGTCCGTACTGCGGACGGCAAGCAGGCCAAGGTCGAGAAGCTTGCCAAGAACGAAGTCATCATGGTCAACATCGGCTCCACATCAACAGGTGCCAAGGTGGCTGCTATCAAGAAGGATGCCGCGAAGCTGATTCTGACTTCCCCGGCCTGCACGAACATTGGAGAGAAGGTTGCCCTGTCGCGACGTATCGAGAAGCACTGGCGTCTGATTGGTTGGGCCACCATCGCCGCCGGTAACACCCTGCAACCCAGCACAAACTAAATGCCATGAAGCAGTACGAGGAAAGGAATGGCCGGAGGCATCCATACGAGCCTGAACCATGGGAAGAAAAATCTGGAACGCGAATGCCCATTGAGTCGGTTGCTCTTTCTATGAAGCAGGCGCCACCTTTGGAAGGATTTATCAGCGGTGTCTTCCATAGAAGAGATGGAAATATCGCTGTTGGGGTTTAGTGACACGTCAGGGCTGTATGGCGCCCGGTGTCTACTAGCAGGCACGCTTAGGAATACACAAAAGTTCACAATCATACCGTGCTCAGTGCCGTATTTGGAAAAGTGTGTATATTATGTTCCTCAACTTCATGAGGGGGCTCTTGGGTGATGTTTGCTCATCTGCTTGAGATATCTGCCGTCCAAAATACCTATCTAGGCTCCCGAAATACCATTAATGCAGTCCTACGCTGCTCCGAGTGCCCAGACCCGCTTCAAAAATCTATATGCCCGCCAGTCATTTTAGTCATTTCCTTTGTCTGAAACGTATGCTCTCCCCTCCCTTCTACTTCCTCGTCTTGCGGGCGTGCTTCACCAGGTTCTCGATGACGCCCTCGAACGCCTCCCTCTCCCCAATCTGCTCGTCCGTCCGCTGCTGCCAGTAGTTCAGGACCGCCTTGGCGGTGCCGTCCAGGCCCTCGAGCCTCTTGACGTGCTCCTTGAGCTCGGCGTCCGTCATGCCGTCCAGGGCCTCGTCCGTCGTCGCGCACAGCTGCTTCGCGGCCACCAGGTCGAACTCGGGCGGCGGTGCCTTGCGCTTCGTCCCCGTGCGCGCTCCTCCTCCCCCGCCACCTCCCCCTCCGCCGGCCCCGCCCCCGGAATCCGAGGGGCTGCCACCCTCCTGCCCTGGTTTTGGTGACTTGAGGCGGGAGGGGCCCTTGGAACCTGATCGGCGGGAGTCGTTGGACGTTCTGGGTGAGTGCACTGAGGGTAGGACCAATTTCTTCTGTTTTGATGCGGGTAGAATCTCGTCTAGGTCAACTGGAACACCGAGAGACACGAGGAATAGTCGCCTGATGCGTGAACGGATCCAGTCTGGAGGTTGAAGGGGTGGTGGAGCAACCAGTTGTGACCAGAGGGAGGCGGAGCGTGGGGTGAAGAATATAGGGTTGTCTTTTGGTGGTGGTGTTATTGTGATGCCCTCGTCGTCTGCTGTTGTGGGGAAGAGGGCATTCAGATAGGGTTCTGTGGTGCTGAAGATGTCGTCTGTATCCATGCCGTCAAAGTCCGGTATGGGCTGCCAAGAATTATCAGCATGGATCCCGGTGTGTTTGAAACAGAGGGCTTGCGTGAGACCACGTACAAATGACAAAGGCTGTACAGCCGGTGCTGATGATGGAGCTGGAGGGGCGCTGGGCGTTTCGGGCTCTTGGAACCCATCGTCAAAGTCGCCGAAGTCTGCGTCGTCATCACCGTCCTCGAAGTCGTCAAAGTCGTCTCCGAAGCCATCATCAACAGCACCATCGTGATTGGCAACAGAGGACTTTCGTCTTGAGCGGACGGACCGTGGCGAGGACAATGCTGGTGATATTGGTTCTTCATCTACAACAAAAGAAATACTCAGCACTCTTGGGTCCTTTTTGAGAGGAGGATCAACTACGCTTTCGTACCAGTTCCCTCTTCCCCGTCCGACGACCCATCAGGCTTGAGAACAAGATCCGCCGGCGTGTCCGCCGTGTACTTCTTCTCTGGGTGGGACTGTTCCTCCGTATTGCCGTCGCTCTCCTCAACCACAGTCTTGGGGATGGGATGGCCGCCAGGAGTGGGTGATCTGAGCTCTTCCTCCTCTTGACCCGCCTTCTGCTCCTCGGTGACAACCGCTATCTCATCCGGCTCAGCATCCTCCTGCCGCAACTTGTACGCCTCCGTCCCGGGGACTTCGCCATAGGAAGGCTCATTGCTGGTCTTCTCCACTCGAAGCTTGGGAACAGGAGAAGCACTTGGGCTCTGAGGGGCGGACTGAGCGTCGGAGAAGTGGTCCTCGGAATCAGAATCTGTCCGGGACATGTTAGCGAATGGACCCAGACACGCACCAGACACAATCAAGGGGACACGTTGGGAAGAAAGAGGTACCTAGCTCCCGCGCTCCCGGATCTTTGGTGCCTGTCCTCTCAGGAGGAGTAAGGCTGTCCCGCCTGCCAGACATGGTCGGATCCTGCTGGAGAAGTAAGGCTGGAGGAAGAGGCTCCCGAAATGGCTCAGGAGATATGGAGAGAAGCGTGCTGGCCGAAAGCACGTGCGAAGGAGCGACTTGTCTGGCAGTGGTTGAGGGGGGAGAGAGGGGAGTAGACAGCTGTAGCGTTCAGTCAATGTCCGGGGTAGCGCTCAGTTAAAGAAGCCGGGCCGGGGCGGCAGGAGATGTTCAAGGTTGTTCGAACGTTCCAGGCTGGAAGGGAATGTGCATGAAGTAGGGTAGAGGCCCGCGACAGGTAATAAGGGTAGCTATCAACAGGAGACGATCGACGAATCCAGCCTCGATCCTGACGTCTCACAAGGAGTCTGGACACTGATAGACCCTCGGTGACAGCAGATTGAGGGTGGGGTACTGCCTGGCACGCCGCAAGGTTACTGGCAGGAGCTGCGCAGCCTGCACAGCCCAGCCTGCCAGACAGCCCAGACGGTCCGACCTTCTTGGCCAGCAGCGTCCAAGCAGGACGGACCGTTTGACCATGACCGGCCTAGACCTCTCACCCACCATGCCGCCCTTGTGCATAGTAGCAGCGCTATTCGAACCTTCTTTTTGCCCTACTCGAGCCATGGTGATTTCTACACATCCACTTGGTAATGACACAGATGTAGCCGATTCCATGGGACATCAAGATAGCATATGAAGACAGATAGCAGGTATTTCAGTCTTGCAATATGAACCCATTCAAAACAAATCAAAACATGAAAGGAGCAACTTGTGATGATTGTCCAAGGTGTCGTCGAACGACACGCCAATACCCAAGCAGCCAGGCCCTCCCAAGTCGAGGCTACTGTGGTTGGTTCCTCAGCTATTGAGCGGGGGTTACCGGAAATATTTCAGGTCCCTGCGAGCGAGCTGTGCTTGCCGTTTTGCTCTGGCGCGGCCTAACAGACACATCCCTGCTCCAAATTTTTGGTACGAAGCCTGGCGGCCGGCAGATACTGGCTGGCACTGGAGCTCAGCAAGGCGCGCTACGATTTGGAGCTGTCGCGACAACATCAACCACGCCTAACCATCTAAAACAACGGCTTTCACCTCAGGTCCAGAGTGCAGGTTCTGAAGCACCCCTTCCCCGGAGTGTGCCATTGTTGTCCAAGCACCTGCCACTCAAGTGAGATCGATGTTTTCCCTACAAATCTTGTTCGATCCCAAGACACCTGCTGACCTCTGTTCCCAGCAGTCAACCTGCTCTTGTTGATATTTGGGCATCTCAGTGTTGTCGCAATCCCTCCTCCCTCCTCCAGCGAGCCCGTCCGGATCGACTGATCCATTGGCTGAAATACACCCCCAAGTCGCCGAAAGACAACTGCATACAACATGGCCTTCTCCTTCGGAACTCAGGCGACGTCGGGGGCATCAACCTCGTCGACGGCTGCACCTTCGCTGTTCGGTAACCAGTCCTCAACCCCGTCGAGCGGCTTCTCCTTCGGCAGCGCACAAAAAGACAATGCTGCAACTCCAGGACAGCCCGCTGCGCCCGCTGGCGGTCTCTTCGGAAACAGTGCCTCGAAGCCAGGTGGCTCCCTGTTCGGTGGTGCCTCCACGACCAACGCATCCTCATCCTCACCCTCGTTGTTTGGCGGTGCTGCATCGACGGGCACACCCCCAGCAGGCGGTGCAAACTCGCTGTTTTCAGCACAGAACAAGCCCGCTGCGTCGCCGTCCAACCTGTTCGGTGGGGCCTCGAGCACTCCGACCACTGCAGCCGGGGCCAGCTCGACAGCGAGTCCGTTCGGCGCCGCACCTTCTGGTCTATTTGGTGGTGCGAAACCTGCAGCCAACTCCACGCCGTCTACAAGTGCAAGCACGGGCAACTCTTTGTTTGCTTCAGCAGGACAGGCGACCCCGACAAAGCCAATGTTTGGCGGCTTAGGGTCCACCACTCCAGCTGGTGCTCCTCCCACCGATTCGGCCAAGGCAACACCAAGTCTCTTCGGCCAGCAAGCAGGTGGCCAAGGGTCCCAGCCAAAGAGTCTCTTCGGCGGAGCAACAGGAGCCACTCCACAGCCCAGCTCCAACCTCTTCAGCGGTGGATCGGCTTCCACGCCCGCCTCGCAACCCGCCGCAAGCAGCTCCGGGACCCCGTCCCTGTTCGGTGCCAAACCTGCTTCCACAGGAGCGACGGAGAAGCCTAGTCCGTTTGCTGCCTCCACCGGTGGCACCCCGACTCCATCCCTCTTCGGTGCTGCCGCTTCTTCAGCTAAACCAGCCGAGAACGGCGGCAGCAGCAGCAATACCCTATTTAGCGCGAAGCCTGCCTCAACAACGACAACAACAACTCCAGCGAGCACCGCCGCAACGACGACGACAGCTGCAGCACCACCGTCTCTCTTCCAGAGCCTGGGTGGCTCTGGTCTTGCTTCTCCGGCAGCACCATCCAAGCCATCGTTGTTCTCTACACCCGCGTCGACTGCCACGACCACAGCGCCTGCAGCCGCCTCGGCTCCGGCCTCAGCCCCTTCTTTGTTCCCGGCTGCCACTACAACCGCACCCGCAGCGTCATCCAGCACGGCGGCACCAGCTACCAGCACTCCCTCTCTCTTCGGCGCGAAGCCTGCTGCCACCACGACTAGCACATCTGGAACCACCGCCACTTCAACGACCACCAATCCATTGGGAAGCGGAGCTGCGCCGATACCTGCTGCTGCAGGCACGGACAAGGCTGCCACTCCGGGTGCGGCTCAGAACAACATGGCGGCCTCAACCATGGGTCCTCCCTCACAACTGCCCAGGCTGAAGAACAAGACCATGGACGAGATCATTACACGATGGGCCACCGATCTTCAGAAGTACCAAAAGGAGTTCAAGGATCAAGCCACCAAGGTCGCAGCCTGGGACCGTCTCCTGGTTGAGAACGGCGAGAAGATTCAGAAGCTCTACCTGCAAACTCATGAAGCAGAGAAGGCTAGCAATGAGATCGACCGGCAGCTTCAGTCCGTCGAGAGCCACCAAGCGGAGCTAGAGTCCTTCCTGGACCGGTATGAAAAGGAGGTCGACGACATGTACTCGAAGCAGATTGGTGGTAACGAGCAGCTTGCTGGGCCTGATCAAGAGCGCGAGCGGACCTACAAGCTTGCCGAGAACCTGACGGATCGGCTGGATGAGATGGGCAAGGACCTGGGCAAGATGATTACAGAGATCAACGATATCTCAGGATCACTCAGCAAGGGCAACAAGCCTGATGACCCGGTAAGTCGACTAAGCAGGCCTTTGAATTCCTATTTTCTGTTTGACCTTGACTAATCACGTGAGATCCATAGCTCAGCCAAATTGTTCGCGTCCTCAACGGTCACCTCCAGCAGCTCCAGTGGATTGATACCAATGCTTCTGCCCTGCAGGCCAAGGTGAATGCCGCGCAAAAGGCCAGCAACAACATGGGTAGCAAGTACGGTAACCCCGACAGCGATGCGGCGGACGGCTTCTACCGATCCTACATGGGACGGAGGTGAGCGGGGGCAGGTTGAAGGCTTATCAACCTTAACTTTGCCCACAGAAGAAGGGCCATGGTGGAACGGGAACTCAGGCCATTTGGTCGCTCTCAAGCCTTTTTGTATTCATAATGCGACCAAGGCGGATGGCCTACAGGAAGGGAAACGCTAGGCGTACGATCACATGCACATAGCTCGTTTTTTGGGCACGTCTCTCTCTAGAGATAGGGGCATAGCAAGAGGAGATAATACGATGACGCGAATGCATGTGTTAATGTACATGTAAAGTAGTCCTCCGATTCTCAATGGAAAGTAGTCGTCGTCGGTTGGGACAACATCTCAAACCCTCGGAGGCCATCACTCTGCGATTGGCCCATGACTGCTCGCTTGCCATACTATCCGGTTCGGTCGTCCGACGTGCTGTCTCGTTCTCCCTGGGGATTTGCCCCCACACCGGTTTGTGACTGTCACTACCTGGTCTCGCTACGGAGGGATCCTATTCCGCTTTAGTTGTGCTCGCCGCCCTGCTCCTTGGTGATCTCGTCACTGTGAATAGATGCAATTAGCATCACATGTCTCCCTGACGCCGGAGGGGCAGGCCGGGCCCGGGGGCTCGTGGCCGTGGCCGTGGCCGGAACCGAGGTCGCAATTATTGTTGCTGCTGTTGAAAGTAGAGGTGTCGGGGACGTACATGTGGTCCGAGAGCTGCTTGAGGTGCGCCTGCTGCTCGGCCAGCTTCTTCTTGAGCTCGAGGAGCTTTTCCTTCTCACGCTGGCGGATGGCGTAGTCCTCGTTGGCCTTCTCGCGCTTCTGGAAGGCGTCGCTAGAAATCAAGCCGCCGGCGTGGGCCTACTGTTAGCCTTTTTCCCATGTCCTTGCTTGTCTCGTGTGTGCGTGCGTTTCCCCCTCCCCCCCTTGCCCAACACATCATATCAACAATTCATACATGCCCCATGCTTGAACATGCATGCGAACGTGTCGCACGCGTGGTTTGTGGTCTGACCGTGGGCCCTCCCTGCAACCCCCGCTGTTTTTCTCGCACTCTCGGCGTCACCGGCGACGGAGCATCGGCCCTGAACCCACTCGGCCCCGGAGCCCCGGGTCCCACGGAACCGGAGAGGATGGGCGGGGTTCGGGCTACCGATCGCACGGGGTCTGGTGCTTGCCTGTGTGGGAAAGACTGGGTAATGGTGGTGGTGATCAACTTACGCCTGGCCCAGGCCCTTTGGGGGAGCTCCCGTGTCGCCGGCAGCCATGACTCGGGTGGAGACGGAGAAGGCTCTGGTGCTGGCAGGCCGGGTGAGCTTGGTGATGGATTGACGAAGCATCTTGACGGTGTCGATGGATGCAAATCGGAGGGGTGGTCTGGGGTTGAAGATTAGCGGGGAGAGAAGGGGTCACGTCTGTGGCAGAGCGACTCACAGAGCTTCAATTGGCAGCTTGGGGAGGAGTGTAACGGTGACGACGGGGTTTTGGTGCGGAGCGTCAACCGGGAAGAGAGCTCCTACAGTAGTTGGAGAGGCAGCTGGGTGGGTGGGCCAATGACGGAATATGTCGGCTGCCTGAGGTCTGAGGCACGAAGAAAGAGAGAGTGTGTGGGCGCTGGTCTGGTTTGGACGGTGGGCCCGGTCCAAGTGTTGGAAGGGCGGCGGCGGCAGTAGCAGCAGCAGCAAGGGTGCTCGGGGAACAGATGTCGCATCGATCTGCCTTTGTTCCGAGGCTGGCCGGCCAATGAGACTACCAGTCCATGGGGCTGGCTTTGTAGGTTGGGTTGTACACAATAGGGATTTCTGTCAGTTTCGCTCTTCTGCTGGTAGGAGATGCATCTTGTTCATAGCATTGGGTGAACAAACTGTTCTGGTTGCCTCCAGACCTGATCAGCTAGCTGCCCATGGTTTGAGTGAGTCACTTGCCCAATGCATTCTGGCTGTAGCATACCTTATCCAACTCCACTATGTGAACACAGCAAAATTACCTGGGTTCAGGTGTTCGCATATCATCACGTATTCAGGACCCATCGCCAAATGCACAATGGAATTCTCCCTGGGCAGGTGCCTGATGATTGTCATAGTACCTGCCAAACGGGGCAGACTCAAGGTGGCCCCAGAAACTAAGGGCCCCTTGTAAAACGAAAGCCTTGTTTTGTTACAAGGCAGGCGCTACCAAAATAAACAGAAAGGCCAAGCAGATGCGGGTACCTAGGTACCTCCTGTAGGAAGTGCGGTAGATAGTCAGTCACCTGGGACAACAAGGAGGCGGTCGCATGAAATCTTGAGGACTGAAGACGTCTCATGCTTCCTCGACCAAAAGCCCTGGGATCCCATAGCAGTCACGCCATGCCATGGCGACGAATACAGCACCTAGACCGAAAGGGGTGTATACGGTGAAAACGCGTGATGACAGACTACAAATAGAGCCTGGGCTGGCAGCTGTCCGCAGGATAATGACGTTGTATCATTGCACCTGTGAAAAGCAACAGTGGCAGTGCATCCTAATAGGGTACGGGAAACAATAGGCAAAAAGCAAATAAGACGCGATTTGATTTCATTTTCCTGTGGGACAGGAGGGAAATGCACAAGGCAAAGAGAAAGAGACACAGTAAAACAGAGGCTTATACATTCATACAAAGTTGACACCAGCAGAGGCACAAATAGAGAGAGCATTGTACTAGAGGGAATACTGTCCATACGGCGTAGATGTAGCATGCGCTCTCACGTGCCCTTGAGCAAGGGATCGATGAAAGGAGGTGTGGCTTGCGGCTTCCCCCATCACACCCTCATCAGGAGGGGCATTGTATTGGAGTCTGAGGCAGGTACTTGTTGACACACGCTTGCAGTTGGTGCATACTTTGTACTCAGACAGACTCCAGGCTTCTTGATTGTTTGGCTTGGCTTTTGCAGGTGTCAAGTGCCAGAAAACCCAGTCAGTCCAGTCATCCAGCGCCCTGTTGCTAGTGCAGTGGGTGGGTGCGTGGGAGTGGGAGCAGAGGTGTGCAGAGAATGGGAGGGTGCGGGCGCAGGCGCGGGTGCGGGCGCAGGCGCGGGTGCGGGAATGAGTGGTGGCCCTTGCTCGCTGGCGCCGCTGGACTGGGCTGGGCTGGGGGCTGCCGCATTGCATGATAGGACCCCCCAATTTTCCATCCTACAACCTGTCTACCTGCAACCTCCCCCATCAACGACCTCAACCATTCCGCTTCTCCCACTTACTTCCCTCTCCCTCCCAACTTTGCGATAAACCACAATCCTTCTCTCGTGATTTCTTCACCAGTAAACAAAGTCGAAAAACCAAAGCCCATCCCGTTTCCGTTCCTTTTCAATCAGGTCAGTCGCCCTCAACCCACCCCCCAGCGTCATTCGCAACCCCCTTTCCCAAAACAAACAGTCCCCGCCCCCGACGGCATCGACCTGGCCTGGTCGCGAGATGAGTGTCGCCTTGCATCATTGTCGTCATTGCGACCTCGCGCCTCTGCCCTTCCCATGCCCCGATATGCCCTCCTTACACTGCAACTCCTTGCCCCATGCCGCACCCATCTCCAGACGGAGGTCCCCTGCGGCTCGAGGGCCCGGGGAAGGGCATCTGCGCTGCTTCAGCCCAACGGCGGCTCCTGGGGTCGCCGGCCTGGCCTACACGCGCAACCCCACCGCTGAGCGGGGAGCCTCCTTTTTAGTCATGAAGTCAACCACGCGCAACAGCGCTTCAACCCCCAGCTGTCTAATAACGTGCTCACGTTGCTACTCATCTGGTTCCATCACTATCATTCCATCTTTTCCAAGCAAATTCCACCTTATCAGCCACACTTTGCCCTCGCGATCGCTTCCACAGCCTTTTTTTGCCGCTCAAGCCCGAACTCCGACTTTCAGCTGACAGTAGCCACCCGTCTTAGACTTCCAACTCCGACAAAATGGGTCACGAGGATGCCGTCTACCTGGCCAAGCTCGCCGAGCAGGCTGAGCGCTACGAGGGTATGTACCGCGTTTGATACAATCTGGCGACCCACGGGCCGCGCTGACCCGAGATGCAGAGATGGTCGAGAACATGAAGATCGTCGCCTCCGAGGACCGTGATCTGACCGTCGAGGAGCGAAACCTGCTCTCCGTCGCCTACAAGAATGTCATCGGTGCCCGCCGTGCCTCGTGGAGGATCGTCACGTCTATTGAGCAGAAGGAGGAGTCCAAGGGCAACAGCACCCAGGTGACGCTGATCAAGGAGTACCGTCAGAAGATTGAGGCCGAGCTTGCCAAGATCTGCGAGGACATTCTGGAGGTTCTGGACCAGCACCTGATTCCTTCCGCTAAGACCGGAGAGTCCAAGGTCTTCTACCACAAGATGTAAGAATCCCGCGCGCGGGCACTCACACTGGCTCTGATGCTGATAACTATCAACAGGAAGGGCGACTACCACCGCTACCTCGCCGAGTTCGCCATCGGCGACAAGCGCAAGGACTCCGCTGACAAGTCCCTCGAGGCCTACAAGGCTGCTACCGAGGTCGCTCAGACCGAGCTTCCCCCCACACACCCCATCCGCCTGGGTCTCGCCCTGAACTTCTCCGTCTTCTACTACGAGATCTTGAACGCTCCCGACCAGGCCTGCCACCTGGCCAAGCAGGCTTTCGATGATGCCATTGCTGGTAAGCTCGCAATCCCAATTTCGGATGGCACCCACCCGAAAACACCTCGATCGATACTGATGAAATCAACTACAGAGCTCGACACCCTGTCCGAGGAGAGCTACAAGGACTCCACCCTCATCATGCAGCTGCTCCGTGACAACCTGGTAGGTCTTTTCCGCAGCCCGCACGCATGCGCAGAAGCTAACGTCTCTCTTAGACGCTCTGGACCTCGTCCGATGCTGAGGCCGCCCCCGCCGCGTCGAATGCTGCCGCTGCCGAGGCTCCCGCTGCCTCGACCGAGGAGAAGCCCGCAGAGCCTGCTCCTGAGGAGCCCAAGGCTGCCGAGTAAGGCAAGGCATCGCGCAATTTCCCTCTCTCGTCGTGACCGGATTGGTTTACAATGCTTGATCCCCCCCTGGAGGAAATCGGTGTCATTGGAGTGCGGTTTCGGAGAAATCAAAGAAATGCGGCATGGTTTACTCGACGCAAATACACAAAGACGGACGATTTTGAAGTCATCCACCACGGGGCTAAGAAGCATTTTGGAGTTTTCTCTCTTCAAATCGCTCTTATTTAGACTCTAATGACGGAAGGACCACGATCGTCTGGACAATAAAGCTGACTTGACTTTACTCTGACTTTTTTACACTGATGGTTTTTAATGGCCTGTCTCATTCAACACACTCCCGACTTACATAGTCTAGGTAGTTTATCGGAATGAGTACCTTCTGCCCAACCCATATTATGAGGCTATCTATATGCTATGCCGATTCATGCGTAATCCAGAATAATGCTCACCCATCTTACACGCGGAGATGGCTTGGCATGCCAACGCGTTGCTACTGTCGATTTGGCCAAGGCGCGTCGCGGTATTTCTGCGTCAACTGTGGGTTGACTGCCGGTAGAGACTATTCTGAGCTACGTCGCCCTCATGTCTGTATCAGAAGCACCGGGCTAAAGTGTGAGCGTTGCTGGAGTCTAATCTCGTCCCATGCAACTCTCACCTTCAGCCCGGCGGGCCCGTTGACCGCGCCGCGTGGCCCCAAGACTCTCCACGTGCGACCTCATCCTTGCCGCCCACACCATCATCCCCGACGACACCTCCACCAGCTCCTCCTCCCCCACCGTAGCTCTCGCCGTTGCTACCACCACCACCCTCCTCCTCATCAACGTCGTCGTCGTCGTCCTCGACGACGGCGAAGCACACCCTCAGCCACAGGCTGCAGTCCTGGCACCCCACGACCAGCTCGCCCAGGTCCCCGGCCTCCTCGAGGTCGTCCTCACCGAAGGCGAACCCCTCCTCGTTGCCGCACCGGCAGCCGCGGTGCCACCGCGTCGTCGCGCGGGCGTCGTCCTCGGTGTATTCCAGGTCGTCGAGGTCCACTGTTTCTATCCCTGTCTGGAAGGTGTTGTCGCCACCGTTCGAGGATGGTGCTGTGGGATTGCGGGTGAGGGCTAGGTGGCGGTCGTAGGCTGTGCGCTCTGCTGGGTGGGATAGGGTGGTGTATGCGCGGGTTATCTGATCTATTGTTGGGGGAGGTGATGATTGTGATGTGCTTCTTGTTGTTGTCGCTGCTGAACCTGTCCTGTGGGCTGTGTTGGTCTTGTCCGGGTGGTGGCGGAGGAGGGCACGGTGATAAGCTTGTTTTATGATCTTGGGGATTTGATCTTTGTTCGAGTCCTCAATTAGACTTTTTGGTATGGCCAAGACCTCATAATGGCTTGGTTCGGTCATCGTGGGCGGAGAGGCTCGTTTTGGTCGAGCATGGTGGTTGAGATGATAATTCTCATTTGCACTCCCGGATGAAGATTTTCTCTAGATTGAAAATTGTAGGTCACGTGCTACGATCATAGGTTGGCCTCAGCAGAGGGCGATGAGCATTGACATGATATCAAAACCATGAAGACAAGATGTGTGTGCAAGAGGGGGCATTTCATTGGGTCACCTCAGGTGTGAAGCGTTTCCGAAGTGAGGCCATCCTGCATGTCAAGGGTAGGTGCATCACCTCGGTAGGATTGGGAGAGCTTCGGTCACGCATGGGTCGGGGACAGTTACGAATCCAGCTGCTGCGTGCCATGGTATTTTGTTGACGTTCTTTGACGGCACAATGTCATTCCGCGCAAGTGTAATTTTGATACATCTTTGTACATCATGAAGAACAGCCCCGTTATGACCCTGTACCTTATTTGGGCCATTTGGTCCAGTTCTTCCTCCCGACCTGTAAGACACGTTAGCTATGCTCCAGACTTGATCATCCAATCCTAGAACACGTACCGCTTTCCATTCCCGGATAAGTGCCGGCATCTTGAGCATGGCTTCTCTCCTCTTCTCCATCCTATTGTAGCTTGGTTAGCCCAGGTCATGCCCGTAATCGCTGCGCACAGCAGCCATGCCTCCAGTACATACTTCGAAGCCAATTGCCTCTCGTGGATCTTTCCCTTGACTTTCTGGTCGACACCCGTGCCCTTCACCCTCAGGCCGTACTTGACGCGGTGCTTCAGCTGCTCCTCCGTCTTCTTGGGCGTGAAGGGCAGCAGCTCCTCGACGCCGTTCTCCCGCGCCAGCTTCACCAGGTCCGCCTGCCTCCTGAGCGAGTACACCGGGTTGTGCGTCTTGCCCGTCGGGTGGAACTTCTTGGGCAGGAACGGGTTCCGCCGCTCTTCTTGGTAGCCTGTCCTGGCGAATTCGCCGTCCGGCTGAGGGTTGAGGATCTGGGTGGGCGGGTAGCGGGCGAAGAACCGCTGGAGCTTGGGAGGGAGCGTCTTCGCCAGGGTGACGTATTGTGATACGCCGGTGGTCGCCATGTTGTGCTGTCTCGGCCGCCCTCCTCCTCCCGAGATGCGGACGTTGGATGGCTTTGTGAGGTTTGATGCGATCTCGAAATGTCCAGCCAGCCGCGCAGGTTAGGACGGACTGCACTTCAAAATTCGGCCCGCGGGCTTGAGCGGCAGGCAAGGCGATCCGGTACCAGGTTGCAGGGAGGTTCATGCCGGCTTGATGCCCCGGTGGTCCGTGCGCAACAGTCAACGCCGGCTGGGCTTGGGTACAAAAATGGAAGTACAGCACAGTATTGTTCCCTCACCCTCGATTGCCCTTATATTACCGTACGCAACCTTCCAGTCCGAGTAACCTATTTCCGGCGAGGGTAATTACTGTCTGGGTCGTCATGTCTCACCTCCCCATCCATCGGCATTAATTGCAGCACCCTCGTGTAGGTCTTTAAACCAGTGTAGTTTTCTTACAGGAAGCCATTCCACAGATTGTCTTCCCCAGGATGCTGTTTCGGACCAGGCTAAGCTGTAGGCAGCTTCTCCCATACGAGTTGTTGCTCAGTAGGAGGTTGTCCTAGGTAGAGGTAGCCCAGAGGACATTATCCATGGGATGTTCTCCCATAAAAGGCTATCCCGTATGAGACTAGTCTGTAGGAAGCTGTCTAATAGAATGTTATCCCACAGGAGATCATCCAAGGGAAGGCTGTCCTATGAGAGACTATCCTATGAGAGGTTATTCTGTGGGAGGTTGAAGACTGTCCTATGGGAGGATGTCTACTTGGATGTCGGAGACTGTCCCACGGGAGGATGTCTAGTGGGAAGGTGTCTAAAGGGAGGGTGTCAGGGTGTCCTATGAGAGGATGTCTAGTGAGAGGTTGGAAACTGTCCTACCGGAGGATGTCTACTGCGAGAATGTCTACTGGGAGGCTTCCCAGATGATGGGCTTAGGAGATACCCACAGTGGATAGACTACTGCGTGTAGCTGGGCCGTAGGGCTGGAAGCTACGGCAGGCAGCTCTCCGACTAGTCTGATGGATAACGCGATAAGGCGCACAGACCAACCACTGCCGTCACTTAACACGCCGCGGCGCCCTCCCATAACTTCAGAACCAAGCCCGGCGACACCCACCCGAAGGCATCACCGCCATGGATGCAACGAAGCAAAAAAAGGCTCCCCTGGACCTCGAGGAGCTTATTCGCAAGAAGAAGGAGGCCGATGCAGCAGCCAAAAAGCCCCGTTTCATACCAAAGGCCCAGAGACTGGCGCAGCAGGCCCAGAAGGCCGAGGAGGAGAAGAGGCAAGAAGCAGAGAAGGCGCGGGAGCGAAGAGAAGCCCATGAACGGACACGACGAGAATTTCTGGCCCCCACGTACCAGAACCAGTCGTCGTCTTCAACAATACCGACCGGCCCAAAGGCGATGCGACACAATGGGCCCACGAATGGGCATGGGCAAGCGAACGGCGAGAGAAAGAAAGATTCAGAGGAAAAGGGAAGCCAGGGCAAGAGGGCCTGGGAGGAAGACGAAGAGAGGCTACGGAGGGAGCGATATTTGGGTCCTCCAGTCAACGAGAGCACCTTTTCAGCCAATAAGAAGCGAAAGAGGACAGGCAACAAGTTCAACTTTGAGTGGGACGCCTCAGAAGACACCAGCAAAGAACACGATCCAATATACGCCCAGAAAGCATCATCTCTGATAGGCTCTGGTCGACTGGCTGGTTTCGGGGACGAGGCGAGAGCAGAGAATGCGAGGAGATATGCTGAGAAGCTTGCGCAAAGGGACCCTCAACGCGCGAAGGACTATCTGAAGCAGTTCGAGGATGCCCAAAAGAAGTTGGCAGCTCGAAACCCTCTGGGAAGACACTGGTCCGAAAAAGCTCTCGATGAGATGCGCGAGCGAGACTGGCGCATCTTCAAGGAGGATTTCGGCATTGCAACAAAAGGAGGCGCAATCCCAAATCCCATGCGAGGTTGGAACGAGTCCGGCCTGCCGAAGGACTTACTCGATGTTATCAAGCAGGTGGGCTACGACGAGCCCTCGCCCATCCAGCGAGCCGCAATACCCATCGCTCTACAGGCGCGTGACCTGATCGGAGTGGCGGTGACAGGTTCGGGAAAGACTGCGGCATTCCTCCTCCCCTTACTGGTCTACATCCGCAGCCTTCCGGCGCTCGACGAGTACAACAAGGCCGATGGCCCTTACGCGCTCATTATGGCACCGACTCGTGAGCTTGCCCAGCAAATTGAATCGGAGGCCAAAAAGTTCGCAGAACCTCTGGGCTTCAACACAGTCAGTATTGTTGGTGGACACTCTCTTGAAGAGCAGGCCTTTGCTCTGAGGAATGGTGCAGAAATCATTGTTGCAACGCCAGGACGTCTCAAGGATTGTATCGAGCGACGGCTCCTGGTCTTGTCACAGTGTTGCTACATCGTCATGGACGAAGCAGACCGCATGATTGACCTGGGCTTTGAGGAGGCACTCAACAAGATCCTTGACGCTCTCCCCGTCACTAACGAAAAGCCGGACACGGACGAGGCCGAGAATGCGCTGCTGATGAAACAAAATATCGGTATTAAGGATCTCAAATACAGACAGACCATGATGTACACGGCCACAATGCCGCCACTCGTCGAGAAGATCGCCAAACAGTACCTCCGACGGCCAGCCATAGTGACCATCGGCAACATTGGCGAGGCCGTTGACACGGTTGAGCAGCGGGTTGAGCTCATCAACGGCGAGGACAAGCGCAAGAAGCGCCTTGGGGAGATCCTCCACTCCGGCCAATACGACCCGCCCATTATTGTTTTCGTCAACATCAAGCGGAACTGCGACACGGTCGCGCGCGACATCAAGCGGCTCGGTTTCAACGCAGTCACGCTGCACGGCAGCAAGACGCAGGAGCAGAGAGAGGCGGCCCTGGACTCTGTGCGCAAGGGCGAATCAAAGATCCTGGTGGCAACGGATCTCGCCGGACGTGGTATCGATGTTCCGGACGTCTCTCTCGTTATCAACTTCAATATGGCGCCGAGTATCGAAGCGTATACCCATCGTATCGGTCGTACGGGTCGTGCGGGCAAGAGTGGTGTTGCCATTACGTTCTTGGGCAGTGAAGACGACGATGTCAAGTATGACCTGAAGCAGATGATCATGAAGTCGCCGATATCCAAGGTACCGGAAGAGCTCAGAAGAGATCCTGCTGCTCAGCAGAAGCCGGTCAGAGGCGGCGGTCGGAAGACCGAGGCGCCTGCTTTTGGAGGGAAGGGAGGTTGGTAGATGGCGCTTCGGCATACTTCAGTTATGTAATCACCCAAGAATACACATTCATACTCTCCGTTGGGATACTCTCTTGTGGGACACTCTCCTGTGGGACACTCTCCAATGGGACACCCTCCTATGGGATACTTTCCTCTGGGATACTCTCCTGTGGGGTACCCGCCTATGGGACACCCTCCTATAGGACACCCTCCTATGGGACACTCTCCTATGGGATACCCTCCTATAGGATATTTCCCTGTGGAATACTGTCCTGTGGGATATCCTTCTGTGGGATATTCCTCTGTGGGACTCTTCCTGTGTCCTGTGGGATGACATTCTGTACGGTAACCTCCTACAGTCTGACGCCTTGTGTCCCATGGGAGAAATTCATATGGGATAAACTGCTACAAGATTATTTACTATGGGGTAGTTGCTCTCACGATAATCGTTTGTACCATATGGGGTAAGTGGTTTGATCCTCATGCACGCTCTCCGAATTCCTGCCATGTGTGTGTGTGCCCTGGTACCAGTGTCTCATTCACAAACGAGGATCATTCACGAGGCTGAACGTAGTCTTGATGCCCAGGTGATCAGTAACCCACGCCTTCTCGAACCCAAGTGCGAGCAGCCCATCCCTCTGCTTCTTGCTCCCCTCGTCCACCTCAATGTCGGCACCAAACCTCTCGAGGTCCTGCAGCTTGATACCGGACCCACGGAAATACGCCTTGTCCATCCTCGAGCAGCCAAATTGCTGTCGCAACGCCGGCAGCGCCTGCTGGCCCCACGTGAACCCATCCTCGCCGCCGTCCCGCCCGCCAAGCTCAAGGTACGCGTCCTTAAGGCCGTTGTCAGAGTGCAGAGTGGCATCAAACGGTTGGATGGCATTGAAGTCGCCCGCAATGACGGCGCCGGCCAGGTGGCTAGCATGTAGGTGCGGCGCGGCTGTGCGTACCTGGGCGGGCCGCAGCGGCGGGTCGAGGGCCAGCGACTCGAGGTGCGAGTTGCCCAGCCGGACCGTCCGAGGCGCATCCGCCTTTGAGGCAGGCACCGTGACGTCTGCGAAGAGGGCGTCACGCTCCATCTGCGTCGCCGAATAGTGCACGCGGAAGCACGAGGCTATTCCCAGGCGGCGGTCGAGCAGCATGGTCGTGCCGTAGAGGCCGGATGCCCACGCCGAGCTGTCCAGGTCCGTGATGTGGAACCTGTCTCGGACCCACTGCTTCTGGCTGATGGTGACGAGGTCCGAGGGTGTGCATTCTTGTAAATTGATAGCGACGGCCGTGGTAGAAGGCAGGCCGGCCGTGATTTTCTCAAGGTGGGCGAGCGAGGCATTCATCCGCGCCTCAGCAAAGGGCAGCATGAAGTCGATGTTCCAGCTGTACAACGCTACGGCGTTGATGTCTGAGGATGGCGCTTCATCTTTGGTCGATAGCGCTGCGCTTGAAGGCTTGAACGGTTGCCAAACTTCCATCTCCACGTCCCACGAGTAGTATGGTTGAGGCCATGGCTCGTCAGACTTCCAAAGAATGAGCTCTGGTGGTTTTTTTTGTGCTTGAGACTGCTGGATGGCTTTCTGAACCAGCTCATCCATGGCCGCGATCGTTCTCCAGGGACCGTATATCAAGATGTGTCGGAGTATAAGCAGAAGGGAAGGGGAAAGGAGGCGTGCGCGAGGGTAATGAGTGCACCAAATCAGCGATGGCTAAACGCGGAGCTGAAGGGCTCATGTCATTCATGTCATTATAAACGTTGGTCCGTGGAGGATTTAGGATTTAGGGCGGCTCGGCCGGAGCGGCGCAGCGCATGTGTTCATGCACACGGTGCAATTTTGAACAATCGGAGCGAGGAGTAACATTGGACACGTTTTTGAAAGCCTATATATCCGTTTATCCTAGCATAAATATTGGGAAAGGCGTTGCTAGTTAGTGTAATAAGTTGTGATCTTCTCTGCTAAGCTCTATAGTAAAGCAAAAGGACTAGATTTCTACGTGTTCCCTTTTCACAAATCTCATGACCTACAAGACGCTTATGCTGGTATAAATCGCTGGACGCCGCTCATGCGGTATACCTTTTGTTCAGCGTAAATACCTAGTGAGAAGATGCGCGCAGGAACAGCCCAACTCTATGATTCAGACGAGCTGAGGAAGCAGTGGCAACTTCTAATTCATTGGTAACACCCTCCATTCACAACCAATTCAGCCTTTCCTGGAGTCGCTCAGCGACAATCGGTACCGCCTCGTGGCCCTGATCTCGCAGGGCAGGAGCGACTTCTGCTTCTTAGGCTCGCCTGGGACGAGGCACTGAGGCAGGTTGAGCAGGTCCTCGGTTACTGGAAAGCTGCAGGGCCACGTCGGCGTATTTGAATGGGCTATTTGGACCAGATTGTTTTACTAATCGATTTGTCCTATACGCTCGAACAGCTCATTCATTGAATTTAACTTTTAAGCTTTTTGTTTTAAAAAAAAAACGATTTCCTTTACAGACACAGAGCGAGTTGTGGCAGGATCCCAAGCATATTGTCATTTCTTATTCAGGCCTTTAAGAATCGTCTCATGCTGGGAAACGTTGTACTGGGATTTTTTAGAAATCTCAACTTGTCTTCTCATCCCGCAAATCATACTATCAACCTTGGAAGTGTCTTACTGAACTTCCATGTTCGTACCCAACGGAGCAGAAGTGCGCTGTCTCTTAGTTTTAAGCCTCCCCGAAGCGCTTGGGCATGCATTCTCGTCGTCTTGTATTGATTCTCCATGGCGCCGCTTGAGCACATTTCCTTCTTCGCAGCCACTTCCCGAAGACGCCTTTGGCTTTGAGTCAACCCCGACTTTTCGATGGCGATGTCCGGCGCCGTCCCTCAGCAGCCTTCTCACACGTTCGTAGGAAGATCGCAGACCCTCATCCAGCGAATCCTCCTTAAAGAATGGATGCGATCCATTGAAACCCCCGTCTTCGTTATCGATATTGTATTCTTGCAGTGAATCTCCCAAGATCCTCCGCCCAACTAAGATTGCAATGGGCGCTTTGAACCAGTGCTCTGCGCCAGAGAGGTCCGCTCCAGCACTGAGAAGTTCTTCAGCTACCCAGCTAGCTTCCAATGCCAGGTAGTAGTCTTTAGGTGGTGATTGCTCAAGCCAATGTATCCACGGTGTGGTCTCCATGCCGCAGAACTGTTCGATAAAAACCTCATTCACGTCACAACCATTTGCGACTAGCTCCGAGATGATCAGGTTTGAGGATGACGAGTTGTCAATGTCGAAGAACTGACGCGGAAGGAGTGGCCTTTCAATGGTGTGATAAAGCAGAGGCGAAGACTGATCTCCATACTTGGAAATATCCATATGCTGAAGTGTCGTATCCATGCCTAACTCGCACACGAGCTTTGCGACAAGATCAAGACAACCATTTTTTGAAGTGCTGAAATGCAGCCTGAGGTAGTCGGACAGCCTTCTGAGCCACGGTAGTCCTACTTCCTTCATGCAACTGAGCGGTCTCAAAACTTCGGCAGTCTCCCGCAACGCACCTATCATCGTCTGGCCGCAAAATTCCGTATCGTTGCCCCCAAGGTTGTATTCCATCTGTCGTAGGCTACGTAGGCTCACGGAAATGTATTCAAGAGCCGCTCTGTCGCGGTGATCGTTTGGATTATCCAAGAGTCGATGGATTGATGCCATCGTCAGGTGAGCGTTCACTCGAGAGAGAACGGCATCTGGGGAAAATCCTCCATCACGGATCTGCAAATGTTCGTGGTCCCAAGTCCCAGGGATTTTCAGGAACTCAAATAAAGTGCGGTGAATGAATTCCACAATGGAGTCAACAATGTGACATTCGGAATTGTCTTGAATGTGATGATCGTAAGACTGGCAGAAACATATACTCCGCCCGGTATTTCCGCGTCGGATCTCTAGCAACCCACAGCATCTGCTTCTCAGTCGAGCTTCTAGCAACTTGCATCTGCTGACTTTCTCTTCCTGTGAGAGATGATTGTTCTGAAGGGGTTTTATGATATCCAAATTCTCGGCGTCGGCGAGTGCCAAACCCAATGTGAACAAAGCCTGATGTGGATGTTGTGGGTCGTTTCTCAGATCTGTACTGCGGTAACACAGATGTAAAAGCTTCGCAGCCTGCTCGTAATACCTATGATCGAACCTCTGCAGTATGTGCTTGAACAGATCATTGAGCTCGGGCGGAAGCTCGTTCAGCCGCTGCTGTAATTCTTCAGGGCTGTCGAATGCGGCAAACCCTTGTATCAGCGAACGACAAGCGAGGACTACCCAGAGAAAGACACCAGAAGCCTTCTCGGTCAACTCGCTCTCAATTCGATATACTATCGTGCTGTTCATCTCAATAAGGGTGTCGGTGTGCGGATGGAGTACAATTGTGTCGTGTACGTATGTCTTGATGTCATTACGCGTGAGATCCTGGAGTCGAAGCTTGGGCCCTCGGGAAAAGGCTTGAAAACAAGAGGGTATTGGTCGGCTTGACACAATTGCTTTTACGTTGCTCGAAACCAGTTTCTCGAGAAATGCAATCAGCCGGAAAGGATCTCCAGAATACTCGTCGAGGCCGTCAATGAAGAAGCAGTACGCCGCTTGAGAGTGAGCCTTGAGTCTGCGGAATGCAAGCATCAACTCCTCTTCCGTTGGGCAGTCCAGGTTTGAATTCCGGGCCTCCATAGAAGTTTTAGTCGCGAAGCCACTGTCATTGCGTGCTTCTCGCCACATCTCGGGAAGGGCGTGTGGTATAAGACTTGGGTCTTCCGTGAAAACTTGATAGAGAAGACCTCTGTATAGCCCATATTGGGTCTTCTGCTCCGAAGTTCCGAGCTGCCAAAAGAAGAAATTGGGCTTCACTATTGGCTCTTCCTTGGCCCATTCTTGAAGCAGTGAGTGCGTCAGAGAGCTGTCGTAGAGATGCTTCATCAATGTTGTCTTGCCACTGCCGGGCTTCCCATGGATCCAGTATATCCCGGAACCGGACTTCATCCACCTAGATAGGTCGTCCCATTCAACATCGTCTTTCGGAGGATTCAGAGCCCAGTCGAAGGTTCCAGGGTGAGCCTCGGAAACGCTAATTCTGCGATGATCGAGCATTCTGTACCATAGACTATCCAGTATCCGTTGCTGGCAACGCTGGTCTATCTGTTCCCGGAAGACATCCCTTAGGGGAATGGGTCCACCATGATCCTTAGCACCTTCCATGAGAAGTTCGAGGCGACTGATTCGTTCGACGTGCTGTGCATCTTGTATCAGAAGCTTCAACGAAGCCGATTGCCATTCTGCCCATTTCGGGCCGGGCACAATCATGTTCAATCCTCTCACCAATTCTGAAAGGTCTCGAATCAGACTGCCGAATTTTTCTTTGTCTCGTACTGCCCAACAAAACTTCTCCTTGAGTGTAGCCTTCTGCTTCCCAGATTCTGGTTGACTGTTGACTTTGGCCGCGGATCGACTTGACCCTTGACTCTGAAGTAATTTACCGGGAGTTCCAAAGGGCGTTTGGTCGTTTAAAATGAGTTTCTGGTGGAAATCCTGCCGAAATTGCTGCAGTCTATGAGAGCTCAAAATCGGAGGGCGTTCCCGTTCGTCGGTCTTCAAGTGTTCCATTCCATATTGGTTTTCAAGGCTGGTTCCATCGCTCAGAAGAACCTTGATGGACTGTAGAATGCGGGTAATCGTCCGTTTCGTATGTGGGTTGTCTAGGCGACGGTCATAATCGTCGTGAATAAGCCTTACTTGCTCGGCCCATTGCAGCAAAAGGGTCCTCTCGATGTCTAATTTGACACTCAAGATCGTGAAGTCCTTTTCCATAGACTTCGCGGTAGAAATCATAGAGAACAAATCGATGCAGTCCTTGAATATGCTCGCGAGGGAGACAATAGAGATAGCCAAGCCAAAAGCCTCCATTTCTTCAGACTTGACTGACAGACGAAGACAGGAGCCAGAACAGCTATCGTAACGAGTTAGGGATCCGTCGACAGAAAGACCTAGCGATCGAAGGGGAGTTGACAATGATATTCAGGGAATTGCTATTTCAAAAAAGTGGTGAAAGTCCACGCACTTTCTTGAATTGAAGGCGCAAGCAGATACTACAGTTTAGATTGCAACCTGAAGTGGTGTATCGCAGATTGATCATTTCCGAGGACTGGGGGAAAACGCCTTGAAGATGTGCTGACAGATGCACTGCAGCGCTCAGCCACAGGCTTAGGCACTCATGTAGAGATCACTGCCCCGCCCCTCTCGACGGGGAGCTCAATGACATCCACCTCCATGCCTCCCACCAGGCTTGAGCTCACATGTGGTGACACAACGTATGGCTTAGCAAGGCGAAGGCTGGCGCTCCAGGGCATCTTGTGCCCACCGTGTGGCCTTCCTGCCAGGATTGACACCTCCATCACCAATCTACGTGTGACTAAGGCAGACCTGTAGTCTCTCTTCCAGGCGGATTGCAACCAAACTTTTTGCGACGCCATCTGAAAGATCATGTCCGAAGCTCGTGCGCTAAATCATGCTTTCGACCATATCTCTACGTATTGTATATCTTGATCAAGTCATGGTGTAGCGTCTGACCAGGAGAGCGAAATGAGAAGCAGTAAGCTTCTGTGAGAGCCGGAGACTCACTGAACCACTACATCACATTGAGCCCGATATACGACAATTGCAGCTTGAAGCCTTGCCGCATCTGTCTCCGTCCTAACGATTCCGCAGGAGACACCAGGTCACCTGAGTATATCACTGAAGAGAAAGCTAGATACAAAACCGGATTGCGCCGTCGAGTTCTTGCGAGCTAGATCTGTAGCGCCAATCATATGAAAATTGGCCAAATCTTGCACTGGCCCAGACTTCTATGGATTCCGGAGCCTCTGCTGCTGCCGCCGTGCACACACGAATCATTACGTTGATGGCCAGACTGTGTGGACCAAATGGCCATTCTATCGTTGAGTTTTTTGTGGAAATGGCCGGTATTCTGCTTATTCATAATGTTCACGCACCGCCCGCTAGTACTTTAAGAATCGAATTTCCTGTCAGACGTCTTCTCCTCGACGAGCATGTTGTATGGCTCGGCAATGCAACGGGGCGATTTCGATACATTCCCTGCACCTTTACAGTTACCAAGGTACTCGGTAGGGAGGAAGGTCGCGAATGAGCTGGACGGCGCTGGACTCTTGCTTGACGTTCATTGTCCATCTAAATCTAAGCATCCTCCGTTATCTGAATAGTTCTAGACGAAATAAATGGTGCGCCACTCGTCGCAGCATTAGCCAATAGACATGCTTCTTGCATGTCTAAATCCGTGCTTGTGCAGTGGCTTCCTGGTGCTCCGTTTTCTGAGGCTCAACAGACTCATCCACGATCTCAGTGGCCCATGAGAGAGGTATACTTCAACATTGATCAAAAACTACTCAAAAATGAGCGGATTCTCAAATGACTATAAAAGTCTGTTCGAAAAAGTGCAAGCATCTCGTATAATTTTATTTCTACGATGAATAGGTGAAAGGCATGGATAAATTCGGATTTAGTTCACTATCAGTCACTATAAATGCTCTGACCAGTGCTAAATGACAACACACTGGACGTAGTTACAAAGTTTGGTTCTACATGCACGCAGGCAAGGTAACTTTGTAGTTACCTCGTCTCCCTACACATCAGTCCGACCTAACATAAGCCTAGCTCACAACTGTCACACCCGTGACGTGCATCTACTCGTATTAGAAGAGTTAGCTACATTTCTTTTAGCTCTCGTGATGTCTCTAGTCTTCTTAGTTTCCTGCAAGTGGCTTTCAGGTCATTCTTGATGAAATTGAGCTGTACCGGCAAGGAGGCCACAGCTAAGCTTTTACATTGCCGAAATTGGGTCTGCTCTCGATCAGGGTTGGATGTCCTTACTCATCCAAATCGCCCAAGTCACGATACCACTAAAGATATACATTCTCTGCATCACCGCGTGTTAAGAGACAATCTCTTCCTTCATGGGTTCAAAGTTATCAGCACTTCTCGGGCGAAAGCCTGCAGTCTGTCCTCCGCTACCGCCCCTGCTCCGACTACCTCCGGAATTGATATTAATGATATGTGACCACCTCTCCACAGACCGTGTGTCCACATGCAGCCTTGCCATCACATGCAAGTATTTTTTCTTCATGTTGGTTCGTGACGGATGGCTACTTCCGCTTGCCACCACTGATCGAAACCCCTTCCTCTGTCTTCTGGAGCGAGATCTTGGAGACAGGTTCTACCTCTGTTGCGAATGTTCAAAGCTCCGTAGCTTTCACAAGTCGTGGG
This sequence comes from Diaporthe sp. HANT25, assembly GCA_013435955.1. NCBI lineage: Eukaryota > Fungi > Ascomycota > Sordariomycetes > Diaporthales > Diaporthaceae > Diaporthe > Diaporthe sp. HANT25. The sequence continues at coordinate 1,995,807 of JACBFG010000017.1, read as the reverse complement.
GACCAACACGCCCTGACAGCTACCAGACCTGCCACCACCTGCTCAAATCTTCGCTCCAGGTAGGACCATATCGGCTCGGCTATCACCACCTGCGTCTTGTGATGCACCATCATAGATCTGGCAGAACCAAGGGCATACCGCTCAAGAATCTGAATCAGACAGTATCGGTCGCCACACTGCCAGGGGAACAGTACAAGGCTATCTGGCGCCAGGACTGGTCGGCACGAATCATCAACAACGAACTGTTTCTCAGCGCACGACACACTCTCCGCGCCAGCGACAAGACAAAACTTCGACGGGCACTAGACATGGGCTACTACACAATCTGCACCCATACGTGCATCAGCCCTTGGTGGATCTCCTCTTGTCCGGCTCCTCTCCGAGGTAGGATCGAGGGATGTTTTGAAGTGCTAGGCTCTTGCAACAGGTGCTTGACGGACTACATTCTGACTATCGAAGCACCTCAGAAGCCAGCGAAGCATTCAGCCCAAGGAGAATGGCGTATTTCCATCACCACGTACCACCAGGTTGGTGATGGTACGTCACCCTGGGATTGGAAGTGGTCGGCATACGTGCAGTGGCTGTATACTCTCGATCTGTACCGCAGTCCTGCTGATTACCCACCGGGATCGATCAGGGAGACATGGAACTCTGAAAACCCGTGATTAAATGTTCCGTCGCATTGAGTTCCTTGCCACGTACTACTCGAGATACACGGCGATCAGAAGTCTTTGCCCAGCAAGAAATGGGGGAGGCTTGGTAGCGTACAGTATTCAAGGTATGTAGGAACATGCCCGAAGAGATGCTGCAGAGATGACCGGTCATCTCGTACCAAAAGACACAGAAATCAGTGCTTCTTGCACCATGTCTTGCTCCATTTCACTCATGAGTTGCTTCACAATTTTCGGAGAAGCCTCAGCCATACAGCACGCTGGTATAAGGAAGGTCGACTAGATGCTCAAGGATACATAGAAAAACAGGATGAGAAACGTATCTAGAAAACATCTCACAGGTGATCTTATTGTCCAAGAGGACGTTAAGGGAGGACGTTAGGGGAGGACGTTAAGGGAGGTGACCCAAGAGGAGATTACCCCACAGGAAAGAGCATGTGCTGGGCAAAGTCATGCCTGGACATTTGTGGTACCTGAGACTTGTTCGGACACGGTGCTTGCCTTGTTCCGCTCCACAAGACTTTTGTCATGAGTCCTTGAAACAGATTTTACCGAGTTGACGTGATGGGGCCGATTTTAAAATGAACAAGCAACCCAGTCTTGATGTTACAGTATTTTTAATCGTATTTCTATTATTAAACGGTTAGTAAAAAAAGTCTTGAGGCCCCTGGTCCAAAGTCGCACGCGATTCTTGGACCGAGACGGGGCTGAAAGGAACCCACTCCGATCGCCCTTGCCCCGCGCAAATTCGCATCTGATAAAGCAGGAAATCTTATCAGATCCGAAGAGTTTGCGGCTTGGCGCCCGCGCCCGCATCGACCCGACGCTTCATCATAGGCTCGCGCGCAAGAAAAACGTGGGACACAAAATCTCGCGCAACCTGCCCTCTCCATACGCTACTCATACAATCCAGTGGTGAACACGAGCCCAATGAACTGAACTACCGCCTCCCCTCCAGGAACTTTCGGCACTCTCTGCGCCATGTGCCCCCAACTGCCCCGCCAATTGTCGGCCGAACCTGGAGGCCGATCTTGACGAGCGGTGACTGCGCATGGCCTGGCCCGCTTCCGGCCTGCATTATTCTTAAAGTTGGTCACCAACCCTTCCCCCCCTTCTCGAAACTACCCTGCTCGTCCTTCTGCCTCTCTCACACAGCCCATCCACTCAAACTCCTTCTCGGTGCGCCGTTGGCTGCGTGCATTTGCGAAAGCGTGAGCTGGGTGCGGCCCCCGGCTCGTGAAGGTCTGCTTGCCCTTGTCCTGGCAGCTACCATCGACGCTCCTCGCCTTCCAACGCCGGTTCGCTTGCGCAGCTGCGCAGTCCCAGTCACAGCTGCACGCTCCCGTGGACCTGACAGTACATCCGTCCGGTTAAACGCGCATTGACTGACCGACTCAAAAAGGCCTACTCAGGCTCCAGACGACTCTCGTCCCACGGCTCCCCAAGCGCCAGCTGCACAGCTTTCTCCCGACACACAACCACCAACATGACCTCGACTCAAATGGCTATGGATACGCCTCGGCCGGCCTCCATTACTGCGCCCTTGGGCGTCAAGACACGTACGGCGGCAATGGAGTCTATCGAGGACATCCTATATGGATCGGTATGCACCGCTAAATACCCCATGACTCAAGCGTTCTGCGTGCTGACCGACCCCTCTAGGTCGCCGGAATAGTTGGCAAATATATCGAGTACCCCTTCGACACGGTCAAGGTCCGGCTCCAGTCACAACCGGACCACCTTCCTCTACGCTACAAAGGACCTCTGGACTGCTTTCGCCAGTCCATCAGGGCAGATGGCCTCCTCGGCCTATACCGCGGTATCAGCGCGCCGCTTGTGGGTGCAGCGGCGGAGAACAGCAGTTTATTCTTCTTTGAACGAATAGGGCGGGAGACCCTGTACAAGACCGGGTTCTGCCCCCGCGACGCACCGATGCCCCTCCCGGCGTTGTTCTTCACGGGCGCCTTCTCGGGCGTCTTCACATCCTTCGTCCTGACGCCCATCGAGCTCGTCAAGTGCAAGATCCAGGTACCCGAGCACGAGGCCGGGGCGCCGAGGAGGGCGCCTCTCAAGCCGCTCAGCGTCGTTAGGGACATCTTCCGAACCGACGGGTTCCTCGGGTTCTGGCATGGCCAGATGGGAACACTGATCAGAGAGGCAGGAGGTTGCGCGGCGTGGTTCGGCTCCAAGGAGACCACTTCCAAGTTCTTCATGAATCAGAACTTGAAGAAGGCCAAGACCCAGGCGCAGAGGGAGGAGATGCTGGCCAACCCGCTGCCGCTGTGGCAGCAGGCCCTGGCTGGCGCATCCGCGGGTGTGGCCTACAACTTCCTCTTCTTCCCCGCGGACACAATCAAGTCGCGCATGCAGACGAGCCCCAGCGACGGGTCGACCATGAGGAGGACGTTCTGGGCTGAGGGGGTCGCGCTGTGGCAGCAGGCCGGGCTGAGGGGCTGCTACAGAGGGTGCGGCATCACATGCTTGCGGTCAGCACCGAGCTCGGCGTTCATTTTCATGGTGTTTGATGGGTTGAAGAAGTATGTGCCGCTTTCATGAAATGGATACCCAGATACAAATCACGCAAACCAATAGATGGCATAGCATGTTGGGCGAGGCCCATGAACTTAGGGTTGTTTTCTCAATTTGGTGGCGGATTTGGGATAGAGTACAGGACACAGATAGACGGGTGCCGCCTTTAGATGACACCAAGCCAGAACCAAAAAGGCTTGCAAGTTTTTTGAGATGTGTTGCGCACAATTTCATTTACCTTGAAATGCTGTGTAAACATGCTCATGCTCAGTGGAGAACAAATAACGTGAGAGGAGCGCATCGGGTGAGCAGCAGAAGTGGATATCCAATCCCCCAACTCCGGGTACAGCACAAAGTCGTCGAGCCTCAACATTAGTGAAACAGTCAGATAGCCTTGTACATTGGCTAACCTCACTCCTTCTTGAGGGCCTTCTCCTTGAAGCTCCACCCGTTCAGATACCCAGCCCCGGAGCACAGGTATGTCGCAAAGCTCAGCCAGCCAAGGTACGGCACCATGCAGTAGGCGGCGACCCTGTCGATAGGCCACCAGACGCTCGTCAGGTAGACGTTCAGCCCCAGGAGTGCGACGATGTCGACGGTGGCCTCGATGGGGCGCTTCAGGCCGAAGAAGAGCGGCATCCACGCCAGGTTGAGGCCGAGCTGGATGGTGTACAGCGTCGCGGAGTGCTTCGTGTCCTTGATCAGCTGCGGCGTGGACGTCAATGGGTTCAGGCCGGCGGTGATTGCTCGGTGGGCGGCGTAGCCCATCAACCCGTAGAGGACTGTCCACGCCGGGCCGAAGACATAGGGTGGTGGGCGGAAAGGAGGCTGCTTAATTGTGTTGTAGGTCTTTTGTGTCTCCTTTGCTGTGCGGGTGTCAGAGCGGGTTGTCGATCAATGGGGAAGATCAGCATGTTGTGCATGGCGTGTAACTTACGGCGGGTACTGTATCCGACTGCTGTCCCCAGCCCGATGGGGAGGAGGATGGAGGCGGCTGGGTTGGCGAAGACGCCGTGGGGGATCGTCAGGGCGGGTATATAGGTAGTCATGGTCGCAAATCTGCCGGGTTCGAGTCTTGTGAGTGACGTGAACCGTTGCTGCCAGGCCTTCTTTTGAGTCTGTGAGAATAGTGTTGTTGGGGAAGTGAACAGGCGATTGTGGTGAGATTCGAGAGGAAGCTCAGTACTATCCGGTCCTTGCGGGTATGTATGACGACATGCAAGGAAGCATGTGAGTCTCGAGCAGTTGCAAGCAGCAATTGAGCTTGGCAGGATATTCTCTTGCTTTCGTTGGGGAAAGTTTGAACTACAGAAGCTACCTACCTCAAAAAAAAAAGCGTTATTACTCTTAAAAAGACTGCTCAATTCCGTGAAGAAGTAGAGCTGTCCGTTACCACGGCATTCCGGGTGATAGACATAGATGCAAGGTACCTCGGTACCTCGACCAGGAGCTCTAGAACTGTACCGTAGTACAGACTCGGCTAGGCGAGTGTCTTTGAGGTGGGCTGGCGCTTATGTCAGACCGCACTAGCCCCAGGTCGGCGGCTCTTGTTGGTCTGGCGGCGTGGCCCGCCGACTCCTCTCTCCTTCAACCACCAGACCAGACCTACCTCCCTGGATATCCACTCCTGGGACCAGAGGGCGTCCAGCTGCTGCTGCTGTATCTCGCAACATCACAGCGCCTGCATCGCGACTCGCATTTTTGGTTGCGCAGTCACTCTCTTACCGATTGTTCGTTCTACCTTTTCCGTTGAGTTTTGGTCCCCCCTCGTGGAATCACTCCCCCCCGTCTCTTGCCATGTCCCCAAGACGATAGCTTCAGCTCTGCTTCTTGCCCTCCCGCCCTCTTGTCGCATTGATCATCATTTGCTTGTCCTGTCAAGCAGCAAGCCACCATTTTCCACTTCTTGTCCTCTTACCTCATCATCGTTTGCTACGGACGGAATCTGCGTTGCTGCTGGTCTTCTCATCCAATCGCTCAGCCCTCCTGCTGTCTTCCGAGCCACCTTCATTCTTCTTTTCAAACTGTCCTGGTCAGAATGTTTTCTCTAACGGCAATCACGTCGCCAAACATTAGGCTTCCTCTTTCCTCTAGTCTCCGACAAGTGCCTGATATAACCTGACCAGTCCCACCGCAAAAGCCTCACCCGGCCCTCCTCTTGGTTGAAGCTCCTTACACGCGTCGCTCGAGGGAATACGACAGCTCAAGCGCAATGGACTCCTACTACAGAGACTCTGCCCGCTCGCCGGGAGATAGGACTTGGAACCGCGATGACTCGAGAAAGATGGACAGGGCGGATGATAGCTTCTACCGCGGGAGATCTCCTGGTATGTCACCGGCTTCGCTGTTTACAGATCGGCACAGCTCGCAGTGCATCACTTTGCATCCGTGAGCCGGCTGAAGAATGGCTGCATTAAAGCCTTTCCGGCTCGTCGACTCTCTCGTCGCAATACTTACTTACTTTTGGTTCCACAGGTCATGACCGGCGACGGTCCAACCGCTCCCGATCCCCCCTCCCCGTCGACCGGTATGAGCCCAGGCGAGCGAGAGAAGACTACCCTCCTCGCGACAGGGACGACAGGCGCCGCATCACGTCTCCGCCAGCCAACATTGATCGATATGTCCCTGGGCAGGAGGCCACTGCACCTCAACCTGTCGCGGCCAACCCTATTCAAGACCCCCTGAAGCTGCCTTACCAAGTAGGGTTCTCCTACTTCGGCGAGTGGTGGAGGTTGAACGAGAAGGTCAAAGAAGAGAAGGAACGTCAGCGTACTGGTCGCCGCCGGGAGCCGGACCGGGCTCGTGCCAACACCCAGGAGGAGCGCGACAAGGAGAAGGCCAAGATTCAGGCCGCGTATGACTCGTACAAGGAAAGCCTGCAGGCAAAGATGGCCAAGACCTTTGTTCAGCAACACAAAGACGAGCAGTGGTTCCGTGAACGCTACGTTCCCGAGGTCAGAGATCCCCTGAAGGCCCAACTCACCGAGTTCCGAAAGGGCCAGTACACCCAATGGGAGCAAGACCTTGAATCCGGCACCTTCGATGAGTTCACCCTGGAGGGCATTCCCAAGAGCGAAAGCAATGGTGCCGGGGGAATTATCGAGAAGGAGGAGGGTGAAGCCACCGCAGCGAACGAAGTCCTGGGTGTTGGCGACCTAGTCCCTGCTACCAGCTCCGACCTCCGTGATGAGAATCTCTTTCAGCCAACCCTCCTCATCAAGACGATTGCTCCTAGTGTGAGCCGTCAGAATCTGGAGGCCTTTTGCAAGGAGCATCTTGGAGAGGAAGAGGGCGGCTTCAAATGGCTCTCACTCAGCGACCCGAACCCGTCGAAAAGGTACCATCGCATCGGCTGGATCATGCTTCACCCGGCTGCCGAGACTGGGGCCATCATCGATCGCGCAGACCCAAAAGAAGAAGACGAGGATGGTGACATCAAGGTCAAGAGCCCTGGCGCGTCGCTTTCGACTGCCGACAAGGCTCTGGAAGCTATCAACAGCAAGACCGTCAAAGATGAGGTCAGGGGCGACTTCGTGTGTCACGTTGGTGTGCATAACCCGCCCGCCAACCCGCGCAAGAAGGCCCTGTGGGACCTCTTCTCGGCTCCAGAGCGCATCGACAAGGACCTGTCTCTTGTCCATCAGCTCGTCAACAAATTCGAGGCAGATTATGGCTCCGATTTCAACGCTGTCCTGAAAATCGAGGAGAAGGTCGATGAGCTGAGGAATTCCGGGCGTCTGCAACCTCCAATCACTTCCGCAGTCAAGAAGGAGAAGATCAAGAAGGAGCGGTCAGTCAACCTCGATGAGGCTATGGACGAAGGGGAGGAGCCCGAGCCTGAAGATGAAGATGATGAAGACGAGGGTGCCATTGACGATGACGAGGTCGATGATGAGGAGCTCTTGACCAAGAAGAAGCAGCTTGACCTCCTCATTGAGTATCTGCGCCGCGTTTTCAACTTCTGCTTCTTCTGCGTCTTTGAGAGTGATTCAGTTCACGAGTTGACTCGGAAGTGCCCCGGAGGTCACCTTCGCCGACCCAGGAGCACACTGTCTTCTGCAGCGAAGGAAGTCGCCCGTGCCAGTGCTCTTGGCGAGCCTCTGCCCAAGAAGCGCCCGGACACCGCTGAACTCGAGGAAGGCGAGACTACTGAGCCGGACCGCAAATTCAGGAATGTCAGCAAGTCTGAGCAGCAACTCCAGCGCGCCTACAACTGGGTCAAGACATTTGAGGACAAGATCAAACAGATTCTGGAGCCAGACTCTGTCGATATTCGAAAGCTCGGTGGTAAGCCCATCGATGAAGCTGTGAGCGAGGAGATGTCCAAGTTCGTGAAGCAAGAGGACGAGCACAAGTGGCGGTGCAAGGTCCCCGACTGTCAAAAGCTCTTCAAGGAGGAGCACTTCTGGCGCAAGCATGTTGAGAAGCGACATGTGGATTGGTTGGACAGTCTCAAACAAGACGTAAGTGAACGCCTGGTCCTGCCTATGGATTCTGACTGCTAACAAACACCTAGTATGAGCTAATCAATGCGTACGTGATTGATCCGGCTCACATCGCGCCGTCTCGAACAGACGCCAATTCCAATGGTCACTTCCCGCCGGCGAATGGTCAGGCGCCAACAGGTACGCCACGAGGATTTAACCTTGGAAATTATGGTCTGAACAACATGCTCCCGATGGGATTCCCTGCCATGCCGAATTTCCAGCAAATGTTTGCAGGCGCCATGGGCAGCCCGGCAAACTGGAGCCAGTCCAGTGGAGGTGACGACCGTGGCGGCGGCCCCGTCCGCCGTGGGGGAGCTTTCAACTCTGCTGGGAGAGGTTATAACAATAACCGATCCAACCCGTACGACCGGCCACGGAACCCTCGTTTTGATGGCGGGATGGGCGGCGGCATGATGGGTGGCGGCCGCCCCAACCGTGGAGGTCGCTGGGGAGATGGCGCTGGTGGCGGTGCAGCCGTCGGGCCACGTGAGGCCATCCAGGGGCGCACGCTGAAGAGCTACGAAGACTTGGACCAGGCCAGCGGTGGCGGCGGTGGGGAGCTGAACTACTAAAACTTCGGGGGACCCCGAGTGGGTTTGTGACATTTCAGAAGCGTTTCCTCTGCGTCCCAGTCACTTTAGAGCTGTATCAGCTGGTGGGGTTCTCACGATGGTTTTCGTCATCGGGGGTGAGAGACTGCAAAAAGACTTTCCATATTTCCAAGGATGCGCTGTACATTAGAAGCTGGTTTTATTGCTCACTGGTTAGTGGTGGGCAGGGTTTCAATTTGGTTCAGATTAGCAAATCAAGGCTTGATTCAAGACATCTCCGATCAAAAGTACAAGCATCTCGTGTTGGTTCTCACAAGCCGATTCGTGGGCTATCTGGGTATGTTTTCGTTCAGTACAAGTACAGTGATGTCGAGCAGACGTGCTCGAAAAGGAAGATTCTGATGAGGTCCTCGCCATGGAAACGCCGACAACTCCTCCACTGCAGTCCGAATGGATTCAATCATGTTGCCACCATAACGCCATCCAGCCGCCCACCTCAAGATTCCAAGGACCACCCAATTGCGCGGGATACCCAGCAGCAGAAGTCCAAAATTGGCAGGATGCCTCAGAACCAAGCTGGGAAAGCCAAACCTCAAACCTGAAAAAAGAAAGCACGCCGGCTTCAAAAAACCTTCCATCCGACAAGGCATCGCGATTTTCGTCCAAATACTTTTGTGGAGCTACCCATCTCGCTCGTGTTATGGTCCTTTCTGTTGAGGACAAGTGTCGACTGATCGATCGAGAGGAAAGGCGCAGGTCGCAGACTAATATCGATAAAACCGAGAAGAGAAAGGAAAGGCTGACAAGTGCCTTCCTTGTAAAGCCTGCCAGCTATTCAGCCTGCAGCGGACCGTTCCATCGCAAGGATTTCCAGGCTGGGATGAAAAAAAGCTGGGATGGAAAGTCGGGTATATCTGGGTATCGAAAACTCCTGCAAACGCCCGCAGCCGCCTCAAATACGTACGCAAGTTCTGGCTTTCAGAGTAGCAGCAGAGCGAGCTCACCACAGATCTCTGATACGGCGGAAATCCGCCATCTGCTGAGCAGTGGGGGAGTCCAGAATGATATCCTCCAGAGGCTTCTGGTCGGGCAGGCGCTCCAGGAGGTACTTGATGAACAGGCCGCCGTCCTTGTTGTGGCCCGTGTCCTGCCTGATGACGACGTACAGGCCGTCGTAGCGGATGCCGACCGAGGGCGCGTATGCGGACTCCTTCTTGGCCGACCGGAGGACACGGACGGGGTTGCGCGTGTTGAGCGACCTCTGGAGGTAGCTGCTGCCGGCCTTGCGTGGGATCTCGTTCCTGTTCTTGTTCTTTTCGCTGCCGGGGCCCGAGTACCAGATTTTCTCGCCGCGGCTTTTTTTCGGGGTCGGTGTTAGCTAATTCATGTCTCAGGCACCACAGCAGAGGGGAGGATGTCCTTACTCATCGTCGACTTCCTCGTACGCTCCGGCCACGACGATGCTGTACGCGCCATAGCTAACAGTGCCGGAGATTCCGGCCACGTGCATGCCGTGAGCTCCGTTCATCTTGGCGGAGAACTGGTTGGGAAACCAGGCACCCACGGCAAGGCCGTTGTGACCAGACACGTACGCCGGGAGAGCACCGTACCGGTAGTCAGTCATGTAACGATTGGTGCCCTGGTTGAGCGCTGATGGATACGTTAGCAACCCGCTACGATTCCCAAAACACACAACAGGCAAGAAGCAAAGGCTCGAGCTTACCGATGCGGTGCATGATCCCTTCCACGCCCCAGATCTCGTGGTCAGGCGGAGGCAGCCGGATAGTGACAGTAGCACTTCCAGACTGGCCGGCAGGCGCAGGAGACGCAGTTGCCGTGGTTGGGGAAGGGACTTCCTCATTGTCGTCGTCGTCATCATCCTCTGCCTCCGCGCCCGCGCCCCAGTTCTCGTCGCGGAAGCGCTGGAGGAGCATCGCGGCGCGCTGCTTGACGTCGTCGGGGAAGTGAACCTTGGGGCGGTTCATGAGCTCCAAGACAAGCTCGATGCGCGCCTTGCCGCAGAGGTCCGGGGACATATTGGTGTCGAACTCGAGCAAGTCCAGGTACTCGCGAACCCGCTCGAGCTGTTTACAGAATTTCTCTTCGTTCAGGTCAGGGACGCCGTGGGCCTTGATACTGGCCTGAGCGAAGAGCTGGATGGTGACCCGTCTAGTCTCGAACCACTTCACCCTCTCGATGAGAGCGCGGGCGACGTTGGGGAAGGTGATTGTGGACGCGCCCGCGACGGTCGGTTGGCTTTGAGTTGCCATACTGAGGATCTTCAGTTTCACTGGGCTCCTGAGTAGCAGCTTCTACGTCAGTTTGGCAGTCTCGAGGGAAACTTGGTTCCTTCCCGGCCCAGGACGTGGAGCTTTTGTGATGAGAGGAGCAAAGGCAGCCCGGATCTCGTATGTACGGCAACCTGCTGCTGGGAACAATACTGGATGCAGAGCATCTGCTTTCTTGGGCCAGGGGAATAGGAAACTTACGTGTTGATGTTGTCTTGATGTTGTTCCTGGCGGTCGTCAGGCCGGATGATGTTTGGAGATGAGCAGTGATGGTGCAGGTTGTGAATCTCGGAATTGACGAGATGCGGATGACTGCTGGCTGAAATATGGCCCGGTCTGATGCAGGATTATTGCAAAAGATGCTGAGATTCTGGTGAGATGCGATTCTGGCTCGGGACACGTCCAGTCAACGATGGAGGGAGGGATGCGAGTGGGAAGTGTTGCTGGCTGGTCTGCGATTGCTTGCTATAAGGTGATGCGCGTTGCAGGGGCAGTGGGTACCGCGGCGATTTGCCAGAGCCTGGGACGAGCTGCAGGACGGCCGAGAAAAACGTGGACGGCAGGGCAGATGACCGAGACGCAGTATTATACCTTGAAAAAGTACTTTGTGAACTGCTTCAGATGTTCTACGTCGTCAAAATCACGGGCCGGGACGCAGGTTCGGAAGAGACTCATCAAATGCAGTGTCGTGGTGGCGGCGGGCTGTATGCTGCGACGTAGTGCGAGTCGTCTCCAATTCCCACACTTCGCCGAGGTGCCCAGTAGCTAGCTGTCTTTACTTTAATCCAGGGTCAGAGACAGCTGGGCTGGATATAAGCTGCATGGCAAGAGCACTCTGGGGTAGAACGATACTGCAACATGGTGAGAAGTCAGGACTCAGGGGCAATGTCGAAGAAAGCAGATATGTGCTGCAGAGGGCATGACGCAGAGGGAGGGTACGCACCTGCGCTTGATATATGACACCGGAAGAGTCGATGCATAAATATCTGGCTTGTCTTTCAATTTGCTCTTTGTGAAGAATGACTCTTACTGGAATCACGGAATCAGGAGCCACGCCCATAAGTGATGGCTCACAATTCCACACCATGTGTCAGGCTTCTTGCCCTGCCCCTTGTGCCCGAATGTGTGTCGAAACTCACATAAGACAGCCCTTTTATGGCATTTCATTGTTCAATTAACTCCATTCTTCCCGCCAGCTTTGCCGTGTTGCGTCAGTTCCATCTAGGATATTGAGCCAGCTCACCGATCAGAGTCGCTCTTACTCCATCATGGCACACAAACCTGTCAAGCAGACACTATGTGTGGTAGTGACGTGCAAAGACTCAGCGTGAAGAGAATACAAGACTTAATGGCGCCAAGTCCCGACTCGTTGCTGTATCGCTATGGTAAAACTTCCCTCCAAAGCTGTATAGCGTTGAGACGGCGCATAAGTCGAGAGCACTTGCACCTCTTTCTCCGAAGGAGTCATACGGCGGCAACCCAGGCTTTCCTGATGCTTTTGCAAGGGGCGGAGCGCAAGTTGTCTTGCCTTAAAGCTCAGTGATCACCTCAAGGTACCTGCTTTTGAGGTATCGAGACCTGCTCACACTTGGGGCAGTCGATGCCGCCATCCAGAGATAGAAGGGCATATATGTGCCCTTCCTTTTTGGACCTGGTCCTAATCGTAGAGGTGAAAGGACGACTGAATAAGTTCGCAAACCCCTATGAGATCGCAGATCTGGAATGTTTTTGGAAAGATAGTCCACGGCGTGCCATCATGCCACAGGAGGTGTGTCAGTGGACTGTCCCGCCCGGCTTCAAGGTGACACTCGTCCACCCGTCAGCGAAGGGGTTCGTTCCTAGAACTCCTAGGCGATGACACATTGTTTTCTCTCCGTCGAATATGGAACAGCAGTAACGTTGAGGTTTGCTTCCCGGGCGTCAAGGTTTGCAGTTTCACGAAAAGACCGTCCCTGTCTCTCTCCGGGAGCTAACCACCGAGTCGACGCCGCTCCAGAGCATCTCCGGCGGACATTCGGTGTGGACACGGGCGTCCATAGTTTGCTCTGAGGACCGAGTGTCTTGCAAGACGTGTCTCACCTTAGAGGTAGAATCGACGAGTTGGCGCTCCAAGAAGGACAGCCAAGCGAGGCCCGATGATGACGGGGACGAAGCGTCCCTGCCCCGACCCCGGCCCGTGAACTCGATCTCAAGAGCCAAGCCGAGAAAGGCAGGTGTACAGCTTCAGAGAACCTCAACACCTTGCTCGCCGAGGTCATGGTAACGCGGGTACTTGTCAACGGGTGGTCCTTGATACGGCTACTGTCGGCATAGGCCTTCAGGCACCCTAGCAGCGTGACAGACCGAACGGAAAGCATCTGTGTTCTGTGGTGATACCAGTGTGAAGGTTTGACTGCCGAGCTGATGTGCATGAGATTTATCTAATGGAATGGTGGATTGGGCACGCCAATGAATCGTCACATCGAGATCGCATCGGTCCGGTGTAGGAGTGGAAAGGCGGACTATGCATGAGTGACATCGGAGCAAAGGGAGACACTCGAGGAGGTGGAGAAGGAGGAAGTCCTGAATTCGTCGTCAAGGGCATTCAAACACAGCTGATAGTGACCCGGGAAGGGGTTTAGAGCTCAACTTTCGAGGTCTCTGTTAATGTAGAGATGAAGATGGAGGCATCCTACTGAGGGATACGTAGTAGATAGAGAGAGAGACCTTGCCGTCTCTGTTGGGGTTGGATGTTTCCTGAGCTAGGGTTTCAAGTCTCCAAGATGCCGCCAAGGTTGCACCGATCTCACCTCGTGACTGTTGAGCCTCCAATTCTCAACATGCAAGTGATGCGTCAGATGTAATCCGATATCGTCCACTGGTGACCACGTAGACTGTGTCGTTTAACCGATGGAGTGGTTTGCGAGAGCTAAGCCAGAAGGTCCACAAATCGAAGGAGATGCTGCTTGAAACCGGGTCCCGCAGGCGCTATCCTGCCGCTCATGCATACCACCTACCGGCCCAACATCATCAGTTGGCTCCCGGATGTCTTCCGAAAGGGGACGGACTGATCAGCCCCCAAACCTTGCGCGATTGAGCATCGTCGAACAAGACCCGGGTGTTCAGAAAGGGCACAGGACCGGTACTGCACAGCATGACCATGAGTCTATCATGCGGCACGATACGATGGCCGGGACCGGACCGGTTCCCCCGCGTTCTTCGACGAAGCGTTACATATACCGCTAGGATATATCGCCACGCTTCACACTACACGATACCGACCCTTCAACACCACCGTCAATTATCAAGCCGCGCCTATAGCACATTAGACGCACCACTTACAAATCCCACGATGCCTGCGGCAAAAGAGCAAAATGCATGGATCGGCTACCGGGGCGCTGCTGGTTGTGACCTTCGCAGTGAGTGGCAACACGAAGACCTTGTAGTATTGCGATCCAGCTCATGACCTGTGCACCAGGTGACACCCAGACAACGCCAACGCCGTCAATGCTGGCAGCCATCGCCAATTGCAGTCTGTTAGACGATGTCTTCGAGGAAGATACTACGACTATTGACCTGGAAGCTCACGTTGCCGCCCTCGCCGGCAAGGAGGCTGGCCTCCTGATGCTGTCAGGCACCATGGGCAACCAGGTCGCGCTGAGGTCTCTGTTAACCCAGCCTCCTCATGGGGTTGTCTGTGATCACCGTTCCCATATCGTCGTCTATGAGGCTGGAGGGTAAGTCGAGCCCAACTCAGGACTGTCCTCGGCCGTCATCAAAGCTCACCATCTGTAGCGTGTCCGCCCTTACTGGCGCCATGCTGGAAGCTGTACGGCCAAGCAACGGCATCCACCTCACGCTCGAGGACATCCAGGAGCACGCCCACATCGACGACAACGTGCACACCTGCCCGACACGGGTCATCTCGCTGGAGAACACCCTGAACGGCATGCTGATGCCCCTGTCGGAGGTCCAGCGCATCTCCAAGTGGGCGAGGGAGCACGGCATCAAGATGCACCTGGACGGGGCGCGCCTCTGGGAGGTGGCCGCGTCAGGCGCAGGGAGCATCAAGGAGTTCGCCGAGTGCTTCGACACCCTGACGCTGTGCTTCTCCAAGGGTCTCGGCGCGCCCATCGGGAGCATCCTCCTCGGGACCAAGAGCACCATCAAGCAGGCGCGGTGGACGCGCAAGTCCATCGGCGGCGGGCTCAGGCAGTCCGGGGTCGTGGCCGCGGCGGCGCGGGTGGCGGTGGACGAGACGTTCGGCAGCGACCCGAGCGGCAAGGACGGGCTGCTGAGGAAGTCGCACGAGATGGCGGCGCAGGTGGCCCAGATGTGGACGGGGATGGGCGGTCGGCTCACGTACCCGCCGCACACCAACATGGTGTGGCTCGACCTCAAGGCTGCCGGGTGCAGCGACGCGCGCATCGCGGAGCTGGGCAGGGAGCAGGGCCTGCGGCTGCTCGGCGGCAGGATCATCTGCCACTACCAGAGCTACCAGAACGCCGACGTGGTGGTGCCCAGGCTGGAGGCCATCTTCAAGACCATCATGGCTGAGAAGGGTCAGGGGGTCGCAGCTGCTAATGGGGATGGCGACAAGGCGCTTTACAAGTAGACACTCGGCTCTAGAATACACATATCTTGTGTTGTCGATGCAGCAAGACGACCTCAGTAATCCAAGGGCATCATGCCACACACATTGGATGAACAGCCAGTTTGTGGAACGGGTCGTCTCCTGGGCTGATGGCGTGGCGTCCCGTCCCCAGCTTCCTCTAGTCGGGCCGCCCCCGCCTCGTATTGGACCCCAAGCATTGTCTTAGGCGTGAGCTTATGTGCACTTCCTCGCCAATCCCCATCCGTGCACCAGCCCAGGCATAGCACCGTTAAATGAAGATTGAACTATGGCCATATTCCTCAACCCCTCTGCCAGGATAACTAACAAGTTCCTTGGCTCGCCAACTCCGCCCCTCCAAGCTGCAGAAAATCGAATCTTGGCCGGCCCTCGACCTTGGTGATCGTCCTCTTGGTCACCGAAACCGATCGTAGATTCGAGAATTTCGAGGATTATGGATATCGGTCCTACCTGATGGACGGGTCGGCCTCAGATCTGACGTCGCTCAACTTCACGATACCTGCGCGCCTAGACGCAGCCCCAGACTAGCCTCACCTGCACCGGTCGGTGTTAGTCACAAAGGGCAAGGCCAGGCACCCTCAAGACTGGTCCAAAAGCAAGTACTCAGCCAAGACCGAACCGAGCTCCAAGCTTTCCGAGGTTGCCTTCCTGTCATGGGGTCTACGGAGGCGCTGGCGTGTACTTATTTCCCGCTTGCCCAGATCGTGAGTTTAATAGATAAAAAGTCCCGTCGGGTTGCACGATACTGGATAGTTCGCCCCTTATCGTGTGACTCCATTCTTTGCGTTTCGGATTTCACAGTGCATGCTCCCTCTCCTATCTGGATCGATTTATATCGTCGCTGCCTACGTACTAGGTAATAGGTCTTGCTCGTTGACTTTGTCAACTCAGTGAACCAAACCTCTTCTCAAGACATCTATCCCCCAGGCCACCGCGCCCGGTATGGAACTAGGTAAGGGGCAATTAAATTCGTGATGCCATCGTTATATAAAATAGCAGCCCTGCTCGCTGCTGTCACAACGGGCTACGGCGGGACACTCGACGGGATCTACTATGATGGAGATAATATCGCACCATGTGCATCATCGCTATACTGCTACGGCGACATCCTGGACTCCATCCAGAGGGCCAAACCATTTGCCGACTCCAAGACCTTTGTGGACATGTAAGTCTCACATCCATCCGAGAATGAAACAGGAAATTGCAGCTCATGAGTTCTCAGGCCAACGATAGTCCCACTGGAGCAAGTCCAAGCCGCCTATGACCAGCTGACAAAGCCGCTCCAGAATAACACCGAGCTCCTGGACTTCCTGAGCGCCAACTTCGGCCCAGCCGGGCAGGAGGTCATCCCCGTGGACCCGGAGTCCCTGGCCGTCAACGCGAGCTTCCTCGACGGGATCGCAAACGCCGTCAACAGGGAGTTCACCGAGGCCGTCATCGACCTGTGGCCCGTCCTGACGCGGTCCGTCAACGAGTCCGCCGTCTGCGCCGAGTGCGAGAACAGCCTGCTGTCCATCAGGCGGCCGTTCGTCGTCGCGGGGGGACGCTTCCGCGAGCCCTACTACTGGGACTCGTATTGGATCCTCCACGGGCTGCTCCGCAGCGGGGGCAACTTCACGGGGATCGCGAGGAACCAGATTGAGAATTTCCTGGATTTTGTCGAGGACTATGGGTTTGTGCCGAATGGTGCTAGGGTGTATTATCTCAACCGGTCGCAGCCGCCGCTGTTGGCGCAAATGGTCAGGATATATCTCGAGCAGACGGGGGACACGACCATCCTTGATCGTGCGACTCCCCTGTTGATTCGGGAGCATGATTTCTTCACCTCCAACCGGACTGTCCATGTCACGGTTGGGGACAGAAACTACACGCTGAACCGGTAGGTATAACAAGCAAACAAATGACTGAAAATGTAAGCCTTTCGTACACTTACACAAGCAACAGATACAATGTCGCCAACACAGAGCCACGGCCAGAGTCCTACTACGAGGACTACACACAAGTCAACAACGCGTCTTACTACGCAGCGGATGGCAGGGTATTCCCAACCAGGAACACGACGCAGGCCGAGAAGGACCTGCAGTACAGGAACCTGGCGTCGGGCGCAGAGTCCGGCTGGGACTTCAGCGCGCGGTTCATGAGGGACCCGACCATCGCCGCCGAAGACACTTATTTCCCTCTGGCATCGTACAACATCATCAACATAATTCCCGTGGAGCTCAACGCGATCCTGTACTGGAACGAGGTCACCATCGCCGACTTCCTGCGCCAGCAGCAGGCACCAAATGCCACCGCCCATGCCGAGGCAGACGCCTGGGACGCCCGCGCCGCGTCCCGTAGCGAGGCGATGCACTCGGTGATGTGGAACTCGACGCTGGGCGGCTACTTCGACTTCAACCTGACCTCGGGCTCGCAGGACGTCCTCTGGGCGCGCGACAACGACTCCCTCCCGGCCGAGCAGGCCGGAGGGGCGGCCGCCGGCCAGCAGGTCGTCTTCAACGTCGGGCAGCTGACGCCGTTCTGGACGGGGGCCGCGCCGGCGTCCCTCGCGGGGGACCCGGAGACGGTCAGGAGGGCGTTTGCCCGCGTCGATGAGTACCTCTCGTCGCGGAGGGGCGGCATCGCGCCGACTAATTTCGTCTCGGGACAGCAGTGGGACCAGCCTAGCGTGTGGCCGCCGCACATGCATATTCTTATGGAGGCGCTGCTGCGGACGGCGGGGGATGGTGGTGAGGAGTGGGCGTGGGCGCAGGACCTGGCGTTGAGGCTGGGGCAGAGGTATTTCGACTCGGCGTATTGTACCTGGTGAGTAAGAACCCTTGGTGTTGCTTTTGACATACCTACCGGCCCTTTGATCACAGCGAGAGAACACGAGGACAAAAACACTGACGAAGCATCATCACGAAGGCGCGCAACGGGCGGTGGGAGCCCGAGCTCGCCCCCCCTCCCGAACCCGCCGCAGGACCTCGGCGGGCAGATGTTCGAGAAGTACTCGGACCAGTCGCTCAACGAGGCCGGCAGCGGGGGCGAGTACGAGGTGGTCGTGGGCTTCGGGTGGTCCAACGGGGTGCTCATCTGGGTGGCCGACACGTTCCGCGACAGGCTGCAGACACCCACATGTGAGGATCTCAACAGCGCAGCGGGCGAGGCGAGGAGGACGAAGGAGAAGAGGACGAGCGAGCGTGGTGGGCATGGCGATGGGCAAAATGCCATCAGCGCGGTGCAGCTTGATCGGTTCGATGCGGCTTGGACGAGTGAGCATGTTGGTGGTCTTCGGGTTGTGGGATAGCATCTGTGTGGTGATGATTGTATTCAAGGGGGTTGATGATGAGTGGATTTTATTCTCAGGTTTGTCTCTGATCGTGATGATAGGACCAGTCCCAGCGATCAGTCGTAAAATAGCAATGCTCATTAAGATTATTTGAAGAGGTCGATCGTCCATTTTGCGTTCCATTCTCCGAGTCGCTTCATTCTGAAGCTTTGTGTCATCCCTGACCGCGATTTGTCACCGGGACAAATCTGTGCTGTCTCGTCCTCGCAGCCGCTGGGCGTGACCTTCTGTTCATAGTCTCAGCCTGAGACTCGCTGTAGTGAGATTCCGTGACGCTCTCGATAGTACTGTCTCAAGGCTTCACATGGCATAAATAACTGAATAAGCCGGGCAAAGAAGCGCACGCTTTCAAATGACCCCTTCCAACCCAGGACACTCGTCCCTCAGAATTCCGTAGTCCCTCGTGCCCAAGGACTCCCCGTCCTTCCAGATAGCCTTTCTTCTTAATCCTTCATACTTGAACCCAGCCTTCTTCAGCACGGCCTCGCTCGCGGGGTTGCCCTCGTAGACATGAGCCTCGACCCTCAGAAGGTCGGGGAAGGTCGCGAAGGCCCACGCGGTGAATGCCGCGATGACCTCGCCAGCGTAGCCCCTGCCCCAGTGCTCGCGCCCCAGCCAGTAGCCGATCTCGACGGTGCGGGCCTCGACGTCCGTGAAAGGTTTGAGGCCGATGCCGCCGATGAAGGCGCCGTCCGATGAGCGGCAAATAGCGTAGTTAAGTAGGATCCCTTCGGGGCGCAGGGGGCTTGCCGACTTATTCGTGAGGGCCATATTGTTGATGAAGAACTCGGCGTTCTGCAGCTCGTAAGGGTGGGGAAAGGTGTTGCGCATCCATTTTTCTATTCCCTTGTCGTTGGCCTGCTTTGAGCTGGCTGCGGCGTCGGATGGGTGATATGGTCGGACGAGGGTTTTTGCGAGGGTGAGTATGGGCGTTGTGGGAAGGGACGGTATTGAAGTGGCATGTGCCGTGGGCGAGGCCATCGTGAGCGTGGTTCTGAGGGTGTCTCAGGGGGCAGGCTAATATGCTCGGGAGAATTCCGTGTTGGACCGGCTGCGACGGCTAATATGGAGACACTGGCGTCTTGGAAGTTGGACCGATGAGAGACGAAACTCGGAAGGTGGTCGACCATACCGTTATATGCAGCCGGCTTGATGGGCTAGTGAGTCACGTCAAGCAAGATTCTTGATCAGACATGATACTGCTGACGGTCTCTCTCACCGAGTGACAGGGTGAGAGGTGTATAGTCGCACCCACAAATCCACATATGCGCAACTATTGCCGGCAGACCTTTCCTCTTGTGGGAGGCGAGGGTGAATCCTCCCGCTACGCTGCGCTCGCAACTCGCTGTCGGAATATGGCTGAGACGGCAGAAAGATGGGATGCTTGGTCGTTGACCATTGTGACTGCTCACATCATCGAGCTGAGAGCTGGGGAGGGGGGGAAGCAGATGCCTGTTGGTCCCGACCATTGCGTACATGTATCACTCCAACCAACCCAATCCAATCTCTACCAGCATTGCCATTCAAATCATGCCACTGGCGTCATACAATGACGGCATTACTGTCGCCGACGAGACAAAAAAAAAACTCCGAAGGAAACTAGCAAGGTAGAACGAAGGGGGTGAGATAATGGTAAGCAAGACGGGCAGGTAAAAGTCGGTCCTATCTTGACTTACTTACATACACGCACTTACTACGTTGTACGTACCAAGATATGCTGGACCCGACAATAGACCCTGGCAGCCCTGGCAGAAGGGGGAGGGGCCGTCGGGATGTACCACGCCAGGCCCCCGGTGCTGACTGCAGGGGACCCAGTGGGGGCTGCAGGCCAATGCAAGGTCCTGATTGGGACACCCCAGTGCTAAGACCGGGGAAGCTTGTGCTCTACAGCTTGCGACTACACGTGCTTGGGACCCGCGAGCCGCGCAACCGCATTGGAAAATGTTAGGTGGCCTTTCGGACCACACCATAGCCAGAGCAGGCCATAGCTCACCATCAGCCTCGTCGTCGGCAGTAACCACTACCGCCTTCTCACCTTCATTCACCCTCTCACCACTTTGACTGGCTGGCTGGGGCCTAGTTTCTCTGCTCCATGGTCAATTCCAATTGACTTTTGTTTCTCATGACACCTGTGTGACCAACCTCGCGCCGCTCCTTAATCGTGGATCGGTCCCGTCGCATTCCCTCCCGTGTCGTCCTCCCTCTGCACCACGCTGCGAGTTCCTGAGCGATCTCCTAGCTGCCAGATTCTTCCGACCTGATTTGCGTCGCAACTCACAGCCGAAATGTCTGCCAAGTCCCGTTTCACGAGGCTTGACGCCTTTACAAAGACCGTCGAAGATGCGCGCATCCGAACAACTTCCGGTGGCATCGTCACCATTGTCTCGCTGCTCGTGGTCTTGTACCTGGCATTGGGCGAATGGGCAGACTACAGGCGCACAGTAATACACCCAGAGCTTATTGTTGATAAAGGACGGAGTATGTCATCGCTCAATTCGCCCACTTGCACCCCCTCCCCATTCGAGACCACAGACCGGACGGGCTGACCGATGGCGATCACTCAATTAGGCGAGCGGATGGAGATCCACCTGAACATCACCTTCCAACGAATCCCATGTGAGCTCCTGACCCTCGACGTGATGGACGTCTCGGGCGAGCAGCAGCACGGCGTGCAGCACGGCGTCAGCAAGGTGCGCCTCCGCCCCGAGTCCGACGGTGGCGGCGTCATCGACACCAAGGCCCTGGCCCTCCACGACGACGAAGAGACCGCCAAGCACCTCGACCCCGACTATTGCGGAGGCTGCTACGGCGCTGCCGCCCCTGCGGGTGCCATGAAGCCCGGGTGTTGCCAGACCTGTGACGAGGTGCGCGAGGCCTACGCCCAGGCGTCCTGGGCCTTTGGCCGCGGCGAGAACGTCGAGCAGTGCATGCGAGAGCACTACGCCGAGAGGCTGGACGAGCAGCGCCACGAGGGCTGCCGCATCGAGGGCAGCCTGCGCGTGAACAAGGTCGTCGGAAACTTCCACATCGCCCCCGGCCGCAGCTTCAGCAACGGCAACATGCACGTCCACGACCTCAAGAACTACTGGGACACCCCCGTCGCCGGCGGCCACCGCTTCTCCCACACCATCCACCAGCTGCGCTTCGGGCCCCAGCTGCCCGAGGAGATCACCGAGAAGCTGGGCACAAAGTCCCTGACCTGGACCAACCACCACATCAACCCCCTGGACGGCCTCGAGCAGGTCACCGACGACCCCAACTTCAACTACATGTACTTCGTCAAGATCGTGCCCACCTCCTACCTGCCCCTCAGCTGGACAAAGAAGTACCGCGACCTCATGAACGATGCGAACGCCGCCCTCGGCCAATTCGGCCAGAACGACGACGGCAGCATCGAGACCCACCAGTACTCCGTCACGAGCCACAAGCGCAGCCTGTCTGGTGGTGACGACTCCGCTGAGGGCCACGCCGAGCGTCTGCATTCCAAGGGTGGTATCCCGGGCGTCTTCTTCTCTTACGTAAGTTTCGTCCTGCTCTTTCGTGAACTCGGATCGAAACGCATAAATCACCGGGCTCAAGTTAACACATCTACTACCAGGACATCTCACCAATGAAGGTCATCAACCGCGAGGAGCCGGCCAAGTCATTCGCCGGCTTCCTCACCGGGCTGTGCGCCATTCTCGGAGGTACCCTGACGGTCGCGGCCGCCGTGGACCGATTTGTGTTCGAGGGCGCGACGAGGCTGAAGAAGCTGAGGGCCAAGGATCTATAGACATCTTGTGATCTATGATAGGCCAGGTTAAGGGTTTCTGGGGAGCCGCATGAGCTTTATGGTCGACCTTCAGGGCCCTCAAGCTCATTGCGCCTTTTGTTTTGCTTTTGC